>JACEFZ010017413.1:0-145000 GCA_014155875.1 Cepaea nemoralis | reverse complement strand
GATCAGAATAGGGGGCAGTCGATGGGCATGATCATATATTGACTAATCTAATGATCAGAATAGGGGGCAGTGGATGGACATGATCATATATTGACTAATCTAATGATAAGAATAGGAGATAGTCGATGGACGTGATGACATATTGACTAATCTAATGATCAGAATAGGCGGCAGTCGATGGGCATGATCATATATTGACTAATCTAATGATCAGAATAGGAGGCAGGCATGATCATATATTGACTAATCTAATGATCAGAATAGGAGACAGTCGATGGACGTGATGACATATTGACTAATCTAATGATCAGAATAGGAGGCAGTGGATGGACATGATCATGTATTGACTAATCTAATGATCAGAATAGGAGGCAGTGGATGGACATGATCATGTATTGACTAATCTAATGATCAGAATAGGAGGCAGTGGATGGACATGATCATGTATTGACTAATCTAATGATCAGAATAGGAGGCAGTCGATGGACAGGATCATGTATTCACTAATCTAATGATCGGAATAGGAGACAGTCGATGGACGTGATGACATATTGACTAATCTAATGATCAGAATAGGAGGCAGTGGATGGACATGATCATGTATTGACTAATCTAATGATCAGAATAGGAGGCAGTGGATGGACATGATCATGTATTGACTAATCTAATGATCAGAATAGGAGGCAGTGGATGGACATGATCATGTATTGACTAATCTAATGATCAGAATAGGAGGCAGTGGATGGACATGATCATGTATTGACTAATCTAATGATCAGAATAGGAGGCAGTGGATGGACATGATCATGTATTGACTAATCTAATGATCAGAATAGGAGGCAGTGGATGGACATGATCATGTATTGACTAATCTAATGATCAGAATAGGAGGCAGTCGATGGACAGGATCATGTATTGACTAATCTAATGATCGGAATAGGAGACAGTCGATGGACGTGATGACATATTGACTAATCTAATGATCAGAATAGGAGACAGTGGATGGACATGATCATATATTGACTAATCTAATGATCAGAATAGGAGACAGTGGATGGATATGATCATATATTTTCATCACCTGTCTTCGGACTAATTGACTTAATGAATGATTATATTTCCAGGGACATGCTGTGAAATTCACTATACTCTTCTACTGAAAACGCTACGGATGTTGCAACAATCAGTTCAACAACAGCAACAACAAGAACAACAACAATAACAACAAGACTAAAAGAATTATTATTATTATTGTTATAATTGTTGCTTTTATTATTGTCATTGTGACTAAAGGTTTCGAAATAAAGATATAAGTGTCACAGTGAATGTCTCAAACATTTACACGTGATGCAGAATTTTATTGACCTAGTTATTTTTGTAACCAGTTTCCAGATGGTCTGTTCTGCAAGAAACCAGACTACATTGTGAACTTCGCCGTTACAAAAAGGGTACGACTGTATCAAGCAGATTGCACACACATTTGCCATGATGAAAGCTGTTACTGACGACAACGTAAATACAGATAGCAGCGAATGAAGATTGAGCTTTGAAATACTGCAAAATTGTGTGACTTTCAACTGATTTTTTAAACCAAACCGATCCCCTAGCCTGGTGCCCATGACACCACAGATCCAACGCTTGTCTTTTTAAGAATACAAAGGTGAAATTCATGTTAGTATCACAGACTGGGATACAAAGGTGAAATTCATGTTAGTATCACAGCCTGGGATCCTGAGATAAGTAGGAATAGTTTTTGAACATTTTAAATTTTTTCTTCAATGTAGTCATTTTTTCACATCTTTTCATTCTTTTCATCCCATTCTCATGCCTTAATGTAGTCACAGGAGGGTCATCACCGTAATAATATGATGCGTTATTTGTATGTATTTGTTTACTGATGAAGGCTAGTCACCACAACGTCCTGTGTTTTCCGTAATTGTGTTCTGTAAAGCTGCATTACTTTGTGTTAATTTTATTGTTTAATGTTTGTATTGCAGTGTTGTTTATCTTTTAATTTCTGTCATTACGTTTCCATCGTCCGTCAGCAGAGAACCTAGATTTACACAACTTTTCACTTTCTGTAATCTCTCTCCTTTCTTAAATATAGCTTTTGTAATACTTGTTTCATCGGTTGCCATTACTGTTGTTTTTGCCACTGAGATGTGATTTATGTTTGTCACTGTGTTCTTGCATTGGCTTGGCTTCTCAGTTCTCATTTATGTCCTTGATGATACTACTGTGTTGTCAGAGCATGAAAGTTCCAATTTTTACTATTCACCCGCTTAAAAAGGTATCATCTAATCTAAGAGAACAACATGCAACTGTATGTAATGCCTTTTTCTATATGCATATCAATCTGATGTATCATCACATAGTCTCACTGCCGCCTATTGTAGAGTGTGTATGATGTGTATGTGGTGTAGAGAGAAACTGATTTGTTCAAACTGTATCAAAATGCTTTGCTGCACACATTCAAATGGTTTTGAGTAATCTTTAAAGCAAAAGTACAGATCCATATTGTATTTTCTGCTTTTCCTACAGTTGTCCACGTGTTAAATATGTTTCCACTATTTCGCCTAAATCCAGCTTGTACTATAATTATTTTTTCTTCTATTGTTTCAATGATTCTTCTCATGATTATTTTGAATACAGTTTTGCTTGCGTGACTTAATAAGACATAATCATAATTTCATGTTGTATTAGGACAGTATTGTTCTCATCCACATCCTTTGTCCATATTTATATTTCTTATATCTGTTTAGATTAGGCATGATATATTTCCACACTGTGTTCTCTGCCAGCTTTGATAAACTCTGCTGTGATATTACCACATCCTGATTATTTCCATTTATTGAGGTCGTCTAATGTACAATGGACTTCATCAAGTATTTGTTCTGGTTCTTTCTAATGTGTTATTTCATTATTTGCATTGTTATCTTGACCATCACTATTTATAGTTATTTCGCTGAAGTATTCTTCTCATCTATTAATATTGTCTGTATGTTCAGTTACGATCCTTCTATTCGTGTATCTTCCAGGCATTTTTTTTGTAATTAATAATTCAGTCAGTGTATGCATTTTGTTCTCTAATAATTCTACACAGTTATGGACACGAGGATATTATCTCATATTTAATATTCAGTTTTTATGTAGCATCTGATGCCAGGACCGAGGTCGACATGTTGGATTTCATGTCGGTCATTTTGGTTTACGCTGTGTTCTCAATCTTTAATTTGTACAGTTCCACTAGGATCACGAGTTAATAATGCATTAGACATTTCGATTCCATATCGTTACTGCTTTTCTGGTTTCCTCCAGCCTTGCAGACAGCTTTCTCAGTTCAGCTGTGTCGTGGAGATTTCTCTCAACATCCTCAACAGCCTTCATCAAATCTTTCAGTAAACCGCGACCTTTGTCTTCCGCTTTTATTTCATGCTTCAGTTTGCGAATGGCTCTCTCAATCTCTTTCCTTAGCATATCGCTTGGCCTTTTACCATATATCTCTATCTTTGAAGACAGAATCCCAGTATGCTTTTGAATTTCTTCTTTCAGTATTGGCGCTTTCAATGTTGTTATCAACTTCTGACGTTCAGATGCAGCCCGCTTGAAGCAGTCAGCTGTGTAGCACGCATGACGACGCTTCAGATCGTATACAAGTTCTGTTAATTGTTCTCTTTGTTTGATTTGTTTCTCTTTGTCCTTCTCCTTATTATTAAACAAAAGACATCTTCTATTGCATGCTTTATACAACTCTCTAAATGGACCTGTCTGTCTCTTACACCAATTATCAAAAGTCACCTCTTCCGAGTCAAACGTATCCCCGCTATGTGAGGACAACAATGGCGTGCTTTAAGTAATTCCTTGCCAAAAATTGCCTTTAGAGTTCCAAGCGCGGAAACTTCTTCTGATGTGAATCTAGTCACCAAATTTGAAGACAAAGAGGAAGGCATCAACCCCCGTAGAACACATCGTCAGTGCTATATTCATATTGCGTATTGCTCTTTCTGTTTCCTCAAGCTTGCTGAGATTTGTGTCTTCAAGACCTGGTCCATCAACTACCTTAAGTGAACAAGCTCTCAAAATCAGAGTATGCCACACAAGACCTCCGCTGTTTGTGACAGTGGTGTCAATGCCGACTTTAAAGGACACACATCCAAGAATACAGTTGCCAAGAGAACTTTTCCCATGACCTGTTTTCCCCATTAAGAGCAGGCTCAGTAGCGTTTTCTCATCCTGTGGGAGAGAAACAAGGAATAGTTTGTACACGCATGTTCAATGCATGCATGAATAGCTGATCATTTTTTTTTATCAATCTATATATCACGATGACGTTTGTGGATGGATAGGAGCGCTCTATCTTACACTTCCCTGCGCTGATGGTGGGGTCTGCGTTTCAACACCTACACCGGTAATAAGTTGCTCTTAGACGCTGACATCTCAGTTAGAAATCTATGGCAAACTACTGAACATAAAAGTGACAGCAGCGTCCTGCAACTTTTGTTTGTAAGATACATCACATCAATGAGATTTCTGCTTTATACGAGGTATTATGATGTGGGGGAAGCCGAAAGCGTTTGAAGAATTCAAGCTGTCACATCTAATTGTTGAACTCTAAATTTTATGATTGACTGTGCAATTCTGTCACTCATGACTGTTTATACAATTCCTGCAGTCATAACGGATTGTACACATTCAGCTTTCATAACTAATGATCACAACCCAGTGGACCTGTTGTCACTTACCTGACCTCCCAAGTCGACCCAGCCTAACATGTGTACTGAGAATTGTCTGGGGGAGTAATGACGGCCGACCGGATGCTGAACAAGCCACCCACCGAGCGCTGATTGGTCGATAAAAATGTGGGTCAGCACCGTATACCCAATGTGACTATGGCGTGTAAAATGGTTGTTTACATTTGTGTAACCGAATATTGTATATGTCTGATCGCGGGAACATGGTTGTTTACGTTTGTGTAATCAAATATTTTACATGTCTAATGGCGGGAACAGTGTTGTGTACGTTTGTATAACCAAATATTTTACATGTCTGATGGCGAGAACAGGGTTGTTTACATTTGTATAACCAAATATTTTATATGTCTGATCGCCGGAACGGGGTTGTTTACATTTGTGTAACCAAATATTTTATGTCTGATGGCGAGAAAAGGTTTGTATAGTTTAGTTTAGTCGATGGATCAACATCACAGCACACGGGTGGAACCATATCCGTTCTCCTCCTAACTCAAACCTGAGACTGGAGAAACTCAGCTCAGTGCACGAACTCCGTAGCACCGGCGGGGATCCTGAAATACTTTGGGAAGATGTTTGATGCGAAACTTTGCCCGGGCAGCGCCGTTAGGCTACTCTTTTTCGATTTTTTGTTTTTGAGTGCGCAACAATACACACGGGCGTCCGATCTCACTACCCAGAGACCGGGGACAATTTTATTACTTGAAGTCCATATGGAATAAGTCCCGGTCCTTACCGGGGCTTCAACCCAGGACCTCCAGCACTGGAGGCGGACACAACTTCTCGAGATCACGCACCCCCCCCCCCCCCCCCCCCCCCCCCCCCCCCCCCCCCCCCCCCCCCCCCCCCAACTCAAGGGTTGTTTACATTTGTGAAACCAAATGTTTTATATGTCTGATGCCGGGAACTGGGTTGTTTACATTTTTTTTAAACCAAATATTGTATATATCTGATTGCGGGAAAAGGGTTGTTTATATTTGTGTAACCATATATTTTATATTACTTGTAATAAACATATATTGGAAACAAAATGCTGCAATAAGAATTGATAATGAAGTAGGTCAATATCAGCCTATTAAGAAAGGTGTGAGACAGGGATGTGTAATGTCTCCAGTTATAAGAAGGTATTGAGGCTTATTGCTATTATATGTCGGCATTGAGGATTCTGTTGTTATTTGAAGGTATTGAGGTTGTATTGTTATATGCAGGTATTGGGGCATGTGCGTTGCATAAAAGTATTGAGGCTTGTGCTGTTATATGAAGGTAATACGGTCTGTGCTTTTTTATGAAGGTAGTGAGGCTTGTGCTGTTATATGACTGCATTGTGGGAGCACGTGAACACCTCGGAGGAGCAAATGGATCACCATGGTCTGGTTAGAATGAGGCAGCGAGGTGTGACAATGGGATCTGGCCGACGATCAACGCTCAGAGGAAAGGCGAGACGGACATATAATCAGATTTCTACTGGTACTATTAGTGTTGGAACTCTTCGCTGGCTGCTGAGGATGGGGACGGAGCGCTTATGGGAATGCCCCGAATGCTGTGATGTCGATTCCTCAATCAATCAATCAATCAATCAATCAATCGTCAATAGTGCATGATACATTCACATAGGAAAATACATTGTCAAATGAGTGTTGTAAACAAAAACAAAGCATATTACCATGTTATGAGACACATCCCTCACCCACCCACACATCCCCTTCCCAGCCACATACATCCCGATCCACCCACACACATCCCCCACCCACCCATACAACCTCACTTACCCACACATATCACCCACCCATACACACTCACCCTCCATTCACTCACACACATCCCCGACCCACACCCACCCATCCACTCCCACCATCCCACATACCCACTCCACCCACCCACACACACCCTCATAAAGCCATACACACCCCACCCACCCACACACACACACACCCTACCCACCCACCCACATCCCACCCAAACACCCACCAACCCACCCTTCCCTATTAACACCCCCCCCCCCACACACAAATCTCCCCACAAACACACCCATCCTCCAGCCCACACACACACACACTCACCCACCCATATCCACACACCTCCAACAACCAAGCCAAACACTTATCCCCCAACCACACATACCCCCACGCATACACACCCACCAATCAACACACACCGCTCCCACCCACCCACATACACATTCCCCACCTACCAACCCACACAATCCCCCACCCACCAACAGTCACACACTTCCTACCATCCTCCCAAACTAATGTAGTTTAATGTATTGTAATGTATTGTATTATACGCAGCCTCACACCCCAGGGAAGTGTATTACACTCAGCCTAACACCATGGAGTACTGTATTACATTCAGCATCAACCCTGGAGTTGCGCATTATACTCTACTTCACACCCTGGAGTAATCTATTACACTCAGCCTAACACCATTCAGTTGAAACTCATAGTCAGCTTTTCATCCTCTATCGTAGATGAAACAGCTGTAACATTGTTTGCAGATCAAACAGCTGTAACATTGTTTGTAGATCAAACAGCTGTAACATTGTTTATAGATCAAACCCCTGCAACCATTCTTATAACTAAAATAGTTGGTAATGTAACACAACTAACAAGTTTTACCATCTCTGGACGATATTTGAACAGAAAAGTCCGAGTACAACAATTATTATGATGATCACATACCCCAGTGCCGTCCCATGTCTCTGTGGTTTCCTTGGATTGTGACCTCCCCATGTCTCTCTGACGATTTTACAACTGTCTGCTATTTCAACTGTGACTCTGAATACAAGAAAATAACAGCTCAAATAATAGAATTAAATTCACATCTGTCTGTGGGTAATTAAAGTCAGAAGATGGAAGCAATGAGAATAATTGTGGAATTATTTCCCAGATAATCTCACTGGTATCAGGATAGAAATCTGACTGTCTTGTAGTGCTTGACATGGTTCTAAAAGTGGGCTAGTTTTCCAAACTGCTCTTAGAGAGTTTCTATAGTAGTTGAGTCCAGTTGTGTACAAGTCCAGATTACGTAAAATATTCAGCATTTCTACAAGCTACTTCTGGTAATATGTGTATGTGGTAGAATTCTAGATATAAGTGGGGTGGAATTTTAAATATATATCCAATTAGCACAGTTTGTTCTGTGTATTATGTTTACACATATTTAGCACAGTATGTTATGTGCATTATGTTTACATAAATTTAGCACAGTTTGTTGTGTTGTTTTGTTTACACACATTTAGCACAATAGGTTATGTATATTACGTCCGCATAAACATTTAGCACAATATGTTCTGTGTATTATTTCCGCATACACGATTAGCACAATATATTTTGTGTATTATGTTTACACACATTTAGCACAATTTATTTTGTGTATTATGTTTACACACATTTAGCACAATATGTTTTGTGTATTATGTAAACACACACTTAGCACAATATGTTCTGTGTATTATGACTACAATTTTTTAGTTGTTTACTTAAGAAATTGTTTACTTAATTAATTTAATTAATTGTTTAATTTTTTAATTGTTTAATTTAATTGAATTGTTTAATTTAATTTACTTAATTGTTTACTAAATAATTGTTTACTTAAGAAATGCTAGCAGACTGTAGAGAAATATATCTGTTAAAGTTGCCTAAGAAAGGAGACGTTCAGGAATGTGACAGTTATATAGGAATATTACTAATGTGGGTAACGCGAAAGGGGTAACCTCCTTCGACAGAGAAGTAATGCGCTTCCGCCCCTCCGCTAGCCTAGGGAAACCTCACGGTTTATCCCCAGTATCAGGGTAGCGTGAAATCATAAATGAAAGTGGTGGATGCAGCTGAAGTGCAGCCGACAGATAGTTTGTGGTCATTGTCTTCAATTTTACGACGGTAGGGACAGGAGTTTTAGACACAAGTTTTAGAGACAATAGCTACGTTTGTAGACCAGTGTGGTCATTGCTAAGAAGGAAAGCAATGACACATTACCTTCTTTACAGATGTCTAGACTCTAGACAATCATGTCTCGTCAAAGTCCTTTGATTTGTAAAAACATATATTGGAAACCACAAGCTGCCATAAAAATTGATGATGAAGTAGATCAATATCAGCCAATTAAGATAGGTGTGCGACAAACATGTTTAATGTCTCCAGAACTTTATTCTCTATACAGTGAAAATATTATTAGAAATTTAGATGATATAACAGGAACTGCCAATGGTGGACATAACATTAATAATATTGCTGACGATACAGTATTGAATACATATACCTATTATTATCTGCAACATATAGTAGATGCGGTTATTGTAAACTTTCAACAACTAGGGTGAGAATTAATTTGTAAAAAGATAGAGTGTATCATCGTCTCTAAAAAAAAAAAAAAAAGAAATGCCACAATGTAATATACGGGCAAGTGAGAATATTCTTAAACAGGTGAACCGGTACAACTATCTGGGAAAAGTACATAACATCTTATGAGAGGTGTCTTGAAGAGATTAGAACTAGAATCGCTATAGCGAGGGTAGCCTTTTGCAAGATAGACGACATACTGATCAATAAATAGATGTCAGTTGCAACGATAAAAACAGTGTTAAGTCGGTTAAAAAAAAGTCGCTTAAAAGTCGACAGGATCGACTTCATTGCACCATGTTCATCCCGTATGGCTCAGTCTCTTTCCGCAGCGGAAAGCGTCGCACAAAGCACAAACTCCGTAGCTCTAGCCACGGCCCTCAGGAGTCTCCGAAAAATTTCACTCGTGAACCGAAGGACACGGCCCGGAATGGAACCCACAACCTTCGCAGCCCGAGTCGGACGGCTTGACAACTTTGCCACGGAGACTCCCAGATTGTTGAAATGCTACATTGAATCTGAATTGTGTACGGACATAAATTTAGATAATGAGGAGATAATGGAAAAAAAAACAACATCTAATGGCAGTGGACATGTAGTTTGTGAGGAAATGCAAAGAATATCAGGTACAAGCAGAAAAACCATTGAGCAAGTCCTACAAGAAACAAATGAAGGCCATAAACCGATTAGATCTATTACACGTAGACAGTCACAATTTTGTTGGACATGTTATGGGAAGAAATAAATGGAGGAATTGGTGACAACAGGCCAGATTGGGGGAACAGAACAAAGGGAAGGCGGAGAGATAAATATCTGGATGACTTGGACATATGACATAATCGAGACAAGAACACAGCTGATCCACGACTCTGGTGATAGCGTGATATGGTGAAACAATGACCGCCCACGCTTATCCGCACTGACACATGCTGCTCTGTGGCGAAGGGTTTAATGACGCAGTTCGTAATCCTTGCATACCGCGTTCGAAACCCAGCTGCTGGGCGATTTGGCAGCAGACCGCTTTGAGTTGGTGTTTATAGAATAGTATGAGTGCTGGTCGTTCAGAAAGCAATGGCAAACTACTGAACGATAACTTGCCAAGAAATCACAAACAGCCAAACAATGCCGGGGTTGACTGCGACGTCCTTAAAAGATATGCAACTAACTAACTTAACATGATGTTAAAGTTAGTTGCATATCCTTTACAGGACGTTGCTGTCAACACCAGCATTATTTGCAGTTGTGATCTCTTGACAATTTAATATTCAATAGTTTGCCATTGCTTTCTGAACGACCGCCACCCATACCATTTTGTAAAAAAAAAAAACAACGCAAGGCGGTCTGAAACATGATATTGCTGATGATAAATGCTATTGTCAGGGCCTGGGAAAATATTAAGCAGGATTATTCTCAGTGAGAGATTTAGTCGCTAATGGAATTCTACAAGCAGGGCACCAGGCCGGTTGTACGTCGGATCCCATAGGTATTTGGTTCCAGACCAATATTTTTAGACTAATCGACACTCAATAAGTCATGCGGTCAATATCACATATGTCGACTTTGCTTCCCGTCTAATTTTCTGGTTCCTATAAGAAAGACGTCATGGGAAGTCAAGTGCTGATTGGTCGATGCAAATACTGGGTCAAGTGTCACGTGCCCAATACGGCCCTATGACGTCTGACCGGACTGTTGACTTACTTTAGAGCAGTGGTTCTCAACCGGTGGTGAATTCCCCTCCCCTCCCCAACCCCGTCCCCGGGGGGATTTTAGTGTTTCCGGGGCGGCGGGGGGGGGGGGGCGAGGGGCGGGGGGGGGGGTAAGATTATCTCAAGATCGCTTTAATACAAGAACCGATTACTTGATATTGTTGGTACTTCCACAACTTTACGGTTCTGTACTTTCGCCTTTCTGAAATTCGTTTTATAACTAAGTGTTTTTTTTTTTTAAATTCGCATATCCTTTACAGGACATACCTGTCAAAAGCAGCATCTTTCAGCTGTCTGTTGATTTCTTGGCAAGATTACGCTCAGTAGTTTGCCATTGCTTTCTGAGCGGCCGGCTCAGTTATCCCGCAAGTCACCAGCGGGGTAGAACCGTTTCCAGTTCTCGCCCGCTACGAGACTCTGCGTGATAAACTGGATTACGGAGAAAGTGGTGTAACCCCTCGGCCAGAGAGACCGGCTTATAACTAAGTAGAATCTCAAAAAACGTTTTATTTAGACGTCTAGACTTGTTCTAGTATGTGCTATTGAATTTAGCTTCCATTATTACGTATACTGTGTAGTGGCGGGGGAGAATTTATAGGGAGGAAATACGAAAAACTGGGGGGGGGGGGGTGACATTCTGAACACATGGTGAAGGGGAGTATTGGCCAAAGAAAGGTTGCGAACAACTGCATTAGAGAGACGTACTGAATGTGAGTGACTTTAATGGCAGAGGCTGGCCACACAATAGCAACAACAATGCTGGCATTGCAGTAACAGTCTTGCATTATTACGTGTATTTTAGTAGCAGTCAGTATTACAATAACAACAAGAATTACAGTATTACAGTAGTAGCCAGTATTAAAGTATTGCATTAACACTTAGTGGTGCAGTATTAAAGTATCAATACAAATTCAGTATTACAGTAACAACCACTATTACACAAGCAGCCAGAACTACAGTATTAGAGTAAGAACAAGAATGACAGTATTACAGTAGAGGCCAGTATTACGGTATGGCAGTAACAATAAGAATTACAGTGTTATAGTATTACTGTAACAGTAAGCATTGCAATATTGCAGTATTAAAATAGCAGCCAATATTTCAGTATTACAGTAACACAAATAATTACAGTATAAAAGTAACAACAAGATTTAGAATATTGCAGTAACAGCCAGTAATAGAGTATTAAAGTAACAACAAATGTTACAGTATTGCAGTATTACATAAAAGCCAGTATTTGATTTATTATTAGTATTACAGTTTTACAGTAACAGTGATAATTACATGAACACCCAGTATTACAGTCTTGCAGAAACAACTAATGTTACAGCATTACAGTAAGAGGCACATATTATGCACTATTACAGTAACACTGAGTATTATACTAAGCACCAGTATTACAATAATAATCACTATTACAGTAACAGTCGTTATTACATAAGCATACAATAGTGTAGTCTTGCAATAAAAATTAATGTTACAGTATTGCATAAGCACATATTATTACACTATTATTGTAACAATGAGTATCACACTAAGCAACAGTAATTAAAGTAACATCCGCATATATTACAATAGTGCAATCAGCATTACAATAGTAACCAGTATTAAAACAGTAAATAGTCATTCATTAGTAGCCAGTATTACAACAGTAACAAGTATTACAACAATAACAAGTACTTACAACTGTAACCAGTATCACAACAGCAGCCATTACTACAACAGTAACCAATATTACAACAGTAATACGTATTATAACAGTAACCTTTATTACACATGTAACCAGTATTACAACAGTATCCAGTATGACAACTATAACCAGCATTGCAGCATAGTAACCAGTATTGCAACAGTAACCAGTATTTACAACAATAACCAGTATTGCAACACTAGCCAGTATTACAACAGTAACCAGTATTACAACAGTAACCAGCCTTGCAAAAGTAACCTGTATTACAACAGTAATCAGTATTACAGAGACAATATATATTCTAGACAATAACACAGAACTGCCCCGAGACTCTAGTGATCCAGTGAGATGGCGAACCGTGACCGCCCAGGCTTATGGGCATGGTACATGATGATGATGATTACAGTGACAAACACATCCCCTGTCTAACAACAACACACAGGCACTACTTACACGCTGAGTAATAGCACTGTTGCTTAAGCCAGCGTCAACGTCTGGTTCACTAGTTTGTGTGTATCGCCTGCTGTTTTGTAAATTTCCTAAAAGTTCTGTTTCCTAGGGAGACGGCAATAACATGAGATGTACAACTGGCTCACAAGAAATCCTGGCCAAGGTCATGTATACATAAACTGTGTTTAAATGCGCTGTATATTATAGTTCTCATTAAGTACCTTGTCAGCTGGTGTAGGCGATCATGATGATCCAAAGTCATGTATCAATTCGTGTATTGAAGCCTTTCCGTGTCGTGACACAAGATTATGAAGATGTGTATCTCCTCGTTTTCATCATTGTCTCTTTTCACAAATCACTTGGTAAAAATAAGAAATGTAAAGAACGAAACAACAACAACAACAACAACAACAACAACAACAACAACAACAACAACAACAACAACAACAACAACAACAACAACAACAACAACATGTATGTTTGCTTTACAAATAAGGAAGAGTAATAACACAACAGACGGCGTCTCAACTATAAGTCTTTATCAGCAGACACTAACAAAAAACACAATTGAACACACACACATATACACACACACCCACGCACACACGCACGCACACACACACACACACACACACACACACACACACACACACATAATATATTAAGTTTTATTTTGCGTCTCTGTGTTGGAGCTAACATTTTATTGTTGACACGACTTCTTCAGCCTTCTCTTCTCCTCCCCCAATTACTTCTGTGAAATGTTTCGGGGTTAACGCATCTTGTTGACAGCATTTTAATGTTGACAAATCATGTTGATAGCATAGTTAGTTAGTTAGTTAGTCGACAGATCATCCTCGTTGCACATCGGACCATTCAGTCCATAAGTGCTCGGATCCCCTCCTCAGCAAATCCCGCAGCGTGTAGCGGCTAACGACGCCAGTTCTGTGTTGGTTTATCAATCTTCTTTGGCTTCCTGCGTAGTGTTCTTGTTTGGCCACCCCTCTTTTAATTTGCTGCTCTCGCAGTCTGGCCATTGTTGTAGATTCACAGTCATCACTTGGTTCTTGCAAAAGTCTCACTTCTCGTAGAGCATTCAGAATGTCAGCCTGGTCCATGGCGCGTCCGCCCTCAACAGTAGCCTCACCTGCGAGCTTGTCAGCCCGCTCATTTCCTTGTACTCCCGCATGCCCTGGCACGAAGATGAAACTAATCTTTGCCAGCCGAGACCGCTTCAGAGGCAGCAACCATTCTCTTCGAATCGACCCCTCCTCTATCCTCTTGATCATGTTCATTGAGTCGCTAAGGAAACAAGCCCTAGTGAATGTCTGTGTCTCGAGCCATGTTATTGCTTTACTTACTGCCATGACTTCCATGGTCAGGCTACTTGTGGTTTCAGTGAAAGCACCAGAGTCCTCCTTCACAATTCTCCCTCCGGCCCGAGCTGTAAAGGCCCATGAGCTTCTCACATGTCGGACGACCGACCCATCTGTGTAGATGACCGCGTCACTGTCTAGCGAATTCTCGAAAATCAACGCTTGTACTTCAGCCTCAACAGCAGCCGGATTTTCTTGTCTGCATTTTCTATCTAGTTGGATGCAAACTGAAAAGGATGTGCAGAAGTCTGTTGGCACTTGCACCCACTCCTCGCCAGGTTCTAAGTCCTCAAGTGAACACACCTGTTGAAGAATGTCCTCGGCTTGACCCATCCACGACCGTCCTCTTTTTAACCTGCTGCCCTTCACCTTCCTAATTTCACTATGCAGTGGATGCTGTGTGTTTGCGTTAATTCTGAGGTAGGCACGTGCCCTGCAAACTTGCATTCTCTCTTCAATGGTTGGAAAATCAAGAAGGTAGCGCATCGCCCTGCATGCTGTATCTCTTGTACATCCAAGAATAATGCGCATAGCTTCATTCTGTATCCTTTCCATCCTTTCTATCTGCTTATGGCTGACAGTCAGGATTGCCATTGCATACTCCAAAACAGACATGACCAGCCCCTCGTACAGAAGACATAGATGGCGCTGCTCACAGTTTACTGCCGCCATCACCCGCATCGCTGCCAAACCCCGCTTGGCCTTTGTTATCACCTGGTCTATGTGCACATTATAAGCAAGGCTTCGATCAAACCGTATCCCCAGGTAATTCATTGCCTGCGTTCTTTCCACCGTCTCTGAACACAGCATTACAGTTGGTGTTGGATTGTTGACAATATGATTATTCAACGAGAACCAGGTCACTGTTGCCTTAGTTGGGTTGACCATTGCCCCAGCTTCATCACACCAAGTACTTATGCGATTGAGTTCGGTTTGTAGTTCCACAGCAACCTCCTCTCTATCCTTACCCTGACGATACACTAAAACATCATCGGCATATGACAATGTCCTGCCAGGTCCAGTGATCTGCTCACTGGTGATTCTCACTGTGTAGGCGTTGAACAGTACCGGAGATAATGGTGATCCCTGTGGTAGGCCAGGATATATTGTTGTTGGTTCCGAAGTCCAACTGCCACATCTAAAAACTACTTTCCGTTGGAAGAGAGCTGCAGCGATCCAACTAAGGAGGAATGGACTTACGTTTAGTTCAAGAAGCTGAAACATTAAAAAATCCAGTGGTACTCTGTTGTATGCGTCCTCAAGATCAATCGCTGCAGCAACGGTTTCAGTGCCTGAGTGGAAACCTTCATAGACATCGTGGGCAAAGACTGCTGCATTGGTCCAGGTTTCTCTTTTTGGACGGTACCCACCCAGGGTAGGTGGGAAAACACCTTGCCTCTCTAGTTGGCTTGATATTTTCCTGGCAATTACCTTCTCCAGCAGCTTGCCTATTGTATTCTGCATGGTTATAATTCGATATCCCTGAATTTTCTTGTGGTCTTTGTCAGGCTTCGGCAAGGGAATCAGATAGCTGTGTAACCATTCCTCCTTGATGCTAGCACTCACTATACTGTTGTTGTACATGTCTGCTAGTTTCTCTAGCTCATTGTCGGTACACCTATTTATGTCGTCGTATCTTATGCCATCAGGACCTGGAGCACTGTTTTTTGATCGTCGAAGCACAGCCTTGATTTCTTTCACTGTCACTGTGTCTTCATCCGAAGTGTCCTGGGCCTTGCATCTGTCTGAGGTGACCTCCTTGGCCAGATTCCGGCCTCCCATGTCTGTCTGGTTGCTCTGCTCAAGGTAGCGTTCAAAGAGGGCTTTGCCCTTGTCCTCGTCAGTCCTCTGCCAGATGAGGTCAGCACCTTGGAAGTCAGAAATGCTCTTATTCTTGACTACACCACTCATGCTTTTATGTAGTCGCCAGAACAATTTCAGTGACTTGTCTGTGCTTACTCTTTGACACACCTCTGCCCATTTTTCGCTTTTAACCACCGTGACCAGTTTTTTGAAATAGCTTACTTTTGTGTGCATCTCTCTTTCTAAGTGCAAGCAGGAACTAGGATGACCAGCTCTGTTCTTCTTGGCATTTTGCCATCTCCTTACAGCACTACGCTTATCCACCCAAGCCTTCTCCACCTCGAAACTCCACCACGGTGGCTGCTCCCAGCTTTTTTTCCTTTTCTTCCTGCCCTGAAACGTTCTGCGCTTGTCACGTCTTATTTTACTCACCACATCTTGCCCTGTACTGTCATACTGGAACGTCTTTACCTTTAGCTTGTGCTGCCTGGTTCTGCCTTTCTCCACCAATATGCTGCATGGGTGGTGGTCGCTGCCATGGTGTCCTAGGACACCCCATCTACACACTGTAGTGAGTGAAGGTGAAACTAGCGCCAGATCAATAGCACTGTCCTCATCGCCAGGACGGCTTGCTGTCCTGGTGACACAGCCACTGTTGATACAAACCAGGTCGATGGTTTCCAGTGCAGTCTCGAGCTCCTCCCCTTGTGTATTGGAGGAAGTGTTTCCCCATGATCTGCCTTTAGCGTTGAAGTCACCACAGAAAATAACATTTCTCTCGTGGCCTAATATGCCACTTAAGCACTGCCACTTCTGGGCGTCCACACTCGCATTGCGGGCATAAACATTAACCAATACGAATGGTATACTGGAATGAACTCTCAACGCCTGTATTTGTATATCGTCACTGTTCCAACTGGACATGTCTAGCTCTGACGCCACCATGCTGTCGCGAACGAGAATCGCCGTTCCCAGATGTCGTCTGTTATAGAAACATTTGAAGCCGGCAATTCGGAGTAGCTGATCGCCCAGTCTCGTCTCCTGGAGTGCTACAATGTCGTTCCTGTAAACTAGGGTTTCTAAAATAGAGCCCCGTTGTTTTACACTGGCACAGTTCCAATATAGAATACGGATGTTCCTGAGTCCTAGACGGTGACACTTGAGTCTAAAACGTCTCAAGCCACCGCGCTTACCTGGCTTCTTTTTCCCTGCGCGGTTACCCCGCCGCTTCGGTATGTTGACTGCTGATCCTTCGGAAAACACACGTTGTTCCGCCATGTTGAAAAAACGTAAACACAGACTTTTGATTGAGAACCACACACGCTGCTTTACAACACATGGTGAATGTCTAAAAGGTGTGGCCTACGCCTGGCCCTGCAACCAGTTGGGGAGGGGGGGATTAGGATCGGCTAGCCTCTCTCAGGAGGGGTTAAACGTGAAAATTAGTAGTCTGCCGATGACACGAAGACTACACAAGTCAACCCCACCTCCACGCGGTGTAGACCGGGAAACCATGAATTCATGGGCCAACGGGGCAGGGGATTTTTCCTACTGCTCAAATAAAACGAAAGAATTTTTCCAATCTCGTGACTTACAAAGTAGGGTTCAAAAATCTGTATTAAGGCTTGAATCCCCACCTATTCGAATTGTTCCAGAAGCTGACAAGACGACTTTTAAACTTTTAAATCCATGATGTCAATCGTTAGTCTGTAGAGATTAGACAGAACGAACGAACGAAAGAACGAACGTATTTTATTTTCAAAAGGGTTAAGAATTGGGCACGCAGGCCCGTCTCACATTCTGCTCTTCTAGCACTCTCTTTCATACATTATTTTATCCACACATCATTCGAGGCTAACTGAGAACAACAACAATATAGATTATGTGGTTGTTTCGGGATTTGAAATTTAAATATTGAGCACAACCCACTACTGGCAACGCTGATCGCATTCTGGTATGAACCTAAGGCCTATCCACGCCAATATGGAAGCACTATACTCGAGTTTCACCCTCATTTGAGCTCGTCAGTAGTGCACATCCCTGACCGGATCCAGAAACAGTCCCGGATCACGCGTGTGAAGCGGGTGTGTAACCACGCGGCATATTGGCGTGGATAGGCCTTAGGTTCATACCAGAATGCGATCAGCGTTGCCAGTAGTGGGTTGTGCTCAATATTTAAACAACAATATAAATAATATGCATTTTAAAGGCAGATATAAAAAAGCTAGTGCACTTACATATCAACTATCATCCTTACTTAACATCCAAACATACCCATGTCTGAAAAACGACAGATAATAAACAGCATATTCACACCAACCCTATGCTACCAATCTCAAACCTGGACTTTATCCAAATTACACCTTCGTAAAATCAATACCTGCGAGATGAGATGCCTGAGGAGAGCTGCCAACCTAACAATCCGAGATTCGAGTAAGAAATGCTGTTATCAGACAGACTGTGGGATCAACACCTTGTGCCACATTTATTGAAAGGCAGAAGATCAAGTGGTTTGGCCATGTCGTTAGACTGCAACACCAACAACTACCACCACTGGCCTTACATCTAAGATAATCTACGACTAGACCAAGAGGACGCCCAAGAAGACAATGGGCTGACGACATAAAAGACATTGTACAATCACACGGAATGACACTATCAAGTGCCGCCCACTGGGCGCTGGAACGCAAATTATTCCTCCCCACGACGCTTGACGGCAGAAGTGGAAGATGATGATGATGATGATGATGATGATGATGATGATGATGATGATGATGATGATGATGATGATGATGATGATGATGATAAAGGCATGGAAGAAATGCACAAATCACTACTACATGACTCACTAAAATTAATTAATGATGTGGCAGTTGTTATTAACTACGGGGAACATACTGTCCACCAAAAGGGCACTGACTGTTATACTAGGGTCTTATTATCGTTATTATTGTTATTATTATTGTTATTATTATTAAGAGGGAAAGAATCTGTACTGAGATAGTGTTCGAATAATTTGCGATTATATGTGTAGGGACTGGTGAAGTCTTTGATTTCTTGTGGAAGATTGTTCCACAGCTGAGCTGCGGAATATGCTAGGCTTGTTTTGTATAAGTCTATCCTAGGATTCGGAATGTGTAGTATATTCAGTAGCTTACTGTGTCTTTCTTTGTATTTAAATAGTGACCAAAGGTAATTTTGGCCATTTCGATGTAGGATTTTGTGAATTAGTTTACCCTTGTTGAAAAGTAGGCGTTTGCGGTGTGGTAGTAACTGAAGGCATTTATGTAGGCTAGGATTATCACTTACGTGTTTACTATAAATTAAACTCATAGCCCGTTTCTGGAGTGAGTAAAGTAGCTTGGTGACTGAATTGGAACAACCGTCCCAGATTGTAGAGAAGTGGTTAAAATGTGTCTGTATGTAAGAAGTATACAATATCTTCCTTGTGTTTTCATCAAGAAAATTCTTGAATTTTGCCAGTTGGTAGAATTTTTTTCGCTGCTTGTTTAACGAGCGATTGAACATGGAAATTAAAGGTTATGAATTTATCAACGATGAAGCCTATTACTTTTTATTCAGTTACATTTTTACAGGCATGATATTGATGTAAAGTTGAAGTGATCTGTGTGAGTTTAGAGTCTGAAGTCATTGTCTGATTGTTAATAACATGGATTTTGTTTTAGTGATGTTATTTTGCAGACGGATTGCACAGCTCCACCTAACTACATTATTACAACCCGATCCGAGCATGGAATCAGTTCAAGTCAGTCAGGCGGGCCAAGGCTAAAGCACAAACCGAAGGTAGTTTCTACATGCGGGGAAAATATGTTATGAGTTTTCAAAGGAAGAGTGATTTAATTTGAATAAAAACTTGAAAAAGTTTGACAAACCTAAGCATTCATCATCTAGAGCCGTGACGTAATGCTACGAATTCAAGACCCCTTCCAGGAACATTTCATCCTATCCTTACTACATCCAAACTATATAAGGGTGTAGGAACTAGAGCAGAGGTTCCCAAATCATGGCCCTGCGGGCCACTTGTGGCGCGCCATCTGTCAGAAAGTGGCAAGCGAGGCCTCGTTATTTAATATAATATATTTTACTAATTTCAAAAATGCACTCAGAACGCCCCGTTAGTGTGCGATAATTTACTCTGCTCGTGGTTGTTATGCTCAGATAATATCTAACGCGCCAATTCAGTTCACAACGAAACGTTATGAAGTTCCCATATTCAAGCCTTGTCGACCAATCAGAGTGTGCAGGACTCCATGTTGTCGTCTGTTACAACTGTTTAGCAGAGTCCGTAGTAATGTGTTGAAATTAGATTTTTTGAAATAAAAATGTACCGTTCAAGCCTATAAACATGAGTGCGAAAAAACATAAAATCAAACAATGATAAAAAGCGAAAATGTGAAGACGTTGCTTGTCGTGAATTCAACGAAGATTAGACGGAGAAATGTATGTTTATGCCTAGCCGTAGTGGTAAACCAGTTTGCTTAATCTGCGCATTTTGTTTTTCTGAAGAAAAAAAAATTGAATCTGGAACGACACTTCACGACCACACATTCAGACATAAATGCTCAGTATCCGATCAATTCGGAGTTAATAAAAGATTTCACAGCTAAAAAAGAAAGTTCTCTGACCAGGCAGTATTCATTTTTCACCAAGGCTAACGAACAGAGCAAGCCTACTGTTGTTGCGTTGTACTAAGTCGCTCTCCTGATGACTTGCAAAAAGAAGCCGTTCACCCATGCGGAAGAAAGCATCAAGCTATTCCCTTAAAATTGCTGCTAGAATGCTTGGCGATAAAAAGTGTGAACAAAATTTGATCAGATTTCTTTGTCTAATAATACTATGGCCAGGCGAGTTGAAGAATTAGCCAACTATGTTCATCGTCATGTAGTAGCACATATCAAATATTGTAAATATTTTTCATTGACAATGGATGAATCCACTGACATTTCTGACACAGCTAAGGTCACTGTTTTGTTCGAGAAATAATCGATAATGTTGAAGTCATTGAAGAACTTAAATGACTTTAATCGATGCACGGAACTACTAAAGGGACTGATCTGTTTGAAACTCTGAAGTTGTATGTAAAGAAAAAGAACATAGATTGGACCAAATTGTATAGTGTATGCACCGACGGTGCCTCGGATTTGACGGTAAAATGTCTGGATGTCTAGCATTATTGATACAGTTTCTTGGCCACACTCTATGAAAATATCAGTTGTATAATTCTCCAAGAAGCTCTGTGTAGAAAGACATTAAATCTGAATCATGTCATGGATGTTGTTCTGAGATATGTGAACAAAATTCGAAGTAAGGCGCTGAACAGACGTGAGTTCAGACAGTTTCTATCAGACCTGAACGAGGAATACGGTGAGCTACTGTTACACTGTAATGTCAGATGGCTATCTAAAGGGAAAGTTCTGTCAAGTTTCTGGGTACTAAAAATAGTGTCTATCTGTTTCTGTCTGAAATAAATGAATTGCTTACAGAACGGGAATATCTGCTGAACGATGTCTGGCTTAATGACCTAGAATCTTTGGAGGACATCATGTCTCATGTAAACTCTTTAAATGCGAGGATCCAGGGAAAAAGGTAACTATTCACACATTTTGCAATAACATTTCTTCATTTAAAATAAGACTACGACTGCTTATCGGACAGCTGTATTAATGGACTTTAGAGGCGTTTCCAACTCTGAAGACTCTTGTGGTGGAAAAGAAATGTGACTTGTTACAGTGCAAAGTAAGAGTTGAAAGTCTTCTGGATATCTTTCAGTCGAGATTTCAATAGTTCACAGTAGAGGAGGATAATGTTGCCGTCTTCATAAATCCCTTCGTATTTCCTGATTCCAAGCTCGGTCAATTACAGCAAATCCTTCAGCGCGAAGTAATTGATTTGAAATGCAATTGTGCACTGAGATGAAAATTTCTGGAGATGCCTACTCCACCTTCAGCTGATCATATAATTTCATTCTGGCGACTATTGCCTGTCGAACAGTTTAACACTTGCGTTCATTCGCCCAGGTATACATTTGTCGTTTTGGTTCGACTTACATATGCGAACAGTCATTTTCCGCAATGAACGTTATAAAAAAAAAACAAGCAACGTTCCAGACTCACCGACATTAACCTAGCTTGCGCTTATGACTTTGGGTACGACAGATGTATGCCCAGACATTGGTAAACTGGCATCTGAACTTAAGTAACTGGTTATGAAGAACAGTTACAATTGTAAATTAATTACATTAAAAAGCGATTTTCAAAACTGATTTAACATTTAAAATGAACTTTTGATTTTAAACCAAAAAAATGACCGCAGTATAGTACTGAAACTGACAGCCTTTAAAGTTTTAGAATTTTGTTGACGAAAGTTAAGAAAGGTAAGAATGATATTGCACAACTTTTATTATTTTATTACGTTGTGGCCCGCGCAACTATCGAAAATAGTAGATATGGCCCTCTGCGTGAAAAGCTTGGGAACTACTGAACTAAAGGGATGATTAGAAAAGGTGTAAACCGTACTATCTTTATCTGAGTTCTAAACTGAACCAGTGTACTCGCATATGATTGGGATTCACAATTAGGATAGGGTGACCCACATTTCTAAACATTAAGGAATGTAATGTGGGAAGGATTTGGGGTGTCTGCTTTTTCTGTAAAGGGTGTTTCTCTTCATTGATGTAATTATCATCTGGGAAGATAACCAGGGCTTTTAATACGCTACTATGGCCTTGTGTGGCAACTAAATACACATGAACTTACATCCACCTGGGAAGAATATTCACTTCTGACAGCATACAATAGGATAATGGTTCTTTGTAAAACATAACTCTCGTAGTTGTGTGAATGGGTTCCTGATAATTAGATCTGACTCTAGGCGAGGGCACTGCACCAGGTGACAGGATGACAGACAAGAAGGACATGTTCTAGTCTCAGCCATCTACTAGAAGGGGACCAATCCTCTGTAAAGTCTATCAGCTATGTCCAGGAGACAGGTATCCTTGAATGTTCTAACATATTCACATAATGATACACATATAGCTGAGATTAACCAGATTGGTGGAGTCTTAAGCCATGTATAAACTGGGCTGATGCAGATGACTATCCTGGAGTTATCTATATATTTCAGGTATATAGTTGTTTGACTGGCCAAGTACAAGTAAGAGTATCAGAATCAACTGTTGATAATTGGCTGAACGACTATATACAGTCCGATTCGCTTTGCCGTTGTCGTATTGGCCAAGCACTACTGAAAGTATATGAAACATCTTTTGACGTTGATGAGATGGACATTTACTGATAACAGTTCAAGGAATCACGATGGTTTGTTTCGTTTGGAACATATATCATCATTGGTACCTTGCCGTCTTGACAGACGATAGTTTGTGCTTTAAAAAGGCATAATAACTTTTACCTATGACGGTAGCGAATGTGACTGATAAGGCCAATTTGCGCTGTAAATGTCCGTTCACAGAGGGTGCATGTGAACACGTGGTCATTTCCACCATCATGCACCATCTTACGTCTCACACGCTCGGTGTGTGACTTATCTGTAATAACTTTCTCCTTTGTCTTTATTCCATTTCTGATGTTTGCCCTCAATGCAACACGTTCAGCTGCCACTTGCTCCCAATGTGCATTATCAATGCCTGTATCAATCATGTCCCGCTGACACACATCTTTGTATCGTAGTAGAGGTCGACCCTGATATCGTTACCATCTGTAATTCACCAAAAAAGATGTCCTTTGGTATTCTACCATCATCCATCCTCCTAAGATGTCCTGTCCATCTAAGTCTACGAAGACTGAGTATGGAATAAACCATCACATAACCTGATGTTTCCAATACTTCAGTGTTTGTGATTTTGTCTTGCCACTTAACACCAAGAATTCTTCGCAGACACCGCATATGAAAGCTGTTTAAACGTTTCTCTTGGTGTGAGTAAGTTGTCCAGGTTTCACTGCCATAGAGAAGAGTACTAAGGACACAGGCTTGATAGACAAGGACTTTTGTTTTGGCAATAAGCTTCCCATTCTCCCAGACTCTTTTTCTTAACCTGTTCATTGTTGTTGCTGCCTTACCAATCCGGATGTTGATTTCCTGATCTAGGGATAATTTGCTATTTACCACTGATCCTAGATATGTAAAATGGTCTACCATCTCTAGTTCGGTGTCGTCAACAAAGATTGACGGTACCCCATGTGCACCTTGTGACATAATCTGTGTCTTCTTTTTGCTAATTGTTAAACAAAACTCAGAAAAAGCATTATAATAATAATAATAATAAGTCTTTATTTTCAAAGGGTTAAGAATTGGGCACGCAGGCCCGTCTGACATTCTGCCCTTCTTCTCTATTTCCTCTCATACATTCTTTCATTCAACATCACTTATGAAGCAACTTTTGACAACAAAAGAACATTAAAACGCATGAAAAATAATCAATAACAAATGACTCACTGAGGCAGTGTTTAACATGGGCATTATAAATACCTAAGGAGGGTGTAACGTGCCATACATAAGGGAATGTTTTTTGGCTAGTTGTCGTTTGAGACATCATCCGCTAGTTTAGTCTCACTTGAGTAAAGCTCCAAATAGTGCCACACTGTGATTCGGGGTAGATTTAATCTCCTAGGACTTGAAGTCTGCGCAGAACAATTCTGGCAAATACTTTTCCAACAATACACAGAAGTGAGATACCCCTATAGTTGTTACAGTCGCTCCGATCACCCTTGTTCTTGTACAGTGTTATGATGCTTGAATCTTTGAAATCATATGGGACTTGTCCTTCTCGCCAGCATAGCTCTATTAGCTGGTGGATCTGTAGAGTGAGTGTGTCTTGCCCACTCCTGATAACCTCTATTGGAATCCCATCCTGACCTGGAGCCTTGCCAGATGCAAGTTCATTTATAGCACACTTAACTTCTGTTATGGTGGGAAGTGTGTCCAGGTGGTCAAGAGTTGGTAGAGCCTCTATGGCGTTGAGGGCATCATCCGCTAGTTTAGTCTCACTTGAGTAAAGCTCCAAATAGTGCTCCACCCATCTGTCCATCTGCTGTTTCTTATCAGTGATGATTTCTCCAGTCAAGGTTTTCAATGGTGCACTTCTTTTGATCACTGGACCACAGGCTTTCTTTATTCCTTTATACATGCTTCTTATGATTCCCTTATTACTTGCGATTTGAATGGACTCACATAACTTGATCCAATAATCATTTGCACACTGCCTGGCAGCCTTTTGCACATCCATCCTAACTTGCCTTAGCTCTCTCAGAGTGTTATGCGCTGGTCTTTCCTTGTTTCTTAAGAGAGCTATCTTCTTCTTATCAATCAAGGGCTGCAGAGTCTCGCTGTTTGCCGTAAACCAGTCCTGCCTCTTATTGGAGAATGCAGATAGTAGACATTGCAATTCTTCCTCAGAGTGGGTCGTAACTGCAGCATCATCTGCAAAAAGCAACTCTCTGATCAGTACCCTCCTAATTTTGGTCTTAGCCTTCAATCTCTGAGCATTGTAGAGGCCGCCATCTGAGCGTGAGTGAATGTATATACCACCATCCTGATCACGAAAGGCATATTTCAGTAGAAGTGAAAAGTATATTCCAAAGAGGGTGGGAGCTAGTACACAACCTTGCTTAACTCCACTCTTGATTTCAAACTCTTCAGAAGTTGCACCATCAAACTCGATTATACCCTTCATGCCTGTGTGGAACGATTCCACAATGGACAGATGAGTTGGTGGGCAGCCAGTCTTCTTTAGTGCCTTGAACAGACCCTTACGACTGACCAAATCAAATGCCTTTGTGAGGTCGATGAAGGCAATAAACAGTGGTTGATTCTGTTCACGGCTTTTCTTGGACTTTTCTTGCATTTGTCGCAATGAGAATATCATATCAATGGCAGGCCGGTTCTGTCGAAAGCCACACTGTGATTCGGGGTAGATTTAATCTCCTAGGACTTGAAGTCTGCGCAGAACAATTCTGGCAAATACTTTTCCAACAATACACAGAAGTGAGATACCCCTATAGTTGTTACAGTCGCTCCGATCACCCTTGTTCTTGTACAGTGTTATGATGCTTGAATCTTTGAAATCATATGGGACTTGTCCTTCTCGCCAGCATAGCTCTATTAGCTGGTGGATCTGTAGAGTGAGTGTGTCTTGCCCACTCCTGATAACCTCTATTGGAATCCCATCCTGACCTGGAGCCTTGCCAGATGCAAGTTCATTTATAGCACACTTAACTTCTGTTATGGTGGGAAGTGTGTCCAGGTGGTCAAGAGTTGGTAGAGCCTCTATGGCGTTGAGGGCATCATCCGCTAGTTTAGTCTCACTTGAGTAAAGCTCCAAATAGTGCTCCACCCATCTGTCCATCTGCTGTTTCTTATCAGTGATGATTTCTCCAGTCAAGGTTTTCAATGGTGCACTTCTTTTGATCACTGGACCACAGGCTTTCTTTATTCCTTTATACATGCTTCTTATGATTCCCTTATTACTTGCGATTTGAATGGACTCACATAACTTGATCCAATAATCATTTGCACACTGCCTGGCAGCCTTTTGCACATCCATCCTAACTTGCCTTAGCTCTCTCAGAGTGTTATGCGCTGGTCTTTCCTTGTTTCTTAAGAGAGCTATCTTCTTCTTATCAATCAAGGGCTGCAGAGTCTCGCTGTTTGCCGTAAACCAGTCCTGCCTCTTATTGGAGAATGCAGATAGTAGACATTGCAATTCTTCCTCAGAGTGGGTCGTAACTGCAGCATCATCTGCAAAAAGCAACTCTCTGATCAGTACCCTCCTAATTTTGGTCTTAGCCTTCAATCTCTGAGCATTGTAGAGGCCGCCATCTGAGCGTGAGTGAATGTATATACCACCATCCTGATCACGAAAGGCATATTTCAGTAGAAGTGAAAAGTATATTCCAAAGAGGGTGGGAGCTAGTACACAACCTTGCTTAACTCCACTCTTGATTTCAAACTCTTCAGAAGTTGCACCATCAAACTCGATTATACCCTTCATGCCTGTGTGGAACGATTCCACAATGGACAGATGAGTTGGTGGGCAGCCAGTCTTCTTTAGTGCCTTGAACAGACCCTTACGACTGACCAAATCAAATGCCTTTGTGAGGTCGATGAAGGCAATAAACAGTGGTTGATTCTGTTCACGGCTTTTCTTGGACTTTTCTTGCATTTGTCGCAATGAGAATATCATATCAATGGCAGGCCGGTTCTGTCGAAAGCCACACTGTGATTCGGGGTAGATTTAATCTCCTAGGACTTGAAGTCTGCGCAGAACAATTCTGGCAAATACTTTTCCAACAATACACAGAAGTGAGATACCCCTATAGTTGTTACAGTCGCTCCGATCACCCTTGTTCTTGTACAGTGTTATGATGCTTGAATCTTTGAAATCATATGGGACTTGTCCTTCTCGCCAGCATAGCTCTATTAGCTGGTGGATCTGTAGAGTGAGTGTGTCTTGCCCACTCCTGATAACCTCTATTGGAATCCCATCCTGACCTGGAGCCTTGCCAGATGCAAGTTCATTTATAGCACACTTAACTTCTGTTATGGTGGGAAGTGTGTCCAGGTGGTCAAGAGTTGGTAGAGCCTCTATGGCGTTGAGGGCATCATCCGCTAGTTTAGTCTCACTTGAGTAAAGCTCCAAATAGTGCTCCACCCATCTGTCCATCTGCTGTTTCTTATCAGTGATGATTTCTCCAGTCAAGGTTTTCAATGGTGCACTTCTTTTGATCACTGGACCACAGGCTTTCTTTATTCCTTTATACATGCTTCTTATGATTCCCTTATTACTTGCGATTTGAATGGACTCACATAACTTGATCCAATAATCATTTGCACACTGCCTGGCAGCCTTTTGCACATCCATCCTAACTTGCCTTAGCTCTCTCAGAGTGTTATGCGCTGGTCTTTCCTTGTTTCTTAAGAGAGCTATCTTCTTCTTATCAATCAAGGGCTGCAGAGTCTCGCTGTTTGCCGTAAACCAGTCCTGCCTCTTATTGGAGAATGCAGATAGTAGACATTGCAATTCTTCCTCAGAGTGGGTCGTAACTGCAGCATCATCTGCAAAAAGCAACTCTCTGATCAGTACCCTCCTAATTTTGGTCTTAGCCTTCAATCTCTGAGCATTGTAGAGGCCGCCATCTGAGCGTGAGTGAATGTATATACCACCATCCTGATCACGAAAGGCATATTTCAGTAGAAGTGAAAAGTATATTCCAAAGAGGGTGGGAGCTAGTACACAACCTTGCTTAACTCCACTCTTGATTTCAAACTCTTCAGAAGTTGCACCATCAAACTCGATTATACCCTTCATGCCTGTGTGGAACGATTCCACAATGGACAGATGAGTTGGTGGGCAGCCAGTCTTCTTTAGTGCCTTGAACAGACCCTTACGACTGACCAAATCAAATGCCTTTGTGAGGTCGATGAAGGCAATAAACAGTGGTTGATTCTGTTCACGGCTTTTCTTGGACTTTTCTTGCATTTGTCGCAATGAGAATATCATATCAATGGCAGGCCGGTTCTGTCGAAAGCCACACTGTGATTCGGGGTAGATTTAATCTCCTAGGACTTGAAGTCTGCGCAGAACAATTCTGGCAAATACTTTTCCAACAATACACAGAAGTGAGATACCCCTATAGTTGTTACAGTCGCTCCGATCACCCTTGTTCTTGTACAGTGTTATGATGCTTGAATCTTTGAAATCATATGGGACTTGTCCTTCTCGCCAGCATAGCTCTATTAGCTGGTGGATCTGTAGAGTGAGTGTGTCTTGCCCACTCCTGATAACCTCTATTGGAATCCCATCCTGACCTGGAGCCTTGCCAGATGCAAGTTCATTTATAGCACACTTAACTTCTGTTATGGTGGGAAGTGTGTCCAGGTGGTCAAGAGTTGGTAGAGCCTCTATGGCGTTGAGGGCATCATCCGCTAGTTTAGTCTCACTTGAGTAAAGCTCCAAATAGTGCTCCACCCATCTGTCCATCTGCTGTTTCTTATCAGTGATGATTTCTCCAGTCAAGGTTTTCAATGGTGCACTTCTTTTGATCACTGGACCACAGGCTTTCTTTATTCCTTTATACATGCTTCTTATGATTCCCTTATTACTTGCGATTTGAATGGACTCACATAACTTGATCCAATAATCATTTGCACACTGCCTGGCAGCCTTTTGCACATCCATCCTAACTTGCCTTAGCTCTCTCAGAGTGTTATGCGCTGGTCTTTCCTTGTTTCTTAAGAGAGCTATCTTCTTCTTATCAATCAAGGGCTGCAGAGTCTCGCTGTTTGCCGTAAACCAGTCCTGCCTCTTATGATCAACAGTGCCGTAAACGCCTACGGCAGTTTTATAAAGAGTTTCCTTAAGTTGACCCGACTTTTAATTTACTGTACAATTTTCTGGGGAATCAGTGAAAGCGTCTTCAAGTTGCTATTGAAACTAAAAGCAATTTTCAGGATCGTGAGTGTTAAGCTGTGTTAGCTGTGAAACCAATATATATATATATATATTAAAATGTTTGCATATCCTTTACAGAACATCGCTGTCAACATCAGCATCTTTCAGCAGATTGTTGATTACCTTGGCAAGATTACGCTCAGTAGTTTGCCATTGCTTTCTGAGCGGCC
This sequence comes from Cepaea nemoralis, assembly GCA_014155875.1. Taxonomy (NCBI): domain Eukaryota; kingdom Metazoa; phylum Mollusca; class Gastropoda; order Stylommatophora; family Helicidae; genus Cepaea; species Cepaea nemoralis. The sequence continues at coordinate 115,234 of JACEFZ010017413.1, read as the reverse complement.
GGCTCACATACCCCGTAAGGTACCGACGCAATTCGAACCACTTGCTAATTCTCACCGTCGTCGCGTTACTTATGAGAGTATACGAGAATACGGAGAAAAGTCGCTAACCTCTAGTCCAGGAAGCCGGCATATATGACTGTACCATTATCATATTCTTCTTATTAAATTTGGGTGAACAGTTGTCACTGTTCAGGACTGAATTTGATAATCAATGAACTTTTTCATTTCAAGATTGATATTTATAAAGACGTCAAACTACATGAGTGTGTGGTGTAACAAGAACCTTAAATATGTATATGGTATATGGAGTATAATGCCGTGATGCATTCAAAGTGAAAGTTTACAACATGAAGTCAACCGAGTCTGAGGTTCTGCAGAGACTGTATTGTGTAGTTGCTTTATCAACACCACAGCATCTTATCAACTTTGTTTGAGGAGGACGCCCTTATAACAAAGTCTGGTTATCCTAAAGTAGAGTTGTCAACAAGGATCACGAGACCCTGTTCTGAAGCTGGTAACTTATTGTCTACTTAAATTCTGAAGCTTATATCAACAAAGGGGAGTTCTGAGTGATGTTGTCTGTTCACCAGTGTAGGCAGACATTGACTATACTTTATCTAGTGTGGATGATGACAATTTACCATGGCATACCAGAGGTCTCCATTCAAGACTATTATTGTCCTATCTTTTAAGTTCTGTAACGTCTTGTAAATACTCTCTCTCTCTCTCTTCTCTCTCTCTCTCTCTCTCTCTCTATATATATATATATATATATATATATATATATATATATATATATATATATGTGTGTGTGTGTGTGTGTGTGTGTGTGTGTGTGTGTGCCTGTTCTAGGCTGAGACAGTGCCTTTATTAAATTATAGTTACTAGTTGGACCACTTTTGTTGTGTCTTGGTAAGGTCAATAAGGGAGTAAATGAAATAATAGCTTGCAGTAGTTCTAAGTCTACGGGGACGCAGAAACCATATAGTTGATGAATAGATAGAATACTGGTCTTAACAGGATTGCAGACATCCCAATCAATCGTCTTACACATAATACTAATGATGAAGACAAACACTTACCAAAACAGGGATACACTTGTAGGAAACGAGGGTCACTTGTATGAAGTGAGGGATATTTGTGTGCGCCATGAGGGACACTTCGGTATCAGTTGAGGTGGACTTTTGTATGATGTGAGGGCCTCTTCTTTATGAGATGAAGGGGTACGTCTGTATGACTTTAGGAATATATTTGAATGCTACAACGGACACTTCTTTATTAGATGAGGAATACCTTTGTATGACATGGACACGTCTGTCTTAGATGAAGGACACAGTTGTATGACAGGAGGGACACATGTGTATGAGATAAGGAAGACAGTTGTACTACCTGAAGGGCACTTCTATACGAGTTAAGGGGTACTTCTGTACGACGTGAGGGACACTTCTGTATGAAGTAAGGGAGCACTTCTATACGAATTAAGGGGCACTTCTGTACGACGTGAGGGACACTTCTGTATGAAGTAAGGGGGCACTTCTATATGAGTTAAGGGGCACTTCTGTACGACGTGAGGGACACTTCTGTATGAAGTAAGGGGTGCACTTCTATATGAGTTAAGGGGCACTTCTGTACGACGTGAGGGATACTTCTGTATGAAGTAAGGGGGCACTTATGTATGAGGTTAGGGAGAGAATGTCTACAATGCTACAACATATAATATCCCTTTAATGAAACTAGCGAAGCGTGACACAGTTTCTGGAGAAAACTTACTTGAGCTGACAGTCAAAGTACAGATGATACATAGCAGACCTGTAAGTGGCAGAATTGAAGAAAGTTTGGAAGGGATGGTTAAAGGTTTTGACGTCGTGAGATATAAAGGTATTGACACGAACAATGAAACTTCAGCTCACAACTAGACAATAAGCTTTGGAGAGTTGAGAAATTTGCTGGTGAGCAATGGCAAATTTATGAGAGGTAGATCAATGAAACTATTTGGAATACAGACACCAAGAATACAATGGAAAAAAAAATAATTAGTTAATAGAATACGGAGAGTTGTAGCTGGTAGTGGTGTGATACGGGACGATTGTAACAAGGAGGCTTGCCACTGGAGAATATCAGGCAGATGGAATCCTATTGACAAGGTATACAACTAATGTTCCCATGAAAGGACACATGTGATGCTGAAAATGTGATGTGGAGAATTGAAGCTGAAGATAATAATATATTTACTTGATAAATTAATAGTGTAATGATTACGTAAGTACTCATATGTTTATTGACTTGAATGTAACCACTTCACCTTGTATATCATAACAACGTAAAGTACATCAATGTATGTATTGTGTGTAACTATTAATTCATGATAATGTAATTATTATGTAATTGCTAATTCAGTCTTTTTATTATTATAATGTGTCCTTTCTCATTTACTTCTAACCATATACATCATAATCACTTATTTTTGGAATATGTATATGACAATATAACTATTGTGCAGTTGTAACTTATCATACGTTAATAAAAATTTACTCATTCACAAAACATGTATCGAATCAATACAAGGCAATGACAATTTAACACAAAGGATAGCCAATCAGATATACAAATTCTTAGTGGAACACCAACCAACAGCACATTACACTTGCGAAGCAGAAAAAGGATACGTTTACTAAAGTAAAGACTATAGCTGTACTTTCACTAATCGATTTCTGAAATACAGGGCGGACACTACATCATCACTCAGTGAAAATATGTTCAGAAAGACGATATGGAAGGAATCCTCATTGGGGAACATAGCATCATTAACATTAGATATGCGGGTGATACAGTCTTGATTGCAGACAATGAGCAGGATCTGCAATATTTAATAGATGCGTTTGTTTTACACAGTGAACAACTAGGGTTAAAATTAAATTGTAAGAAGACACAGATTATGGTTGTCACTAGGAAGAAGGAAATACCACAACGTAGTATGCGTGTAAATGTGAATATTCTTAAACATGTGAATTGGTACAATTATCCCAGAAAAGTCATAACATCTGATAGGAGACGCTTTGAAGACATTAGAACAAGAATCGTCATGGCGATGGTAGCCTTTGCAAGATGAAAAACATACTGACCAATAAATAGATGTCAATTGCAACAAGAAAAAGAATGTAGAGGTGCTACATAGAACCTGTATTTTTGCATGGATGTGAAGCGTGGACAATGAGAGACAAGCTGAAAAAGCATCTGATGGCTGTGGAAACGTGGTTTCTCAGGAAAATGAATAGAATACCACGGACAGACAGAAAAAAATCAATGACCAAGTCCTTCAAGAAGCAAATGAAAATCGTGCACTGATTAGAGAAATTAAACATAGACAGTCAAAATATTTTGGGCACATTATGAGAAGAAATAAAATGTATGACTTGGTGACAACTGGCAAGATTAAGGGGAAGAAAACATAGGGAGGGCAGAGAAGTAAATACATGGATGGCTTGGCCACGTTATATGGTCTAGACAAGAACACTGAGCTGACCCACGACTCTGGTGATCGAGTGAGATGACGAAACATGACCACCACGCTTACCGGCATGGCACATGATGATGATCAGGTTGTGATGCATGCAGACTGTAATGTAAACGGGTTGTCGTGTAATTAGGTTGTAATGTAAGTGGGTTGTCGTGTCAGTGGGGTGTATTCAAATAACATTGGGATATTACGCCTACATAAGATTATATAATATGTTTTGGGTTTTCCTGGTCATTGGAGGAGATAAATAACTATTAAACATCATTAAAAATGTTGGCTCGGCTTGATCATATCATGAGACATTGAGGTCTGTGAATGCAGATACTGGAGGTATGAACCCCGGCAGGAGAATCAGAGGACCGCCAATGAAAAACAACATCACATAAGCATGCAAGGTTGTTGGGGCGCAGACTTATGCTGAGCTGAAGGGAGCTGCTGAGATCAGGAGGCAATGTGGTGTCATGATCACGTGACTTCAACACCCGTCTTAGTTTGTTGATATTTTTTGTTTGCTTATCGGCTTGTTTAGAACTCAAGCATAGTCCGCACACGTGCTGCTGCTTCTGGTACACTGGAATGATGTTTGCTTGTGGATTAGCTTTCCCATTTACCAGTGTCATTCGCTATTAGGCGAACCCACTCCGACTTCAGAGGTACTTGTAATTTGCGTCTCCAAGTAAAGGACGGGAAGTCAACCTGTTAGTCCAACTGACCAGTGTAGTAGTGGATTCTGCTACCTCGACATCAGCACACCGGATGTTTAAGAACGAGCGCTCTTATCAATTCGGCCATGCTGACCCTCGTCTCAGAATGATGAGAATAGGAGACAGTGGAGGGACATGATCATATATTTTCATCACCTGTCATCGGACTGACTGACTTAATGAATGATTACATGTCCAGGGGAATGCAATAAAACCGAATGCATTTTTACTACTGAAAACGCTACAGATGTTGCAGCAATCAGTTCAACACCAACAACAACAACAACAACAACAACAACAACAACAACAACAACAACAACAACAACAACAACAACAACAACAACAACAACAACAACAACAACAACAACAACAACAACAACAACAACAACAACAACAACAACAACAACAACAACAACATAAATATTAATTTTATTTTATTATTATTATTATTATTGTTATTATTATTATTAAAGGTTTCAACAATAAAGATATAAAAGTCACAATGATTGCCTCAAATTGTTACACCTGATGCAGACTGTTGTTGACTTAGTTATATTTGTAACTAGTTTTCAGATGGCCTACGCTGCAGGAAGTCAGACTACACTGTGAACCTTGCCGTTACAAAATGGTACCTCCGTGTCACGCAGATGGTACACACGTTTGCCATGATCAACGGTGTTACTGACGACAATATGAATACAGATACCAGCGAATAAAGATACAACATTCATCATCATCAACATCATCATCATCATCATCTTCCACTTCTGCCGTCAAGCTTCGTGGGGAGGAATAATTTGCGCTCCAGCTCCCGATTGGCGACACTAGATAATGTCATTCCGTATGATTGTACAATGTCTTTGATGTCGTAAATCCATTTACTTCATGGACGCCCTCTTGGTCTCGTCGCAGATGATCTTTGATGTAAGGCCAGTGATGGTAGTTGATGGTGTTGCATTCTAACGACATAGCCAAACCACTTGATCTTCTGTCTTTCAATAAATGTGGCACAAGGTGTTGATCCCACTGTCTGTCTGATAACAGCATTTCTTACTCGGTCTCGGATTGTTAAGTTGGCAGCTCTCTTCAGGTATATAATCTCGCAGGTGTTGATTTTGCGAAAGTGTGATTTGGATAAAGTCCAAGTTTGAGATTGGTAGCATGGAGTTGGTGTGAATATGCTGTTTATTATCTGTCGTTTTGCGGACATTGGTATATTTGGATGTTTCAGTAAGGGTGATAGTTGATATGTAAGTACACTAGCTTTTTGACATCTGATTTCGATTTCTCTGTCCAATCTGCCATCTTCTGTGATCATACTTCCAAGATATTTGAATTATTTAACTTGTTCCAGAGTGGACCAGGCGATCTGCTAACTTGCATTACTTCGGTTTTGGCTGTATTTATACTCATATTATGTCTGCTGCATGTTTAACTCAGATTATTAATATGATGTTGTAGACTGCAATCATCGCTGTAAAACAAGCACTATTCGTCTGCAAATAGAAGCTCATTTATTTCCTGTGAATCAGTTGTTTCGTTTGGAGTAAACAGTTCTAAATTTTCTGAATCTGTTCTTTCAAGGCTTGCTTCTTTGGATATTCTGTCCATGTGGATATTAAATTGCAGAGGAGAGAGCACACATCCCTGTTTCAGTCCTGTATTGACTGGACTGTCAATATATATGATATATCTTCTTGTGTTCTTACTGCACTTCGGCTTGAGTAGTACATGGCTGTGATGTTTTCTAGCAATTGCCCTTGTATCCCATAGTCTTCAAGGATGGTTCATAATCTGTATGTGTCTACTCTATCAAAAGCCATTTTCTGATCTACAAACACAATATTCTGCTGGTCACTATATTAGTTATTTTCCCCCACATATTTGTCTAAGTGTAAATAGTGCATCAGTGCAACTTTTACCTTTCCCAAAACCGAATTTTACTTTGCTTGATCGTTGTTCAACTATGCGTCTAGCTCTTTGTTCCAATAGTTGGTGTACATTTTCCCTATATGGCTCAGGAGTGATATACCTCTGTATGTTTCACACTCTCTCATATTGCCTTTCTTTTTCCATATTGCAACTATGCTACTAAGAACTGATTCTCTGCCACGGGCCGGTACATCGGAACAGTAGGACGATTTTGATGCCCCTTTTCCAGAAAAACGGCGCAGTATAAACAGTGGTTTATTTGTCCCATTTCTTATGTTTCCGCAATTTTTAGTTAACTTCGGTAACTTAAAATTAAGACAGAAATATTTCGCAGTTTGAAACAGGCCGCTGGCAACAATATTTGTTCTTAGAAAACACTTGATTATTGATTCGAAATGATTGTTTTGATTTGAACTTCGAAATGACAACACCTTTTGGTTTTGGACCTCATATATTTTAATACAATTATTATTTTAAACAATTTTATATTATAGTTATAGTGATTTCAAGGACTTTGTGAAAGATTCTAAAACTGAAACCACGTGCAATATTCAGTTGTCAGTTAGATTATTTCGTAGTAATGGAAAACGGTCCTCTAAAACTAGTAAAAGTACTGGAGAGTTTTGGTCATAGACCATAACTTTAGGAAGGGAAAATCCCAACTGCACCTCCCCGTGGTAGAGGATGGAAACACACCACGGTGTGGCTAACACAGCTCTGGGGACCGAGTATCCACCGGAATAAGTGGACAACTCTGCAGCTGAGCAGAGCAGGGCACTCACTTGTCCTTACAGTCGGAAATGGCTGTCAAAGGCAGAGGTAAAAAGACCACCATGTGGATGTGGAAGGCAAGGGGAAACCACAACATTATCTTCCCAAGACTTCATAGCAAAACATATATCAGAGTTAGTGAACGACGTTAATGGCTGTCTTAGGACATCCTCGTCCGGTAGGGACAGTCATGAGCCACAGGTGACACCAGACCGTCATCCAGCTACTGATGGCAAAATCATAACTAAAATAAATAAATTTAGAGTAGGAACATGGAATGTTAGGACATTAAATGAGCTAGGAAAGTTGACCAATGTTCTAAGAGAGATGGATAGCATGAATATGAATATACTAGGCGTTAGTGAGATGAGATGGAAGGGATCGGGCAAAATTATAGCTGACAACCACACAATAATTAATTCTGGAGGGGATACACATGAAAAAGATGTAGGAATAATATTAGACGAAAAAACAGCCAAGTTAATTAATGGATACTGGTGTGTTTCAGATATAGTTATTATGGTAAAAATCAAAGGCAAACCAATAGATATAAATATTGTACAAGTATATGCACCAACAACAAGCAGTAGTGATGAAGAAATACAACACTTTTACGATGCAATAGAAATGGTGATGGCTCAAATTGGATCACAAGAAATAAAAATAATATTTGGTGATTTTAATGCAAATGTAGGAAAGGGAAAAATGGAGGATGCAGTGGGGAATTATGGTTCAGGTACAAGAAATGAAAGAGGGGGAAAAGCTAATAGAATGGACAAATGTCAATGATATGATAATTGGAAACACATGGTTTAAACACCATAAAAGACGACTGTACACATGGAAAAGGTCCTGATAAGACAATACGCTACCAAATTGACTACATACTAATTAATAAACGATTTAGAAATGCTTTAATTAATGTAAAGACAATGTCTGGTGCTGACTGTAATAGTGATCATGTACCACTATGTGGACAAATAAAAGTAAGATTAAAGAGAGGGAAAACAATGGTTAAGAACATGATACTTAATAAAGAGGTTCTGAAAATAGATAAAGAAATGCAAGAACAATACAGAGTGACTGTCAAAAATAGGTAAAATGCAATAGCTAAACTACAGAGTATAAATGAACAATGGGAAATGTTAAGGGACTCCATTCATCAAACTAGCAAAGAAGTATTACCGGAGAGAGGCAAAATAGCTAAGAAGAAATGGATGAATAAAGAAATCTTAAAACTGATGGACAAAAGAAAACAGAGTAAAAATGACAAACAAGAATACGCTAAGATAAAGAAATAAAAAAAAGATAAATGTGGGAAGGCTAAAGAAAGTTGGTTAAACGAGCTCAACAAAAACATTGAATTAAATTCCATTAAAGATACAAACAATATGCAGAGACAAATCAGTGAGCTTACAGGAAGAAAAATAAGAATAAATACAGGGTGTTTGAAATCAAAAACGGGAAAGATATTACTAGAGGAAGGTGCTATAATGAAGAGGTGGAATGAGTATATAAGATAATTATATGATGGAGAAAGGGAAGAATTAACAGAAGATAGTAACTTAGAAGGTCCACCTATTCTGAAAGAAGACGTCGCTGACGCTATGAAACGTATGAAGAAAGGAAATACAGCTGGGCCAGATGAAATCACAGTAGAAGAATTAGAAGTATTGGGAGAATTTTGAGTAGATATATTAACCAAAATGTTGAATGATATTTACAGCAGTGGATATTTACCCAGTGATATGCTGAAATCTGTATTTACAGCTGTACCAAAAAGACCAGGAGCAATTGATTGTGAAGATTTTCGTACAATTAACCTTATAAACAATATCACTAAGCTTCTACTCAGAATCATAATGAGAAGAACCAAAAAGAAAATAAAAATGGAAATTAGTGAAGAACAGTATGAATTTGTGGAAGGAAAGGGCACAAACAATGCAATTTATACATTACGGACACTAATAGAAAGGTCAATAGAGAAAGAGAAAGAAATATATTTATGCTTCATAGATTATACTAAGGCATTTGATAAAGTAAAACATGATGAACTGATTAAAATGTTAGAAGATATCAACATTGATGGAAAAGATTTAAGAATAATAAATAATGTTTACTGGAACCAAGTAGCAGCAATTAAAATGGGAAATAAAGAGGGTATTTACGAACAGATAAAGTTAGGAGTACGACAAGGGTGGTTCTTGTCACCAGATCTTTTCTCCCTGTATAGCGAAGTAATAATGAGAGACATCAAAGAGATGCCAGGAATACTAGTTGGAGGTTATAATATAAATAACTAGCTGACCCGGCCCGGCTTCGCCCAGTCCCTGGTGGGGAGCATCTCATTTAATTCATATAAGTAGTCATATAAGTTCTCGTTCCCGTTACCGACTATCTGTCTGTCTGTCTGTCTGTCTGTCTGTCTGTCTGTCTGTCTGTCTGTCTGTCTGTCTGTCTGTCTGTCTGTCTGTGTCTGTCTGTCTGTTTGTCTATCTATCTATCTCTGTCTGTCTGTCTGTCTGTCTGTCTAATAGACCCATCCCTCTGTCTCTCCCTCCGTCTATCCCTCCCTCCCTCCCTGTCTGTTTGTCTGTCTGTCTATCTATCTATCTATCTATCTATCTATCTATCTATCTATCTATCTATCTATCTATCTATCTATCTATCTATCTATCTATCTATCTATCTATCTATCTATCTATCTGTCTGTCTGTCTGTCTGTCTGTCTGTCTGTCTGTCTGTCTGTCTGTCTGTCTGTCTGTCTGTCTGCCTAACCCGGCCCGGCTTCGCCCAGTCCCTGGTGGGGAACATCTCATTTAATTCATATAAGTAGTCATATAAGTTCTCGTTCATGTTACCGACTATCTGTCTGTCTGTCTGTCTGTCTGTCTGTCTGTCTGTCTGTCTGTCTGTCTGTCTGTCAGTCTGTTTGTCTGTCTGTCTGTCTGTCTGTCTGTCTGTCTGTCTGTCTGCCTGACCCGGCCCGGGTTCGCCCAGTCACTGGTGTGGAGCATCTCATTTAATTCTGAGTAGGTAAGAATCCGCTCTGCCTTCAAAATGTTGACGTGAAGATTTTCTTCCTTCAGCTGCTTCTGTATTTGTTCATCAGTAAGCTCCATTTTTAGCCGCTTGACCACCCATCTGACTGTGTTTGAATCAGTGTTTCTGATTCTGGTGTCTTGGTCCTCCTTCCTCTCACAAGTTTTTGTGTTCGTCTGTGGGTAGTCGTCGCTCTTCTTATTGGTAGTTTCATTGACTGTAGGTTCAGATACTTTATTACAGCTTGCATGCAGACTCTCCAAAGGCAGGTTCGTCTTCTTGATAGTCTGGTCGGTTTTCTCACTATGCATCTTGGAAGCTGCTTGTTTCTTTGTGCTATTACGACGTGCCATTTTCCCCCCGTATCAGGCTGCTTGAAATGTGTAAGGCGTCTTGGCTTGATAGCGCTGAGAAGTGCTGTCAAGCGAATCGTGCCGATATGATAGCGGAAAACATTAAAGATGCGATGATATTGTTCAACATCTTTAAGATAATTTCTTAAGCATAGAAAGATGAGTTACAATGTTATGCATTATGCATTATTTTATGTAAACTTTGAAATTGCCTTAAAGATTGTATCATTATTTATTATAACTCATATGCCGGTACATAACTATAGACAAAGAGTTTATAAATCTTTGAAAACGATACAACAATATGACTATAAGTTATACAACAATGTTATTAAAAGTTATGCCCCTTGAAATAACTTTTTCTAGAGTTAAGTCCCTTAGCTATATATAAATTTTAATGAAAAATGAAAAATGAAATAATACTGAGTAAGCAGGCGATTTCACACTAAAAAAATATCACAGTTGGCAGCTCTGGAATGAAAGGAAGACGTGTAGAAAATTTCATCTCAATCGGATGGGCCGTTAGCGAAAAAATAAAGGACATACATATTTACATACATTGCCTTTTATAGTATAGATATACGCTATGCAGATGACACAGTATTGGTGGCGGATAATTCAACAGACCTACAACAATTATTAGACGTTGTAGTAACAGAGGGTGCAAGGAAAGGACTCTCCTTGAATATCGAGAAAACAGTAACAATGGTAATATAAAAGATTATGGTGACACCAAAATGTGACATAGAAATAGAAGGGAAAGTCCTTAACCAAGTGGATAATTTTAGATACCTAGGGGCATTTATAACATCAGATGGAAGATGTACAACAGAGATTAGGAGCAGAATAGGGCAGGCAAAAGCCGCATTTCAGAAAATGAAGAGTATCACTGAATGTAAGAAAGGGAGTGCTGAAATGCTATGTAGAACCAGTTTTGCTGCATGGCAGTGAATCTTGGAATGTAAATGAACAAATTAAGAAGAAATTAGAAGCAACAGAGATGTGGTTCCTGAGACGAATGTTGCGAATTCCTTGGACTGCCAGAGTAACTAACGACGACTGCCTGAAACAGGCTAATGAAACTAGAACATTATATACAACAATAAGACGGAGACAAACATCTTTCTTCGGTCACGTGATGAGAAGAGAGGACATTGGAGAACATCATAACAACTGGAAAGATGGAGGGGAAGAGAGGCAGAGGCAAACCAAGAGAAATGATGCTGGATGGATTGAGACGGTGGCATGGAGGAATATCAGCAGCAGAGGTGATCCAGAAAACCAAAGACCGAGATCTATGGAGAGCCATGAACGCTTACGCCAGCCGGACGGCACTTGATGATGATGAATGGAAAACGACACTGAAAGCGAAAGTTCGTCATAATATGTTATAATATGATGGCACATATCGAATTATGAATGCGCTAATGGGCCACATTTATGCCCCTAAATTTGTTTTGCCTATCACAAAGTATTTAAGGAGTATTTACATAATTAAATTTAAAAGAATAATAATTATAACTAAATAATAAATAGTGTTCATATTCTTCTTCTCAGTACAATCTGAGTGGTGTGTTACTGACATTTTCCATTTTGTGTGAAAATTATGTGCTTCAAAATATTATATTTTAATTATGTTGTATTGGTGTTGTGGTGCAGTTCTCGTGATATTATTGAACAAAAGTGGTGTGTATAACAGTAATCAGCAAATTTAATTGGATTAGCTGCAGTGGATTATAAATAACGCCTTGGTAAACGAAATATAAAACAAAAATGTACTTTTTAAATTTCAATTGTTATTTATAAACCTCTCATTATTGTCATACTATTTCTAACCTATCAATTAATTATTAACACATTCATGTGTCCTATGCAATCCCCTTTAATTTTATATATAATACGATATATCTGCTACCATTAAAAAAATTTTAAAAGCATTATTGTGACACACCCCTACTTCTCATTGGCTGCCATGAATTTCTGTTTGGTTAGGACCACCTTTTTGTTTGGCAGGCAATCAGTGTTTAAAAGTCTTGTTAGCCATTTAACTCCTGCTTCCCCACGGGCCTGAATAGATTCTGTGCTTATTCCATCTGGACCCAGGTGATTTGTTTTAGGAGTTTTCTGTATAACAGCTTTGATTTCCGCAGGGATGAAATTGGGTTCTGGTTGTCCATGACTTTTAGGCACAAAAGTGAGGTTTTCTGTGTTATTATGAGTGGGGTTAAGTAGTTCTTGAAAGTATTCTGCGCATTTTGCTAGTCTTTGTTGTGGATTAAATATTGGTATACCTCTTTTGCTGTTTATGATGGTGGTTGGGTTGTAGCATGCATCTCTGTTTCGCTTTGTCTCATCTCATCTCAGCTTTGTATTTACACATTTATAAAATTCTCTTGGGTAGTCTTTGCTAAGGATCGCCATCTGCTCACCGTATATTCTCCAGGATTCATCTTTAGATGCTCTAATTGTTGGTTTGTCCTCTTGTAGTGCTTTTCTATAAATAACGTAGTCTTGTTCAAATTTAGCTGCGATCCAGTTTTTGAACGCTATCTTCATCTTGAATATGCTATCTTTAACTTCATTGTTCGCCAAGCTGTTCTTAATCGTTTGTTCTGCCCTATTTCTTTGTTCCACATTTTTTTTCCCAGTGTGTCGAGCATGACAGCCTTGAAAATTGCCATTCCTTATCTACGCTTGAGTAGTCGTCATGGATGTTCTTATGTAGTGTTTTTTTTTTAAATTTCTTGATCGAATTCGTCTTTAACCGTATTATTCTGAAGCCTCCTATAATGATGACATGTGTTGTTACCTTTTTGTTTCTTATTATCCTGTATGTTAAAATACTTTTTATTATGATTGGTTTGTGATCAGTATCAACGTCTGTATGTTGAAAGTGCTCTTGAATCCAATAGTAGTCTTATGTCTGATTTCCTAAGTATAATAAAGTCAATTTCAGATGCTTGATCTATGTCATTCCATTTATACCAGGTTTGGATGTGGCTACGACGATGTTGGAAAAAACTATTTGCTATTATTAGTCCGTATTCGGGGCATATGTTGAGTATATTTTGGACATTACTATTACATACAGTTTCTGTGTCGCTAAATGGCCCCATGTATTCATCCCACTGTGTCTTCCTGTGCCTATTTGTTCGTTAAAATCACCTATCACAATAAGTTCATCTGTCTCCCTGACATTATTTAACGTTTCTGCAAGTTTATCAAAATACTCGTCTTGTCTTCATCGCTGTAAGTATCGATACATGGGGCGTATGTTTGTATAAAAGCTGTTGTTCTATTTCCTTCTTTAATCTGTACTAGTATTATTCTTTCTGATATAAATTTAGTGTTGATAATGGCTTTCGCTTTTTCTGGATGTAACAAAAAACCCACTCTATGTTTAGCTGTAGCACTCTGATCGACGCCACTCCACATAAGAACGTAACTTTCATGTGTTCGTTCTGTGTTTTTCCCCTTTTTCCTAGTATCTGCGAGTCCTAATATTTACATATTTAATTATTTCACAAACTCTAAGAGAACTGGTTCCTTATTTCCTAGACCAGTAACATTCCAAGTCGCGAATAGGCCTATCTCCTTTCTGTTTGGTAATTTAGCTGCTGTCAGTCGCTTGGTGTTCGATGTGTTTCCGGCGTGAAAGCTGATAGAGTTACGTTTTTCTTTCAGTTTCCTACATAATCTTTGAGTAATAGTACTTAAACAAATAAATTGCCTACTGGTTTTCTGGACCTGTCGTAGGTTCATCCTTATTTAAACAGATTGGTGTTAAGAAACACGCACAGAACACATAATTACATCTCCAAATCGAAGCGAACGCGGTTTACATCGCATTAAAAACTGCAAAACTGGCATGCTGTTACGTAGTCACTCACAAAGGCCAATATTGGCTCACATTCCATGCTTGTAAATTGATAAATTCACTTGTGGGAATAACACCTAGGAGAACTTGTGTGGATCTTTTTGTTTTTATTTCATGTCCATAGTTAAGTCAAAAATAGTTCATTTTTCTCATCTTTGTATGTCTTAAAAATCAGACGTCTTCACTGTTTGAGTTCTTTATGGATATATGTGTTTGCTCTCCTTTTGTGTGCCCAGTGAATGTTTAACTGTTCTGTGACATTTATTTTCAAAGGCGACTGTGTCACTTTCAATTGATTTGTTACATAGCCAAGTTCCTCATGCGTATGTTTGCCACATGAAATATGCGCGTTTTAAACATTTCTTTTTCCTATTCTTGTTCTGTCTGTTCCAGTCTATGAAGGATTAAATTGCTTTAGTGTTTGTAGAGCAATGTTTGTCTGTCTTTTAATTTCTGTCATCACATTTCCGTCGTCCGTCAGCAGAGAAATTAGGTATTCACAACTTCTCACTTTCTTTGATTTGTCTCCGTTCATAAGTTTATCATTTGCCATTACAGTTGTTTTTGCCACTGAGATGTAATGTGTGTTTGTCACTGTGTTCTTGCACTCGGTGGTTTCTCTGTTCTCATTTGTGCTGTTGATAGTAATACTTTGTTGTCAGCGCGTGAAAGTTCCTGTATCTCTTTTCACCCGATACACATGGAACATATAAGGAAACAGCATGCAACCCTATCTGATATCTTGTTCTATATGGAAATAAATCTGATGTATCATCACATAGTCTCACTGCCGCCTTTTGTAGAGTGTTTATGATGCGTGTATGGTGTAGTGAGAAACTCATTTTGTTCATACTGTTTATTAATGCTTAGTGTTACACACATTCAAATGCTTTTGAGTAATCAATAAAGCAAAGTTACAGATCTATATTGTACTTTATGCTCTTTCTACAGTTGTCATTGTGTTAAATAACTTCTATTTAGTCTAAAGCCAGATTGTTCTATGATTATGTTTTCTTCGGTTTTCTCATCAATTCTTCCCATGATTATTTTGAATAAAGTTTTGTGTTCGTGACCTTTGCCCATACTTTTGTTTCTTGTATCTGATTAGATTAGGCGTGATATACGAGGGGCGTTCTGAAAGTAATGCACCACAAATTTATTTTCAGCTAATAATGAAGATAGAAACACGAAATTTTGGACACTTCAATTATGGCATATGCAGATTATGTGCAACAAATTGCAACCCAACCGGCCAAATAGTATGGCTGTTCTAAACCGTTGAAATGGAGCGCGTTAGCAACTTACGTTATAAGCAGCGAACTGTGATAAAATTGCTAATTGAAAAGAAGAAATCTATTGTGAACATTCACAAGCGTCTAAGTGATGTGTATGACAATTTTACAATCGACAGGAGTACATTCAGTGGCTGGGTTCAGAGACACAAAGAATCAGGAAGTGGGGAAACGGAGCTGCTTGATCGGCTGCCCCTTGGACACCTGCCACAGCCACCAACGCAGTAATATTGAAATCCTCTGAGGGCATTATTCTTACTGATAGGCAAATCACTACTCAACAACTGGCCTGATAGCTTCAGTCAGCAATGGTAGTGAACATGCAGTATACAAACTTTCGAATTTTCACAGATTTGCGCAAGATGGGTTCCTTGAAGTCTCACAAATGACCTCCGATTGCAAAGGAAAGCAATTTTTTTTTCTAAATTGTTGGAGGTATCAATGTTGATGGAGAGGAATTTTTGGCTAAGACCGTTACAGGTGACGAAAAATGGGCACATCATTTTGAGCCTGAGACAAAAAGACAGTCAATAGAGTGACATCATTCGCAATCACAACGAAGAAAGAAAATCAAGACAACTCCTTCAGCTGGAAAGGTCATGATCTCTGTCTTTTGGGACATTGAAGGTGTGATTCTTGTGGATGTTATCCCAAGAGGAGAACAATAAATACGAAGCTTACATTAAGGCATTTGTCAGAAGTCAAAGTTATCTCAAACTGCCATTTAGTTATGGGTGCAGATACAGATTTCCTACACTTCAAATCTACGAGAAAAGGCTCGGGACAAATGTCTCTTGTATCTTATATGCTGATTGAACGGATAGATGTATCTGCTCTTGATATCCTTAGGAGTGAGAAAGAAGAACGTAATTATGCAGAATAAGATTTTTGCATAGTGCAAATTACCTCCCTGACTTAGCACCTCCTTGAAAGATATAATTGCCCCCCCCCCCCTCCCCACCACTAACTATTATTAGAAATAGTTTACAAGCACTTAAGCTGCACATAAACATTTACATACAGTTAGAAATATTATGAAAGAGCTATGAGTTAAAAAAAAAAAACTACCACCCAGTTAAGTAACTTTTCATAATCATTCAACAGAATGAATGATATGATTATATCAAACGTGTTAAAACGTTAATATGATGATGATGTTTATTCTAGTTGATGTAAGTTCTATGTGTTTTTTTAATGTTTCTGTCCGTGTAGTTTCGTTCTCTTCGCGTTGAAAATCATGCTGACCGTTTTGGATGTGTTCATCTTGAATCCTTATTTCTGCGTCCGTTTAGAAATTATATTTATTTGCGTTTGAAGTAGATCTTTTGTATTTTTATGTGTCTACCACTTCTGCATATTGTGCACTCGTCGGCAAACAGTGATATCCTTATCTTGTCTTCCTGATTTGCTTCCTCGATGTCGTTTACTGGTATTGAGAATATCGTTAGATATATTACCGAAATCCAGTTGTATTCTGTTCTCTTGCTCGTATGTGCTGGATTCCTCGTTATAGATTGATACGTAGAAGCTTACATTCTGTAGACAGTTTTCGATGTCCTTCCCACGATTCCTAATTTGATGATTTTAATCAGGGTTGCATGTCTCCAGCAGTGGTCGTATCTTTGGGCCAGGTCTGGAAATACCGCTATCGTTTTCTCTCCTTATTTTGATTGCCTTTTTACATGTTTTTGTAGCTTGATTATTTGGTCCACTACTCTTCGGTTAGTTCTGAATCCTGACTGACTGTCGCTAATTAGTTCATTCTTTTTCAAGTGATGTGTCATTCTTTTTGTGATCATTATTTCCATGATTTTCCCAAGATGTGATGTCAGGGTAATTAGTCTTTACATGTTTTGGATCCTTTAACTGTTTTTAGTAGGTATAAATAACTTTCGCCTTCTTCCACCGTACTGGTATCTGTCCCTATTGCCATACTTTGTTGAATAATGATGATACTATCTTTTTCTTTTTTCCTTGGTACCTTCTGCAGTATTGTATAGTTTAAAATGTCCGATCCTGCTACTGTGTAATCTTTATCGTTAATTGCTGATGTAACTGCGTCGAATGTTATGTCTGCGTCCATGTAGAAACCTTCTAATTGTTCGTGTTGAAGTTTTCTCGTATTTGACATGTAATATTCTCGTTGTTTTCTATCTCGCTCTCCTAGTGTAGCGTTGGAGCTATCTATGTAGAAGTATTTGTCAAACGCGTCTGCTATCTTTGTGTATTTTACCGCTATCGTTGGGATTTTGATTATTCCTATCCTGCTCTTTGCTCTGTTGCTTTTTAATCTAATTATTTGCTTCCAGGCGTCTTTTATGGGACTGGCTGGCATCAATTTCTGGCAGTATTATTTTCATGTTGTCTGTTTGTCTTTTGTTATCAGTATATAGTATATTGGCTTCTTTTCTGTTGGTTTTGTATTCATTGTAGTTTTCCTCTGTCCTCATTTTTCTGTACTGTTGCAGTGCCTCATTTTTTCCCCACTGCTTCTGTACACCTTTGGTTCCACCAGGCTGCTGGCGTTTTGTTCCACTGTTTCGCTGTTGCTCGCGTCATCTGTGTGTCCGTGGTAGAAATAGAAATTATTATTAGAAATAGTTTACAAGCACTTAAGCTGCACATAAACATTTACATACAGTTAGAAATATTATGAAAGAGCTATGAGTTAAAAAAAACTACCACCCAGTTAAGTAACTTTTCATAATCATTCAACAGAATGAATGATATGATTATATCAAACGTGTTAAAACGTTAATATGATGATGATGTTTATTCTAGTTGATGTAAGTTCTATGTGTTTTTTTAATGTTTCTGTCCGTGTAGTTTCGTTCTCTTCGCGTTGAAAATCATGCTGACCGTTTTGGATGTGTTCATCTTGAATCCTTATTTCTGCGTCCGTTTAGAAATTATATTTATTTGCGTTTGAAGTAGATCTTTTGTATTTTTATGTGTCTACCACTTCTGCATATTGTGCACTCGTCGGCAAACAGTGATATCCTTATCTTGTCTTCCTGATTTGCTTCCTCGATGTCGTTTACTGGTATTGAGAATATCGTTAGATATATTACCGAAATCCAGTTGTATTCTGTTCTCTTGCTCGTATGTGCTGGATTCCTCGTTATAGATTGATACGTAGAAGCTTACATTCTGTAGACAGTTTTCGATGTCCTTCCCACGATTCCTAATTTGATGATTTTAATCAGGGTTGCATGTCTCCAGCAGTGGTCGTATCTTTGGGCCAGGTCTGGAAATACCGCTATCGTTTTCTCTCCTTATTTTGATTGCCTTTTTACATGTTTTTGTAGCTTGATTATTTGGTCCACTACTCTTCGGTTAGTTCTGAATCCTGACTGACTGTCGCTAATTAGTTCATTCTTTTTCAAGTGATGTGTCATTCTTTTTGTGATCATTATTTCCATGATTTTCCCAAGATGTGATGTCAGGGTAATTAGTCTTTACATGTTTTGGATCCTTTAACTGTTTTTAGTAGGTATAAATAACTTTCGCCTTCTTCCACCGTACTGGTATCTGTCCCTATTGCCATACTTTGTTGAATAATGATGATACTATCTTTTTCTTTTTTCCTTGGTACCTTCTGCAGTATTGTATAGTTTAAAATGTCCGATCCTGCTACTGTGTAATCTTTATCGTTAATTGCTGATGTAACTGCGTCGAATGTTATGTCTGCGTCCATGTAGAAACCTTCTAATTGTTCGTGTTGAAGTTTTCTCGTATTTGACATGTAATATTCTCGTTGTTTTCTATCTCGCTCTCCTAGTGTAGCGTTGGAGCTATCTATGTAGAAGTATTTGTCAAACGCGTCTGCTATCTTTGTGTATTTTACCGCTATCGTTGGGATTTTGATTATTCCTATCCTGCTCTTTGCTCTGTTGCTTTTTAATCTAATTATTTGCTTCCAGGCATCTTTTATGGGAGTGGCTGGCATCAATTTCTGGCAGTATTATTTTCATGTTGTCTGTTTGTCTTTTGTTATCAGTATATAGTATATTGGCTTCTTTTCTGTTGGTTTTGTATTCATTGTAGTTTTCCTCTGTCCTCATTTTTCTGTACTGTTGCAGTGCCTCATTTTTTCCCCACTGCTTCTGTACACCTTTGGTTCCACCAGGCTGCTGGCGTTTTGTTCCACTGTTTCGCTGTTGCTCGCGTCATCTGTGTGTCCGTGGTACGGTGCGCTTTCATATTTCATTTATTTTTTCTGTTAGTTATTTTTTTTAAAATCACGACCCGAAGTACATTGTTGCTAATTCTTCCTATACATTACGCTACGTCTTCCGCTTCTGACAGTCCCATGTCTATTCTGCCCAGTTAAACCCTAGTTCACCATTTACCATGTTCGTAAAGCTGAACGTTGGTTTATCTTCCTTTTCTGTGCTTACATTTTTGTATCGATAATTATCGGTAAGTGATCGCTGTTGGTGTCTTCCGTTATTTCCCAGTGGCTTCTTGTTAGGCCCGTCGTCACGATAGTCAGGTCGACTGCTGGGTCGTTTTTCCTCGGATTGGGGTTTAATTCTTGTCATCGATCTGTCGTTTAGAACTGTTAGCTGATTGTTTCTATACATTCCGACAGTTTTGTTCTTGTTGCATTGCTTCTTGTTCCTCCCCACGCTGGGTGGTCGCTATTGAACTCTCCCACAAGTATCGTGGATGTTTTTATTCTGCCCTTGATTTCTATAAGCTTTCTTTCTCTATGGTTCCTTTTGAGCAGTAGATGTTGCTTATACTTAGGTTTTTGAGTTTACTAGCAATCTCCACTGTGATGCCCTCGAAGTTTATAATTTCTTTTTTTATGATTTGGAAATTCTCTTGTATGAGTACGACCACTCCTCATCCTGTTGTTTCCATCCTGTCGTTCCTGAGTATCCCAAATCTGTTTCATGTGAAGCTGTCCTGTCCTTTAGTTTTAGAAATGTTTCCTGCAGGACATAGATGCTGCTTTCCCTTCCCAGTTGCTCCACGGTGCTGAGAACATTTGCTTCCATGCCTCTGTAGTTCCACTGAACTATTCTGATGTTGTCTTTATCCATGGTAGTGTTGATTGCTATTTGGTTTGTTTTGTTATTATTTTCTTTCTTTAATGTTACCGTCAGGTTTTGGATGGTTCGCTGTCCTCCTCGTTTGTCTGCTCCATTAGATTTTTCAGTTCTTTGATGCATTCCTGTGTGAAGGGCTGGTTAGTTAGCACTTGTCTAGTGCTGCTTCGAACAGTTGGGTGATCCTTTCAGTTTTTTTTATTTGTTTCACTATTGTCTTGCAATTCTGACGACATTTGCTAATGTTTGATATTTTCATTTCTTGAGGTCAGTTTTCATCGGTTTTTTATTCCTCTCTAGATCTGCGTCAGCTATCTGGGTCTGTTTAAATTTTTCGTTTATTTTACCTATGCGGTGTGGTTTTCTTTCATCTAGTTTAATTGCTTCTATCTCTTCGGTTACTTTTCACATATGTGCTAGAGCGTCTTACAGTTGTTTCTTTAATATAAACATGCTTCTATCTTCTTCTTCCATTAACTTTGTGTTTTCTTTTTCCAGTTCTTCGGTGCTTCTAGTCACGTTCGTGCTTTTTTGTGTCCTTCCGTTGCTTTATTTTTGTTGGATATGTTATTCTTCATGTTCGAGATTTCTGTCTTCTTTATTCTCACCATTGAGAGAATCCGAGCCGTTCATTACGTTGTCCTATCTCCACACCTCGTGACTCTCTTAGGCGTTAGAGTTAGAACTTCCTCTCCCCATGCTGTTTCGTTTTTTTTAAGGGGGCGGGGTTTGTGTTTAGGGCATCCTTTGTACCTGGCTAGTTGATTGCCTTTTCAAATAGCGCAATGTCGAGCCGGGTTCGCTTTTTTTGTTGTTGGTATTTTATGTACCTTTTTGCTTCTCCACAATAACCTCCCCCAGTGGGTTTTCCTGCAGAAACTACATTTCGGTCTCTCCTCTTTGCAATATCGTAGGGTATGTCCTAGTTTCTGACATTTACCGCATTGCTTATCCGCGGGGGGGGGGGGGGAGGAGTGGGGGACATATTTTACAAATTACTTGTATCTTCTACTGTAGCTTATTTGATTTGGCTTTGTTGCGGTTGGGTCGGCGCGTTTTGTGAATAGTCTCTCTACGTGAGTAGTTTCCATATTGATGCTCTCTTTTCTAATTTCTTGTGTAACTTTCCGAGTGTCTGTTGTAGGATTATTTCGTTGATTACTATTGGTGTTATCGCTCTAGCTAGTTCGACTCGGATTTTGACGTTGTGTGTAGATTCATTGTAATAATTGTTTTCCTTTCCTTATGTTTTTCCGAGCTCGTTTACCATATGTATAATGTTTGGCGAGTTTGGGCTTTTGTTTGGGTTGGCAATTATCCTGGTACACAAAGCATTTTATCATTTTGATGTACTATCTTTTATTAAGTGATGTCAGTGCGACTTGCCCCCTCCCTCCCCCTCCACCATAAATGTGGTTATTCTAAGTTGGAATAAGATTTCTAGGTTGTCACTTACTGGTTTTTCCCTGATATTTGACTTTCCGTTTCTATTTCGTCAGATTTTATTACATTCCTTTGTCTGTCCACTGCTTTCCCTCGACCATCTCCCATTTTGTCTCTAGTCAGTGAGGCCATTTTATATTTAAGCATGTCTAATTTAAGGTATTTTTAATGGTTTTATAGACAAGAGTCTTGTTGTTTTTAATTAAATTAATTAGTTAATTAATTCAATCAACTTTAATTACTTTGATTGTTAATAGTATATATTTACTATTTCCAGTACACCCAGTTGAAATATTTCACACAGTAGTCTAGTAGAAATATAAGCACCACTACTTCCAGTGAATATACGGATCACACTCTAGTGAATGAACGCTAAATATCTTAAATTTGATAAAATCTGTGAAAGATCAATGAAAATCGGTGAAAAATCGACTGAGTTCGATGATGTGTTCGTCTTTTTTTTTCCTTTTTTTAAATTAGATTTTTGGGTGGCAATGGCGTAGTTTAAATACTGTTTTCGTCGCTAAGTGATTTTCATTATTCCTTCTTCCCTTTTCACTTAGGGTGATTACCTGGTCGCCTCATGTCCAGTATACGTTAACTCCTCCCCTACTTCCACTTAGAACGTTACTGTTCGTCAATAAGGGACTGTTATTACATCCAGTCTACGTTGTTAAGGGTTACCATAACCGGGTTTCCTGTTGCCTGCCGGTCCCAGGGACCTAACTCGTGATGACCGTCGAGTAAGGGGTGATAACGCTACCTCAGCATTAGCGCATCGGAAGCACAAGCCGGTGAATAGGTGCGTCTGTAACCACTTCAACACAGCGCCGGATAAGAATGCATCATAAAAAAGTTGGAGAGTTGTTGGCGTGTCGAGAGCTTTCCATAGAAAACATTAGTTAATCAGCTAGGTAGGACACACTATGGGCTGTAGTCTATATATATAAAACAGAATTTATGTGTGTTAGTGGGTGGGTGGGTATGTGGGGATGTATTGGCTGCGTTCGATAACGGTCCATCCGATTGAGATGAAATTTTCTACACGTCTTCTTTTAATTTCTGTGCAACTGACTGTCATAGTTTTTTACTAACTAAAATAGTATTTACTTTAAAAATCTAATAATTAAATTTACATTATCATTTCAATATAGCAAGGGGACATAACATAAGAAAAGTTATTTCTAGGGGCATAACTTTTAATAACATTCTTATTACTTTATGTATAGATTGTTGCATTGTTGTCAAA
This sequence comes from Cepaea nemoralis, assembly GCA_014155875.1. Taxonomy (NCBI): domain Eukaryota; kingdom Metazoa; phylum Mollusca; class Gastropoda; order Stylommatophora; family Helicidae; genus Cepaea; species Cepaea nemoralis. The sequence goes on along the minus strand of JACEFZ010017413.1, from coordinate 91,997 downwards.
GATTTATAAACTTATTTGTCCATAGTTAATTACAGGCATATGAGTTATAATAAATAGTGATATAATCTTTAAGGTGTGTTCAAAGTTTTTATAAAAATAATGCATCTGTTTAAATAGTGAAAATTTTCTGACTCATCTTTATATGTTTAAAGAAGTTATCTACAGTCATATAAGTGATTTACAAAGAGTTTTCATTAAAAATAGTAAATTTATTTTAGATACGTTAGAATACACAATTCACATGTGTATATGCCCACCGGGCGCTGGAACGCAAATTATTCCTCCCCACGACGCTTGACAGCAGAAGTGGAAGATGATGATGATGATGATGATATGCTTGATTTTTGTTGTTGTTTAAAAAAAAGAAGGTCGGCCACGTGTGTATCAACATCAAGGTTTTCATTCAATTGTGTGGAAGGACAATTTTTTTTTCATACTTTATGCATACCATGTAAATATGTCATTTGATGTTTGAACGCCCTGTCAGCACGCCTGTTAAAATACTAAAAGGACATTGTTTGTGTATACAATTAACGTTTTTAGTTGGCCGCGTGTGCGGTGTGAAAGAGAGCACATGGTGTGTGGAAAGACATTCTTAAGTTAATTTTGTGTGTGTTGTTCATACTTTATGCATACCTTACAAGCAGCACGCCAATACAAATGCAGGTTTGTTTTTTTTTTTGTCTGTCTAAAAAAAAAAAGAAGAAGCCTATCCTTTGAAGTATGAGATTTAGATATCTATAGATAGATAGATAGATAGATAGATAGATAGATAGATAGATAGATAGATAGATAGATAGATATATGGTTGGATGGATGGATGGATGGATGGATAGATAGATAGATAGACAGAAAGACAGACAGATAGATAGATAGATAGATAGATAGATAGATAGATAGATAGATAGATAGATAGATAGATAGATAGATAGATAGATAGATAGATAGATAGATAGATAGATTAGATAGATAGACAGACAGACAGACAGCCGGGTCGTCAACAGACAGACAGATAGACAGACAGACAGATAGACAGACAGATAGATAGATAGATAGATAGATAGATAGATAGATAGATAGATAGATAGATAGATAGATAGATAGATAGATAGATAGATAGATAGATAGATAGATAGATAGATAAGATAAGATAGATAGACAGACAGACAGACAACCGGGTCGTCAACAGACAGACAGACAGACAGACGGTCGGGAACGGGAACTCATATGACTACTTATATGAATTAAATGAGATGCTCCCCACCAGGGACTGGCTGAAGCCGGACCGGGTCAGACAAACAGATATATAGACAGACAGATAGACAGACAGATAGTCGGGAACGGGAGCTTATATGACTACTTATATGAATTAAATGAGATGCTCCCCACCAGGGACTGGGTGAAGCCGGGCCAATTCAGACAGACAGACAGACAGATAGACAGACAGACAGATAGTCGGGAACAGGAGCTTATATGACTACTTATATGAATTAAATGAGATGCTCCACACCAGGAGCTGGCGAAGCCGGGCCGGGACAGACAGACAGACAAGCAGACAGACAGACAGACAGATAGATCCCCGCTAGGGCCTGGGCGAAGCCGGGCCGGGTCAGCTAGTTTCACCTATACATCTACCTTTGACCAATCTACACCATTCGTCTGAATCATGCCTCGGCCGCTGCTCTAGGATGGTATCGATGTTACACAATATATTCCAATCTACTGTCTACACTCTCGCGTTCCTTGTTTGTCGGCCTTTTAACTTTTTATCTGCTTTTGACGTGTCAGGGGAGGTGTTATTCTTCGACCGCAGTTTGTAAGTTCACACATTTGTCCGCTGAAAGTCTCCCCTCAGTCATGAATTATGGGGCGACGTGTTAACCGGTGGGTACGTTTGGCATTTTATGCCGTAGGAATGTTACACCTCTTCGGTCCCTTCAATTGCTGTAGTGGTGGTCACGACTTGACATTTTACAACCCTTGGTAAACACACGACTTTTCGTGTTGTGCGATGGCGGCTCTAATGGCGCAAAATTGCCTCATATAATCGTAAACACTGAGCAGTGCGGTGAAGTTTTATTTTTCTATCTTTTCATTCCTTTTGAGGTTTATTTAATTAATTTTTTTTTTTGGGGGGGGGGGGGGGGGGGGGGGGGGAATGAGAGATAAAACATTGACAAAAATGCATAGAAGAAATGGCTACATGGTCAAAGCATAATCTGAAATGGGCAAGGAATACATGCACTTGTTTCACATTGGCATAAAGCTGTTCGAGTTGATGGGGTTGTGTTGAATAATACTGATGTTTACATTTCAATTTACAATTCCAATGTTTCAAAACAAAAATTCCAAATTCGGCCTCGTTCAACCTGCTTCCTCAGCTGCGGTTATTGTTGAGGTCAGTGGTTTTTGTGGGTTCTTTCACCCTAATTCTTGTCTTGTGCTCTCTTGCGAGTAAGTCCTATTTCGGGCTGGTTATGTAGCGTTTGTGTCTGTGACGTCAGCAGAGGGATCGGTCGGCGGCTGTCCTTTGTGCATGTTTCCTCTTGTGGTTTTCTTTGTTGGCGCAGGCTCTTGGCTCGTCTGGTTTGACTGGTTGCAGTCCTTAAAAGGACTTTTTATTTGGTATTATTGCCTTCTCTTTTGTGTATTGCCTGTAGAAGCTTTTCGATGTGATATGCCTCCTTGTGCTTTCTTTCACTCCACTTCCCGCGTTTGAGTTCTTGCTGTCTTTTGATTCCTCCGTGGTCAGCCATGTGACGATTTCTCCGTCATCTATATAGTATTGCCATGGGTGTTCGTCATCCTCGTTTTTTATATCTGGTACTGCGGCGGTACGGTGGGGCACTGGTTTCCCGTTGAGTTTCTTGTACTTATTTTCTTTTTCTTCCATGCGCTTTCTGTAATCCTCGCACTTGAGTTCGTATGTCCTCGTTATCTCAGGGAACAATACTGGCGGCCTCGGGTCGTCCTCTATGCCGTCGTCAGGGCGCTCATCTCGGTTTTCTTCGGATGTCTGTTGGGATATTGGCTTCCCTTTGAATTTCTCTGGCGTCGTGGTTGGGCTGCTGGTTGTAGCTTGCGGTTCAGGCTCGGTCACTTGGTTTTCATCTTGCGGTTTCTCTGTGAGTTCTTGCATGGCTTCTGTTGGTTTGTTTTGAAAGAGTTCAATTTCAGCTCTATGCAATTCTATTTCGGTCTTGATCATTTGTAGAATTTCTTCGTTCTTCTTCTTCATCTCGGCCATGCGCTCCATCTCTTGATTGATGTTTTTCTGTATCTCCTTCATTTCAGCAAGCAGTTTTTCATTGTCGCTGGTTTTGGAGTTGTTAGGAGTAGCTTGATTTGCTTCTTTAGCTCGTCTATTTGGCTTTGCAGTTGGGCTCTCTCCGCTTGTGAGCAACCCGTGGCTGTCTCGCACCTCCGCATTGCTTCGTTGTATGGTGCCTTTGTGGTGATGGCTATCTTTAAGACGTCTCTGTGTCGTTGCAGCTACGGGCAGCCCAAGTATCTTGCTCCATGCTTGCCAGGGCAGTTGGCTCACTTTCGTTTGTTATTGGGTGCTCGGAAGTCCGTGTACAGCTTGGCTAATGGACACTCGTTGAAGGCGTGGTGGTCGGCGCAGTATCGGCATATTTCCGTCTTACTGCGACACGTTGTTCTGCTGTGGCCGGCCCTCTGACATCTGGAACATTGAGTGATTCTTGTGATAAATCTCTCTGGTTGCTGTATTCTCTTGTTGATCGATACTGTGGTCGGCATTTCGCTGCCCTCTGTCGTCACCACCGCCAATGTTGTAGGAATCTTGGAGTATGAGAGTAGCCGCTCCGCCTTCAAGAATCGGATGTGAAGATTCTCATCTCATAGCTGCTTCAGGATTTCTTCTTCTGTCAGCTCCACTTGAATTCGCTTGACGACCCATCGGATTGTTTTTGAGTCGGTGTTTCCGCCTCTGGTGTCTTTCTTCTCCTTCTTCTCTGCTGTCTTGGTTCTTAACTGTGTTGGGCTGTCAATCTTCTCCCTCGTGGTAGCTTCAGTAATTGCTGTAGTATCAGCTCTTTGATGCAGCCAGCAGGTAGGCTCTCCACGTTGTTCTTCTTGATGCCAGCTCCCACGCTGCACATCTTGGTTACCGCGTGCTTCTTGTTGTTGGACTTTCTACGTGACATTTTCCCGCGTATCAAGCTTCTTGACTGGTTAAGGCGACTTGACTTATTAGCGCTCGCAGTGCGAATATGCGCAGATGTTTAGATGACATATCAATGCATTTTATTCTGCATATCCTATTTACAGGACATCGTGTTCAACACCAGCATTTTACTGCTGTTGTTGATGTCTTGGCAAGTTTTAAGCTCAGTAGTTTGCCATTGCTTTCTGAAAGACCCTCTTCAATTCCAACAGCGACACGTTCTGCTGCCAAATCGGTCGCCACTGTGTTTCAAACGCGTGGTAAGCGGCTCTCGAATCGCGTTCACAAGCCTTTTTTTATTGTGTGTAAGTATCAGCTTTTAGAATTAACGGCTCTTGAGAAAACCTATGTGTTGCAATACTTTCTGAACACCCTTGTATATTAACATTTTGTTCTCTGCCAGCGTAATACAATCTGCTCTGATGTTACAACATCCTGATGACCTGATGATTTCCATTCCTTGAGGTAAAAAAGTCACTTAAATTGGACTTTTATTAAACGACCTTTTTGTGTTTTTTTTTAGTGTTGGCTCTGGCTCTTTCTAATGTGATATTTCATTGATTACATTTTTATATTGATCAATTATATTTATAGTTATTTTGCTGCAGTATTTTTCCCCTCTTTAAAAAAAAAAAATGTATGTTCAATCAGGATCGTTCCTTTAAAGTATCTACCAGGCGCTATTCTGTATTTGATAATTCAGTCAGTGTGGGAATTTCGTTCTACAGAATGATGGACAGAATGATATTATCTCATATTTAATATTACGTTTTTATGATGCATCTGATGGCGGAGATTAGATCGACGTACTTGAATTTATGTCGTTCATTTTGATTTCCGTTGTGTGCTCCACAATATTAATAATGCCAGTGCCAAGACTTTTAACTGTGCCGAAGTCCAATGTAATTGTAATCAGTCCCTTTTTGTAGGAAAAAGCGCAGATAGTATACAGGAAAATGGAAAGATAAATGGAAAGAGAATCATACTCCAGATCGGGGATGCATTTCTGATGAACTCCAGCCTCGCAGCCAGCCTATGAAGTTGTATCACGTCGTTGAGATTTCTCTCAACATCCTCAACAGTCTTCATCAAATCTTTCAGTAAACCGCGGCCTTTGTCTTCCTCTGTTATTTCTTTCTTCAGTTTGCGAATAACTCTCTCAATCTCTGCCCTTAGCATATCGCTTGGCTGTTTACGATATTTTTCTATCTTTGAAGTCAGAATCCCAGCCTGTCTTTGAATTTCTTCTTTCAGTATCGGTTGTTTCATGTCTGTTATCATCCTCTGACGCTCAGATGCAGCCCGTTTGAAGCAGTCAGCTGTGTAGCATCCATGACGCTGCTTCAGATCGTATACAAGTTGTGTTAATTGCTCTCTTTGTGCGATTTGTTTCTCTACGTTCTTCTCCTTATTATTAATCAAAAGAATTCTTCCATCGCAGGCATTATACAGTTCTTTAAATGGACCTTTCTGTGTCTTACACCAGGCATCAAAAGTCATCTCTTCCGTGTCAAACAGATCCCCATGCGTGAGGACAACAATGGCGTGCTTCAAGTAATCCTGTCCAAAAATTGCCTTGAGAATTTCAATCACGGAAACCTCTTCTTTTGTGAATCTAGCACCAAATTTGAAGACAAAGAGGAATGCATCAACCCCCTCAGAACACATTGTCAGTGCTATACCCATGTTGCGTTGTGCTCTTTCTGTGTCCTCAAGCTTGCTGAGTTCTGTGTCTTGAAGACCTGGTCCATCAACGACCTTAAGTGTCAAACTCTCAAAATCCGAGTATGCACACACGACCTCCGCTGTTTGTGAGCTCGTGTCACTGCAGACTTTAAAGGTCTCACATCCAAGAATACAGTTGCCAAGCGCACTTTTCCCATGACCTGTTTTCCCCATTAAGAGCAAGCTCAGTAGCGTTTTCTCATCCTGTGGGAGAGAAACATGGAATAGTTTGTACACGTTTGTTCAATGCATGCATGGCGGAACTGATATTTGTTTGTATCTAACCATACACGTAGCCAAAGGTCGTGAGCCGGGTACCAGGCGTTCGAAGCTCAGCTGCGACCGATTTGTGCAGCAGACCGTGTCTCGTTGTGTTATAACGTGCTGGTATGGGAACCAGTCGTTCAGAAAGCAATAGCAAACTACTGAAAGTAACACTTGCCTAGGACATCATCAGCAGCTGAAAATTGCTGGTGTTGACTGCAACGTCCCGTAAGGGATACGCAACATAACAAAAAACCATACATCACATCGACGTGGGTGAAAGAATAAGAGCGCGCTCTCTCTCTCTCTTACACTCCAGTGCGCTGATTGGGGGCGGGGGGCAGTATGCGCTTCAACACACACATCGGCATTAAATTAGACTTAGACGTTGACTTCTGGTGCAGAAAGCAATGGCAGACTAATGAATTGAAAAGTGAGTTGAAAAATCACTCTAGGGTTGGCCTAAACGTCCTTTTGTTTTTAAAACACATCACATCAGTGTGATTTCTGGTTTATACGAGATTGTTTTTAAGTTAAGGCAGCAGGAAGCTTTTGTAATCGGTTGAAGAATTCAAACTATCATATCTAATTGTTGAACTCTAAATTTTATAATTGACTGTGCAATTCTGTCACTCATGACTGTTTATACAAATCCTGCAGTCATAACACATGGAACACATTCAGCTTTGATAACTAATGACCACAACCCAGTGGGACTGAGGTTACTGACCTTCCCTCCCAGGTCGCCCCAGCCTAACATGGGTACCGAGAATTGTCTGGGGGAATAATGGCGGGCGGTCGGATGCTGAACACGTCACCCAGCGAGCGCTGATTGGTTGATACAAATGTGGCTCTACCACCATATACCCAATGTGACTATGACGTGTACAAGGGTTACTTACATTTGTGTAACCAAATCTTTTATATGTCTGATGACGAAAACAGGGTCGTTTACATTTGTGTAACCATATATTGTATATGTCTGATGGTGGGAGAACTATTGTTTACATTTATGTAACCAAATATTTTATACGTCTGATGGTGGGCAAACTGTTGTTTACATTTGTGTAACGAAATATTTTATATATCTGATGGCGGGAAAACTGTCTTTTACATTTGCTTAACCAAATATTTTATATGTCTGATGGCGGGAACAGGGTAGTTTACATTTGTGTAACCAAATATTTTATTTGTCTGAGGGTGGGAAAACTGTTGTCTACATTTGTGTAACCAAATATTGTATATATCTGATGGTGGGAAAACTGTTGTTTACATCTGTGTAACCAAATATCTTATATGTCTCATGGTGGGAAAACTAATGTTTAAATTTGTGTAACCAAGTATTTTGTATGTCTGATGGTGGGAAAACTACTGTTTACATTTGTGTAATCAAATATATTATATGTCTGATGGTGGGGAAGCTGTTGTTTACATTTATGTAACAAATTATTTTATTTGTCTGATGGTGGGAAAACTGTTGTTTACTATTTGAATAACCAAATATTTTATATATCAGATGGTGTGGAAAGGTTTATTTACATTTATGTAATCAAATATGTTATATGTCTGATGGTGGGAAGGGTTTGTTTACATTTGTATAACCAAATATTATATATGCCTGATGGCGGGAAAGAGGTTGTCTACATTTATGTAAAGCGGAAGAGCGCAATTGGGAGGGTACACGCCTTACCCTGGTGCGAGGAAATGCAACCTAGAGACAAAATGTCATGGCAGAGCATACTAGGCCCTAAGCATTGGTTTGCAGCTGGTCTAGGATCGAAGCTCCGACAGGCGGACAGTTAGAGCATTGCTTTGATGATCCGACAGCTTCTGCAGCTTGTCTTGTTCCAGATGTAGGTGTTACCTTTCCTCTGGAGTGAACTAGGCAGGCCAAGAGAGGGATCATGCAGCATGGGCAGCACATGGTCTCTATATTTTAGCCCAGGCTTTGTGCTATGGAGAGGCAATAACTCCATCCCTGGTCTTAACCGATCTCGGAATCTCACATGCACCCACTGAACGAACATTTACAGCGCGAATTGGCCTTATCAGTCACATTCGCTACCGCCATGGGTAAAAGTTATTATGCCTTTGTGAAGCACAAACTATCGTCTGTCAAGACGGCAAGGTGCCAATGAATTTATTTAACCAAATATTTTATATGTCGGATGTTGGGGAAAAGGGTTGTTTACATTTGTGTAATAAATATTTTATATCTCTGATGGTGGGGGAAATGATTGTTTACATGTGTGTAACCAAATAATTTATATGTCTGATGGCGGGGAAAGGTTTGTTTACATTTGTGTAACCAAATAGTATATATGCATGATGGCGGAACAAGGGATTTTACGTTTGTGTAAACATGCAAGAAGGTAAAGGGCAGCAGGTTAAAAAGAGGATAGTCGTGAATGTGTCAAGCCGAAGACATTCTTCAACAGGTGTTTTCATTTGAGGACTTAGAACCTGGCGAGGAGTGGATACGAATGCCAACAGATTTGTGTACGTCCTTTTCAGTTTGCATGCAACTAGACAGAAAATGCAGATAAGAAAACCCGGCTGCTGTGGAGGCGGAAGTACGACCTTGGTGTTCGAAAATTCTTTGGAGGATGATGCTGTCATCTACACAGATGAGTCGGTAGTTCGACGAGTGAGAAGTTCATATGCTTTTACGACACAGGCCGGAGGGAGAATTGTGAAAGAAGTTTCTGGTTCTTTTGCTTTGACCACAAGTAGCCTGACTGTCATGGTCTTATATGTGTAAGGAAGAATGTAAGTGCCGGTATGTAAGCGAGAGTCAGTGTAAGCATAGCTGAGGTAAAGGGCAGTAAGAGACACCACGGCTTGGCTAGCGGACGGTCAGGCAAGAAGCCCGTGAACAGAGCCACGTGATGTGGGAAGGTCAACGAGGAGAGAGGCAGGGGGTGTGAGGCAGCGAATAGGGACGGACGTGTGGAGATCTAGAGAACGCTAGAACGATAGAACGATAGTGGTTGTGACGGATAGATGGAGATGAACGTTGTGTATTGATATTCGAGGAATGTACTAACTGTGATATGTGCGGGATGATGTGAAGTTGTGATTGTGAATGATCATGCGGGCGACAGTGTAAAGATCGCCATTGTGAGCTAGCGCGTGGCTGTTGGTGGTGAACGATTGTTTGAGCGTGAAGTGCGACCATGTTGTCAGCCTGTAATATATATTGTAATAAATGATTGTTCAGGAGATAGCTCCTGCCAGTTTCCGATTGCATTCATGTGTTATTAGTAGATGTGTCGTAGATGTTGTAATATGCCTGTCCAAGTCCAGTGGGCTAGACGGAGCCAGTAGTTAGGACTCTGACAGGTATAATGGTGTCAGAAGTACACATGAACCACATTCCCATGTAAATTGCATAAAAGAACGCTACTTTTGAAAAGAAGAAGATCAATTCATAATTTTGTATAAATCGGAGATTTGTTAACAAAGTCAGAACGAAAATAACATCATTTCTTTCCACAGCAGGTTTCAATTCTACAAAGCGACCGACGTAACCAGAACAGGTCAACGGTAACCACCACGAGAATCACGTTCCTGTACATCAAGCGTTCGAGTAGTCAGCAGATAAAGATAAGTTGATAAATTTTGATTGCTAAGTACCCAAATCTGCATTCTTTGATTTGCTTGTATAAATACCATCATTAGTAGATTTGAATATTAATTAACAGAAAATGAGTTCAGATGATGAACACATTCCAGATCAATCAGATTTCTGGGGCACAAAACATTACAGAAAGTTGCAACACTTTTTCGAGCGTACACAGGCACAAGACAAAGAAAATTGTAACAGAAAACATAACCTAATACGTGATTGGACACAGGAATTTGAGAAGAAAATGCAAGACTATAAAATTCCAAAAACTCGCTGGTATACATGGTATAGGGGATACTTACCAATAAAAAGAAAACAACTACAGGAGATCATACCAGATATGTTAAAGGAAGACTATGAATATTACAAAACAAACATATTAAAACACTATGTAGACTACTTGGACACTCTAAAATTAGAGGTACAAAATCTGAAACCAGCCCCAGACAAGTCGTTCACCCAGTATATACAGAAAATAGAAGACTATTACAGAAAGCTAACACTCGAAATTAGACATAAAGACAACAATCAGGAAATAATAGATTTCTTAGTAGTGGAAAAACTTAAAGCAACACTCCCATCCGAATGCGGAAAATATTTAGAAGAACACAACACAGAGCCTATCAAAGAATTACTAAAGAAATGTTGCGAATATTACAACCAAATTAAAGACGCAGGGAAAAGCACTCCACAAAATAGCACTGTCAGAGCAACTGCATCTGCAGCCACAGACTGTCAAAACAAATCACAGAAAACAAAACCAGTACTGTGCAAACATTGTAGCACTCCACATACAGAAAATGGAATATGCGATAAGAATCCCACTTATCAAGAATACCTGAATACTATTATAGCACAAAAACTGGGGAGGGTAAATCAAAGGAAATATAGAACAAAATGTCATTTTTGCCTCGCGTAGGGCCACAGACGTTTTGAATGTGAAGGAGTAAAAAGAATACAGAAAGCAAAAGCAAATGCAGCTATAAACATTACAACAGACATTTCAGCAAAGAACTTAGAAAAAGTAAACATCACAGAGACGAAAACAAGACCAAACACTGCAAATTCAGAACAGACTGAGTTTTACCCATCAGACTTTGTACCATATTTTAATAATGTTGTTAACATCACTCTACCTCATTCCTTATTAAAGAGGTAATACTCAACAAGAAAGTGAGGAAATGAACAAAACCTCAAGACTGTCGTTAGGAAAACTAACGTTCCATGAAGGATACATCAATGATACAGTATGCACATGTGTACGCGACACAGGGTCCTGTCTTATCGGTCTTCGGAAGACCCTAGCTGATCCTAAAGACTACCTAGATGAGTACATCTATTGCAGAACTGTTTCAGGGACAGTAGAGAAATATCCTATGGCATGGGCCAATATAAAATCACCTTTCCTAGTCAGGCAGAGTAACTTGTGCTTTATTAGACAATCCATGCTGTGATTTATTAATTGGAAATGTATTAAATGTGACAGACTACACAGAGTCCAAAACTCACACAGGGCAAAAAGTTAACACCACAACAAGCACTGCCTTAACTGCACCACTCATCATACAACAACATGATGAACAGACCAAAGTACCACACCATACCAACTTGATTACCATCTCACAACAAGAAAAAACAGAAACTGGTGTGTATCATCACAAGAAAGAAGGTGCAGAAAACAAGCATTTCACAAGAGCGAGGAAAGATCACAAATCATCATGGTACATACTATACCTCCTGTACTCCCTGTTAACTACACACATGCCCAAGTGCACACAGTGGATGGTTATACTCGCACTACTCATTGTAAATACAAAACAACTGTACTTCACTAACAGTTTTATTCACACATCATCATGACGCAACACAGATGATATTACTCATGACAAACCAGCAAACTTTGTTACTTATATCATTACTGTTGAACCAAAGTTTGTTGTTACCACTGATAAACTCTATGTCAAATCAACTCAGACACATACTTATGCTGAACAATGTAAATCATCAGTCGGTGGAATTACTGACAAAAATCAGCAACAAATTACCCTACATATTTTGGAAAATATACACAAATTGCAGAAAAGCATACAAACATGCACGATTACATTTCAAAACTATACATGGTGTATTATTATTATTTGAACTATTGAATGTATACACACATGTACGAGTGCAGGTTTGGAGATAGCACTCAAAATGATCTCAACATGAAATTGAAAATCCCCACCCTTCGGAAAATTTTAACTGGAACCCACTTTATATCCTAAGATCCAGTAACTCCAGAGTTGCCTTGTCTGCTGTACAACTCCAGCGCTATGATACTAGCACACTCCATTGTATAGACCAACATGAAAGGTCCTTCAACGTGAAACGTGTCACCGGCAGAACAGTAAGACTCAACATGTGATTTCAGGTATCAAACAGTAAGATATACCCATATTGACTTTGTTTTCAAACGAGTATCTACAGAATTCACCTTTTGAAATCGACTAACAACGACGACAGCTTCACAAGTACAGACATTCATTTCCGATGATCAGTTTAATGAACCAGATGCCAACCTACAAACTATGGCAAAGACAGTTACAGACAGAAGCATCTTGGCCACACTCAAAATTAAGGCCACCGAACTTAATTAATTCTTATTTTACACGTGTGAATTCCAGCAATTTTACAGAACAGACTTACAAATTGTCCAAACTGGGTGGAAAGTGTTAATCACTATACAGAAAGAAAGACAATATCATGATATACAGAAGACATGCCAAAGATTCCAGCACGGAAATGAACATTGAACACTGTTAATTGAATTCCGTGTGCATGGCTTTCACAGGACAAGAACGGTATCCTATGTGTGCAGAAGGACATCGACGATGTATATTTTATTGTAGATGTATTAACTGTATGACATCCAATGTCTAATTTTATTATTATAATACTGTGTATTGTTATAATGTGATATGTACATATGAGCGTAAGTATAGTGGCGAATAGAATAAGTTGTAATGCTGAGAATCAACGCCTGGCAATCCCAATGCGCGAATGTTACCAAACTTGCCTTCGCGTATGCTGGATAGCCCGACGAATGACGCTTAGCAATAGCGGTACAGAAGTAACATCAGAAGATGGTAACAAGAAAGAACATACCAACAGGGTGATGCTAACCAAAGAGATTAATAACAAATCTCCATAACAGTAAACGAGGGGTGCTCACAAAGGGAAACAACTCACGGTCCGACATAAGAGGAGGTAAGGGGGACTATAACATACATGAAGTATATTCGAACCATGACCACAATATTGACATAGCGTGCTCATAAAGAATCGAGTAGTGTGCATTAAATAGAGACGAGGGGAATCATGTCTGAATAGAGAGAAAATTTAAGAATGCTGTAAGAGGAAGTTGTAGCCTTATTCGAGGCGTAAACCAATGGAGAATCCTTAAACCAGCATAGCCACAATAACTATGAGATGATAATGCACAGACAATCGATTGAGAAATATGAACAGAATGTAATGTCACGGAGTGGTGGTTGAATAATATAACGAGGTATGACAAGCAGACCCAACCAGAACATTTGTCAGACCACGACAAAAACCTTGAGAGAAACCTCAATACTGAAAAAGAGAGAACAATATTTGAAGTTAATCTCGGAAAAGATCAGAGCAAAAAGGGACGCAAGCGCATACTTATGATCATATAATCCCCTGACAAGGTTAGAAAGATGGACCAAGAGTAACAACAACAGAATGTGTCACATTTCCAAGAGAAAGTGCCACATTGGTTGTGCGGGGGGAGAATGTCATGGTCTTATATGTAAGGAAGAATGTAAGTGCCGGTATGTAAGCGAGAGTCAGTGTAAGCATAGCTGAGGTAAAGGGCAGTAAGAGACACCACGGCTTGGCTAGCGGACGGTCAGGCAAGAAGCCCGTGAACAGAGCCACGTGATGTGGGAAGGTCAACGAGGAGAGAGGCAGTGTGTGTGAGGCAGCGAATAGGGACGGACGTGTGGAGATCTAGAGAACGATAGAACGATAGAACGATAGTGTTTGTGACGGATAGATGGAGATGAACGTTGTGTATTGATATTCGAGGAATGTACTAACTGTGATATGTGCGGGATGATGTGAAGTTGTGATTGTGAATGATCATGCGGGCGACAGTGTAAAGATCGCCATTGTGAGCTAGCGCGTGGCTGTTGGTGGGGAACGATTGTTTGAGCGTGAAGTGCGACCATGTTGTCAGCCTGTAATATATATTGTAATAAATGATTGTTCAGGAGATAGCTCCTGCCAGTTTCCGATTGCATTCATGTGTTATTAGTAGATGTGTCGTAGATGTTGTAATATGCCTGTCCAAGTCCAGTGGGCTAGACGGAGCCAGTAGTTAGGACTCTGACACTGACTATGGAAGTCATGGAAGTAAGTAAAGCAATAACATGGCTCGAGACACAGACATTCACTTGGGTATGTTTCCTTAGTGACTCAATGAGTATGCTCAAGCAGATAGAGATGGGGTGGGTCCGAAGAGTCGCTGCCGTCTCTGGAGCGGTCTCGGCTGGCAACGATTAGTTTCATTTTTGTGCCAGGTGTCACATGATCGGCCGTAAATTCTGCCTCGCGGCCAGTTCTGACACGGGCGCTATTTCTGGCCGACGGTAGCCCGAAGGTGATTCCCCTGTCTATCCGGTTCTCCAACATTCTCGAAGCTCTTTCTCGCGGTTTCTCTTGACCCCGGAAAGAACTCAACTTCTCGAAACTGCGTCTCGTGTACCTGGGGCATGTTTCTACAGAGAAAGTGGCTATAAGCGAAGTTCTATTTCTCTCGAGAAATCACTCTAGACCCCAGGTCGGCTTTCAACCATCGCTAGTTGTTTGCTGGCTGTGCTACTGAGACGACACCTGTCAATCGGCAGTGTGTGATATTCTAGTAATGTATTAATTGAAGTTGAAGATTCCCTATATTTACTAGAGCCCCATTGAACAAGGGGTGTGCATAACTGAAGGTAAATGAATTCACTGTTACTTTCTTACCGATGTCAAAGCTGATTAGCGATGCGACGCGCGAAGTAGGGACATGCATAGTAATTAGGCATCATCGATTGAAGGCAGCTAAATTGGGCGTATGATAGTTGGCGGTAAAACGCATTGTTAAAGCGCGTCACTCCCACTTCCGACTAGTTATTATTAATTTACCTGGGAATATGATAATATGATAAGTAATGTGGCCAATATTACACTGGTTGTTGTTACGTCCAAGGACATTTTCAGACACATATATTTGACTGTGTCTACGTGAGATTCCCAGGTCAATTTCAAAAATATATTCCCACCTTGAAGGGGATTCCATTGCTTGGTAACTTACCAATCAATATACTATAGCTATCGAAAACTGTCTATAATTAACCAACCAATATACTATACCCATAGAAAACTGTCCATAACTAACGAATATACTATAACCATAGAAAACTGTCTATAATTAAATAAACCAATATGACTGGGAATCTACAACCATGGCCAGACTGCGAGAACATCAAGTTAAAAGAAGTGTGGCTAAACAAGAACACTACTCGGGAAGCCAAAAAAGAGTAATAAACCAACACAGAACTAGTGTTGTTAGCCGCTACACGCTGCGGGATTTACTGAGGAGGAGATTCGAGCACTTATGGACTGAATGGTTCGATGTGCAATGAGGATGATCTGTCGACTAACTAACTAAGCAACTAATATCTAAAGCCATAGAAAACTGTCTATAACTGACGCATATTCTATATTCATAGAAAGCTGTCTATAATTAACCAACCAAAATAATTTAGGCATAGAACACTGTCTATGACTAACTATTTTTTACATGATCTTTAATACTGGTGATGACTTTCCCATTTCCGTTTCAGATCAGTCCACGAGGTGTATTACATTTTCTTACCATCTTTGTGGTGCTGTAAAGGTCTATGAGGTTTCCCTTGGATGCTGGCTCGTTTGTCTTTCCTTGTAGGTTACATGACAATTTCCTTTTATCAGCCTTTATCTCCTGCCTAACTTGTACATTAGCTTCTGGGTGTTGTGGGAGGGGGATGAGTGGTTTGGTGGGGTATGTATGTGTCCCTGGGTGTGTGTGTGTGAGTGGGGTTGTGGGTAGAAGGGGCGGGGGTGATGTGAGGGTGGGTGATGTGCCTCATAACATGGTAATTTGCATTGCTTATGTTTACAACATTCATTTGACAATGTTTTTTCCCCTATGTGAATGTATCATGCACTATTCATGAACGAAAGATGAGTGATTCAAGGGCCGAATGCAAGACAGGCCTGCGTGCCCAATCTGTGACCCTTTTAAAATAAAGTTGAATTGAATTGGATTGTTCAGTTTGCCCATTAAACGCAGCAAATCCCTGAGCTGATTCATTTTACCCGATAAACGTGGCATTCAGTAATTGTCGTCCTTGCCCACAGCTTCATTTTTAACACCGCACAAGGCAAGAGAATCCTGCAAAGCCAGACTGCCTCGCATTCTGGAGTGGAATCTTATACTCGACCTCGCACCCTAGAGTAGTGTAGTATTCTAAGCCTCACACCCTGGAGTCGTGTATTACGCTCAGTCTCACTCCCTAGAATAGTATATTACACTCAGATTCACAATGTAAAGTAGTGTATTATACTCAGCCTCATACCCAGGAGTAATGTATTAAACTCAGCCTCACTACCTGGAGTAATGTACTACACACAGTCTCATAACCAAGAGTAATGTATTATACTCAGTCTCAAACCATGGAGTAATCTATTACATTCAGTATCACACTCTGGAGTAGTGCATTATACTCATCCTCACACCAAAGAGTAGTGTATTGTACTCAGTCTCATATTAAGGAGTAATGTATTACATTTAGCATCACACCCTGGAGTAGTGCATTATACTCAGCTTCACACCCTATAGTAACGTATTACACTCAACATCACACCCTGGAGTAAGCTATTACACTCAGCCTCACACCATTCAGTTGAAACTCATAGTCAGCTTGTCATCCTGACTGTAGATCAAAATGCTGTGACATTGTTTGTAGCTCAAACCCCTGCAATCATTCTCATCTCATCTCATCTCATCTCATCTCATCATGTTCCTCTTGTACTTTGCGGTGTTGAGGTGAAATATAAACATCGTGAGAGTGCCCGATTGTGGGCTTCGTATATCGATATTCCCAAGGCTCTGCTATTCCGTCCGTCCAACGTTTACGTGGTCGGCCTCTTCCTCTGTTTCCAACTGGTCAGTCCGTTTCTTATAACTATAATAATTGGTAATGTAACACAACTAACAAGTTTTACCATCTCTGGACGATGTTGAACAGAAAAGTCCAAGTACAACAATTAATATGATGACCACATACCCCAGTGTCGTCCCATGTCTCTGTGGTGTCCTTGGATTGTGACTTCCCCATGTCTCACTGGTGATTTCACAACTGTCTGCTTTCTAAACGGTGACCCTGAAGACAAGGAAATAACAGCTCAAACATTATAATTAAATTCACATCTGTCGGTGAGTATTTAAAGTCAGACGAAGGAAGGCATGAACGTATTTGTGGAATTATATCCTAGATGATCTCACAGGTCTCAGGATAGAAATCTGGCTGTCTTGTAGTGCTTGACATGGTTTTAAAAGTGGACCAGTTGATCAAACTACACTTAGAGAGTTTCTACAATAGTTGAGTTCAATCAATCAATTAATGAGGTGCGGCCTCCGCAATGAAGGTTGGCTGCAATGGATCTCCAACACTGTCTGTCTCTAGCCTTGACTTTACACTGTTAAACTGATGTTCGTCCATTTCTTGATGTTATCCTCCCACTTGTATCGTTGTCTACCTCTTGCTCGGTCTCAACCTTGCCTTCCAGTATGGTTTTTATAAGAGTATCATGTCTTTTAACGTAACCGAAATATTTCACTTGGCTCCTCTTTATTTCTTTCATCAACTCTCTCTTCATTCCCTGTTTTTCTAGAATCTCTGCATTTGATTGTTTTTGTTTCCATGAAATACGACTTATTCGTCTGTATATCCACATCTCCAGGGCTTCTAAGCGACTTTCTAGCTGCTTGTTCAATGTCCAGGCTTCCGAGCCATACAGTAGCGTTGAATATACGTAGCATTTGGCAATTCTCATTTTTAATGCGTTATTATTATTAATCTCTCTAGATGTTAATACTGATTTCATGCCATTGAACGCCTTTTTGGCCATTCCTATTCTCTTTTTGATTTCCATGTCACTTCTGCCATCATCTCTCATTATATGTCCAAGATTAGAGAAACTTGTTACTTGTTCCCGTTTACTGTGATGTTCATTGATAACCTTTCCTTATCACTGCTAATTATCATAGGTTTTGTTTTTTGGATGTTAATATCTAAGCCACATTCTGCACTCTGCCTGTTTACTTCTTCCACTAGGTCTTGCAACTCTTGCTCACTTTCTGCTAGTAACACGGTATCGTCAGCATATCTAAGATTGTTTATGATTCTTCCATTGATGTTGAGTCCAGGCATTTCGTCTTGTTTAAAAATTCTTTCTGTGTATAGGCTGAAGAGACTTGGGGACAGTAAACGTTCCTGCCGTACTCCTCTTTTTATCTCTCTAGGCGACGAATAGTTGTTACCACATCTAATAGACGCCACTTGTTCCCAGTACAAGTTACTAATAAGTCCGATGTCCTTTCCGTCTACTCCTATATCTTGAAGGCACGTAATTAGTCGTTCATGTTGTACTCTATCAAAAGGTTTCTGGTAGTCTATAAAACAAACATATATATTGAACTTCTATATATTTTTCAATTAACATCCTCATAAAGATAATTGCTTCTCTGGTGCCGCTGTTTTTACGGAATCCAAATTTGTCTTCAGCTACTTCCTCACCTATTTTATGTTGAAATCTTTCTTGTATTACCTTGAATTCAATAGTGTACAAAGCCAGATTACGAAAAAATATTCTAGCATTTCAACAAGCTACTTCTGGTAAAATGTGTATGAGGTAGAATTCTAGATATAAGTGGGGTGGAATTTTAATTATATACATATTTAGCACAGTTTGTTATGTGTATTATGTTTACACACATTTAGCACAGTATGTTATGTATATTATGTTTACACACATTTAGCACAGTATGTTATGTATATTATGTTTACACACATTTAGCATAATATGTTGTGTGTATTATGTTTACACACATTTAGCACAGTTGTTTGTGTTATTATGATTACACACATTTAGCACAATATATTCTGTGAATAATGCCCGCATACACATTTAGCACACCATGTTCTGTGTGTTATTTCCGCATACACATTTAGCACACTTTTATGTATATTATGTCTGCACTTATTTAGTATGCATATAGACGGAAGAAATGCTAGCAGACTGTAGAGAAATATATCTGTTAAAGTTGCCTAAGAAAGGGGACTTTCAAGAATGTGACATTTATACAGGAGTATTGCTGTTGGGGGTAACGGGATAGGGGTAACCCCCATCGATGGAGAAGTAATGCTTCTCCTCTCCTCCGCTAGCCTATGGGCACTTCTCGGTAAGACGGGGTACAGATTTATCCCCCAGATCAGGGTAGTGTGAAATCATCGATGCAGGTTGTAGTTGCAGCTGAAGTGCAGCCGACAGACATTTTTTGGTTATTGTCTCCAATTTCACGACGGTAGGCAGAGGATCTCTCTTTAGAGACAATGGCTACGGTCATCGACCAGTGTGGTGATTGCTAAGAAGGAAAGCAGTGACATACTACTTTCTTTACAGATGTCTAGACAATCATGTCTCGTCAAAGACCTTTGACTTGTAAACACATATGTTGGAAACCACAAGCTGCCATAAAGACTGATGTTGAAGTTGGTCAATATCATCAGCGAATTAAGATAGGTTACAGGCATGTTTAATGTCTCCAGAGCTTTATTCTGTACACAGTGAAAATAGTATTAGAAATTTAGAAGATATGAGAGGAACTGTCATAACATTGCTGACGATACAGTAATGAATGTGTTAAATGTTTGCATATCCTTTACAGGACATCGCTGTCAACACCAGCATCTTTCAGCTGTATGTTGATCTCTTGGCAAGATTACGCTCAGTAGTTTGCCATTGCTTTCTGAGCGGCCGGCTCACATACCCAGTAATTTACCGACGCGATTCGAACCACTGCTGATTCTCACAATCGTCACGTTACTTACGAGAGTATATGAGATTACGGAGAAAAGTCGCTAACCTCTAGGCCAGGAAACCGGCACAGTATTTAATACATACACCTATCAGGATCTGCAACATATAGTAGATGCGGTTATTGTACACAGGAAACAACTAGGGTTAGAATTAATGTGATAAAAGATAGAGTGTATCATCGGCGCTATAAAGAAAGAAATACCACACTGCAATACACATCAATGAGAATATTCTTAAACAGGTGAACCGTTACAACCAGTATTACAACATTAACCAGTATTACAACAGTACACTGTATTACAGCATTAACAAGTATTACAACATTAACCAGTATTGCAACATTAACAAGTATTTCAACAGTAACCAGTATTACAAAATTAACCAGTATTACAACAGTAATCAGTATTACAGAGACAAGAAGTATTCGAGACAATAACACAAACCTGACCCGAGACTTTAGTGATCGTGTGAGACGGCGAACCGTGGCCGCCCAGGCTTATCGTCATGGTACATGATGATGATGATGATGATGATTAAGTTGATAGTGACAAACACATCCACCGTCTAACAACAACAAACAGGCACTACTTACAATCTGAGTAATAGCACTGTTACTTAAACCAGATTCAACGTCTGGTTCACTAATTCACGTGTATATCCTGCCGTTTTGTAAATTTCCTAGAAGTTCCACTTCCTAGGGAGACCGCAATAATGTGAGATGTACAGCTCGCCCACAAGGCCAAGGCCGTGTATAACTAACATGCGTTTGCCAACATTACATATCATAATCATCATCAAGTGTCTTGTTTATTGACGTAGGCGACCATGGTTCTCCATATCTTGTGATCTCCAACGGCATGCATCAATTCCTGTGTTGAGTCCTTTCCGTGCCGTGACACGCAACTGTCAAGAC
This sequence comes from Cepaea nemoralis, assembly GCA_014155875.1. Taxonomy (NCBI): domain Eukaryota; kingdom Metazoa; phylum Mollusca; class Gastropoda; order Stylommatophora; family Helicidae; genus Cepaea; species Cepaea nemoralis. Next base: position 71,081 of record JACEFZ010017413.1, on the reverse strand, counting down.
TTTTCTCTGGCCGTCTTCAGCTTTTAATGTCTCTTTTCACAAATCTTTCGGTCAAAATAAGACATGTAAAGAAAGGAAAAACACAAAATGTAAGACAGCTTTGTAAATGTTTTTTTTTTAAATTTTTGTTGCGTATCCCTTACGGGACGTTGCAGTCAACACCAGCATTTTCAGCTGCTGTTGATGTACTAGGCAAGTGTTACGTTCAGTAGTTTGCCATTGCTTTCTGAACGACCGGTCTCTATACCTTTTTTCGAAAAAACCAGCACCGCCGTGTTTCGAACCCGGGTATACGGGCTCACAAACCGCGTTCGCAAGCCCTTCAGCCACAGAGAAAACACGCACGCACGCACGCACGCACGCGCACACACACATATGGAAAAGACACTAAAGAAACGAAATTAAGGCATAGTATTATTGAACCATGTGGAATAAAAATATGTCCGCAGATTGTAATGAAATATGTGGTACTTAACTCAGAGGCTACATATATACAGGGTGTATTTCTAATGACTGTGCAGTGTTTGAAAATATTGCCGGTGCAAGTTTTGAATTTACCTATTATGTTGCATGAACTTTACAGAGGGTAAATATAAAACTTAGATCGGCCATATTTTCAAACACTGCACTGTCATTAAATATACACCAAATATACATACATATATATTTAGTTGTATTTTATTGATATGGGAAAGTAGTGGGTCTCTATGTTACAGTTAACTCTTTACTGTTAACTAAACTTCTTCTTCTGCTTCCACTTCTCCTCTTCCTCCATTTTCTTCAGTGGGGAATGGAAAAGGGAAGAAGGGGGGGGGGGGGGGGGGGGGGGGGGGTGTTAAGCATAATATTGTTAGCATATTGTTAACAAATAATGTTGATAACATATTTATTGTACACAAAACATGTTCATAGCATATTTATCGTTTGATAGAGGTAAAAGAAGATCTGCCTGTTTGCTTCATTGACTACACAAAGAGTTTTGATGAAGTAAGGCATGTCAACATGATAAAGATACTTACAGATCTGCGAAGTGTTGAGAAAGAACTTAGACTTGTAAATAAAAAAAAATATTGGAAAAACCAAGCTGCCATAAAGATTGATAATGAAGTAGATCAATATCAGTCTATTAATAGAGGTGTGCGATAGGTATATGGAATGTTTCCAGATCTTTTTTCTCTATTCAGTGACAATATTTATTTAGAAATGTAGAAGCTATGAGAGGAATCACCATTGGAGGACGTAAAATGATTAAAATTAGATATGCGGATGATACAGTATTGATTGCAGACAATGATCAATATCTGCAACATTTAGTTAGATGCGGTTGTTTGCACATAATGGACACTCGGGTTAGAATTAAATTGTAAGAAGACACATATTATGGTCGTCAATAATCAGAAAGAAATACCACAACATAATATAAGGATAAATTGCAATATGTGAATCCTTACAAAAGAACAAGTGAATCCATACATATATCTCGAAACAGTTATAACATCTGGCGTAGACAGTTTTTTTTTTTTTTTTTTTTTTTTTTTTGCAAAATGGAAAATATACTGACCAATAAAAAGATGTCAACTGGAACGAGTAAAAGAGCATTCGAGTGCTATATAGAATCTGTAATTTTGTATTGATGTGAAACATGGACCGTGAGATGATACCTTGAAAACATCTAATGGCAGTGGAAATGTGGTTTCTGGAGAAATGTAGAGAATACCATAGACAGACAGAAGAACCAATGAGCAAGTCTTACAAGAGGCAAATGAAAGCCGCAAACTGATTAGAGCAATTTGACGTAGACTGTCGCAATTTTTTGGGCACATTATGTGAAGAAATAAACTAGAGATCTTGGTGACAACTGGCAAGATTTAAAGGGAAAAAAACAGTGAAGGCATAGACGTAAATATTTGGATGGCTTGGCTACATTGCATGGTCGGGACAAGAAGAAAGTGAAGGAATAGAAGTAAATATCTGGATGGTTTGATTACACGGCATGGTCGGGACAAGAACAAAGTGAAGGAATAGAAGTAAATATCTGGATGGTTTGATTACACGGCATGGTCGGGACAAGAATAAAGTGAAGGAATAGAAGTAAATATCTGGATGGTTTGATTACACGGCATGGTCGGGACAAGAAGAAAGTGAAGGAATAGAAGTAAATATCTGGATGGTTTGATTACACGGCATGGTCGGGACAAGAACAAAGTGAAGGAATAGAAGTAAATATCTGGATGGTTTGATTACACGGCATGGTCGGGACAAGAATAAAGTGAAGGAATAGAAGCAAATATCTGGATGGTTTGATTACACGGCATGGTCGGGACAAGAATAAAGTGAAGGAATAGAAGTAAATATCTGGATGGCTTGGCTACACGGCATGGTCGGGACAAGAAAAATGTGAAGGGATGGTATGCAAATATTTGGATGGCTTGACTACACGGCTTGGTCGGGACAAGAAGAAAGTGAAAGGATAGAAGTAAATATCTGGATGGCTTGACTACACGGCTTGGTCGGGACAAGAAGAAAGTGAAAGGATAGAAGTAAATATCTGGATGGCTTGACTACACGGCTTGGTCGGGACAAGAAGAAAGTGAAGAGATCGAAGTAAATATATTTTAGTGGCTTGACTACACGGCATGGTCGGGACAAGAAGAAAGTGAAAGAATAGAAGTAAATATCTGGGTGGCTTGACTACATGGCTTGGTCGGGACAAGAAGAAAGTGAAGGCGTATTAATGATGCATGATGATAATGATGATGATGATGATGATGATCATGATGATGATGATGATGACAGACACATTTCCTATCTAACAACAACAACAACAATAAACAAAAACAACAACAACAAACAACAACAACAACAACAACAACAAACAACAACAACAACAACAAACAGGCACTACTTACAAGTTGAGTAATAGCACTGTTGCTTAAGCCAGCAAGGGAACGTTCAAGAGACAAACGCCAGCTTCACTACTTCGCATGCATGGCCTGTCGATTTGTACATTTCCTAGACACTTTACTTCCCAGGGAGACGGCAATCACGTGGGACTTAAAACTCGCCCAGCAATCCCAAGGTCATGTATAAATAACATATGCGTAATTGGGCGCCATGCATTAATCATCATCAAGTGACTTGTCAACTGGCGTGGGCGACCATGCTTCTCTACATCTTGTGATCTCCAACGGTATGTATCAATTAGTGTGCTAACTCCTTTCCTAGCTCTGATATAGGACTGTCATACACTTTTCAACATAAAATGATGGAAAAGATAAAAACGTTATTTAAAGTTCTCATATAATGTTTTAAAAAGGCACATCTGAATCCATTCTATAATTATGTGATCACTTTTCGAGCTCTCCTTGCTTGATTCTTGTAGTCAATCGATAAGGTGCCTCTTGTAATAGTCCAGCAGTATTCAGCAAGCATTGAAGGGCTTCAATCGCCTCGATAGCTTGTCTCCATAGCAGCAATAGCAATTGTTCACCACGCTCATCACTGACAGCTCCACAGTTTGAAGTAAAGAAATCCAGTTGAGAATCCAGGAAATGAATTTTCAAAGACATGTTGCAGCCAAAACTCTTACATTTCAGAAGGAGATTTTCTACAATTTCATTGTGATTATCAGTTCTGTTGTTTCTAAAAAATAAATTGTCCACCACTGACGTAAATGCTGGCCATGCTGCTTTCTTTATTCCACGCAACATACACAGAAACTCGTCACCATGAATATGTTTTAAAATTTGCAGATCAACAAATACTACCTCTCTAATTTTAGCTTTACTCAGTCTTGGAAATTTTCAGATGAGTTATTTGCGAGCCTCGTCTGTTTTCTCCATTGCTTTGACAAAGTTTTTCATGCGACAAAGCTTAATGCACAAGGGTGGCAACACACTCTTTCTGATGTCAACAAGAACTGGGTTCTCAACGTTCTTACTACCAGGCTGCAATAATTGCCTGATTGGCCAATGTCTTCTGATGTAATGGTCAAGTCGTGCTATTCCTCTCACAGGGAAAGCAATAGTACTTGGCCTATCCACCCTGTAGTCCAAGAAAAATAGCAACCACTTTTAAGTCACTGCAGCTGTGTGTAAGTGGGAAATGACTGATACAGGCATTGATAATGCACATTGGGAGCAAGTCGCCGCTGAGCGTGTTGCATGGAGGGCAAATATCAGAAATGGAATAAAGTCAAAGGAGAAAATGATTGCAGATAAAGCACACACAGAGCGTGAGAGACGTAAGATGGTCATGATGATGGAAATGACCATGATATCACATGCATCCACTCTGGACAAACATTTACAGCGCGAATTGGCCTTTTCAGTCACATTCGCCATAGCCATGGGGTGTAGTTATGCCTTTTTAAAACACAATGTACCAAACTATCGTCTGTCAAGACGGCAAGGTGCCATTGTCCTATATCCTGAAGTCACTTAGTTAGTCGTCCACGTTGTACTCTGTCAAAAGCTTTCTTGTAGTCTATAAAACATGCATGCAATATTTTTCTTAAATTCTATATATTTCTCAGTTAACATCCTCAAGCTGATTATTGCTTCTCTGGTGCTGTGGTTTTTGTTGACCCCAAATTGTTCTTCAGCTTCATCTTCATCTATTTTATTTTGAATTCTTTCTTGTATGACCTTGAGGAGTAGCGTAGTTATATGGCCTATTAAGCTAATAGTTCTGTAATCCTCACAATCAACAACTCTTGGTTGCTTGGGTTAGTGTGAGGAAAATAGATGTTGTCATATCCTTGGGGATGTATCCAATATTAGAATATATCATGACATAATTCTGTGATACTATAAATGACAAAGTTGAATAAAGATGTTATCATCTCCGTTGTTATATTGTTTGGACCTGCACCTTTCCTTGTTTCATCTTTTTAATAGCCTTCTCTACTTCGTCCCTTAATATGTTTGGTCCTTCTTGAGTATTATACAATGTTGGTTTATTGACCCTGCTATCCCAGAACAAATCTTCTATGTATTCTGATCATCTCTTTGTTATATGGATATTATCATCTACAATTTCTCAATGTTTTTCCTCTGATACAACCATGTCCTGTTAAATTATTGTCCTTCTTTGTAAATCTTTTTATATTTTCACGCAGTCCTTTCGAGTTGTGTTTTATTTCTAAAGCCTCTATTTCTTTATATTTTCTTTTCTGAAACCACTATCCTTTGACTACTCTGCACTTTTGACGTATTTCTCTGTCTATTAATTTATAGTTTGGAGTGTTCTTTGCCTTCTTTCTTTGAATCATTTTGTTTAAAATTTAATCGGTTATCCACAATTGCTTTTCCTTAATTTCCTTTACTGGTAAGTTGGTATTTGAAATCTGTAAGCTAGTTTTTACACAATCCCATTTTGTATCAATTTTCTCCTCAGGATTTTCATGTCGGTATTGTTCTATGCTTTCAACGATTAGCCTATCATATTTATTTTTTACTTCAACCAGGTATAGTTGGCTTATGTCTGGTTGTTTCAAAGCTTATATTTCTATTTAAGGCGTCCTTGATGTCCATATTCCTGGTTTTACAAGGTAATGAATACAAGTGTTAAGTTAAACATTGTTTAGACAGATTGATTGATTGATTGATTGATTTAGGAACCGACAAACAGCATTCGGGGCATTCCCATAAGCGCTCCATCCCCATCCTCAGAAGCCAGCGAAGAGTTCCAACTCCAATAGTACCAGTAGCAATCTGGTTATATGTGCGCCTCGCCTTTCCTCTAAGCGTCGAGCATCGGCCAGATACCCTCGTCACTCCTCGCTGTCGCATTCTTGCCAGATCATGGTGATCCATTTGCTCCTCCGAGGTGTACACGTGCTCCCACAAGGCCGCAACCACGTCTGCCTTATCATGCATCAATACTCCACCAAGTTTTGCAGAGCCAGCCAATCTGTCTGCCTGTTCATTCCCCAGCACACCAGCATGCCCCGAAGAAAATATCCAGACGATGCTTGCCACCCGTTACTTCCGAAGCGAAGCAAGCCACTCGGCACGAAGCTTGCCTGTCCTCACCCAACTCAGCATGCTTTCTGAGTCAGTTACAATCACGATGTGTATGTGTATCGTATTCTCCATCTAGCGGAAAGCAGCACTGACTGCCTCCACCTCAATTCATAAGCTAGATGTTGTGGTATCATATGCCAGGCTCTCCTGCACCAAACGTCGACCAAGAAAGCCCAGGCACTTCTACTTAATAATAATAATAATAATAATAATAATAATAATAATAATAATAAGTCTTTATTTTCAAAGGGTTAAGAATTGGGCACGCAGGCCCGTCTGACATTCTGCCCTTCTTCTCTATTTCCTCTCATACATTCTTTCATTCAACATCACTTATGAAGCAACTTTTGACAACAAAAGAACATTAAAACAGCATGAAAAATAATCAATAACAAATGACTCACTGAGGCAGTGTTTAACATGGGCATTATAAATACCTAAGGAGGGTGTAACGTGCCATACATAAGGGAATGTTTTTTGGCTAGTTGTCGTTTGAGATAAGTTACCATTATTGTCTTTTTTGTGTTATTTGTTATGGGGGCATGTAGTCTGTACTAAGGTAGTGTTCAAACAGGTTGCGAATGTATGTATCATGATTGGTGGTGTCTTTGATTTCTTGTGGAAGATTGTTCCACAACTGAGCGGCAGAGTATGCTAAGCTTGTTTTATATAAGTCTATCCTAGGTTTAGGGACATGAAGTATATTTAGTCGTTCGCTATGTCTAGCGTTATATTTAAACAATGGCCAAAGGTAGCTTGGAGCATTTTGAAATAGGATTTTGTGAATTAGTTTGGTCTTATTAAAAAGCAGGCGCTTGTGGAGTGGCAGTAACCGGAGACGTTTATATAGGTTAGAATTGTCGGTAAGCTTTTCACCATTAATTAAACGCACTGCCCTTTTCTGGAGTGAATATAGGCGTTTTGTTATTGATTTGGAGCATCCATCCCAGACTGAGGAGCAGTAATCAATATGTGTTTGTATATGAGAAGTATAGAATATCTTTCTTGTGTTTTCGTCAAGGAAATTTTTAATTTTGGCAAGTTGGTATACTTTTTTGGCTATTTGTTTAACTAGAGCATGAACATGTGAGTTAAAAGTTAGATTTTGATCTATGATAACACCCAGTGTCTTGTGCTCGGTGACACTTTCTACAGGCGTGCTGCCAATGTGCAGCTGAAGAGTTCTCTACGAGTTTAGAGTGTGAAGTCTTTGCCTGGTTCCTATTAACATAGACTTTGTTTTAGTAATGTTAATTTGCATGCGGTTTGCATGACTCCAGTTAACTACACTATTTATTTCCTGTTGTAAGGATAATTCTAGCACATTACGATCAACAGCAACTACTTAGACAAATTTAGACAGATATAGCAGTCGATCACGATTTGTGGTGCTACTAAACACTGTTACCCTCACCGAATACTCTTCTGTTAAGCCATAGGGTCAGAAGATACAGCAAAGGGGCTAGATGTTTGTCCATACTTGCGGTAAAGGCCCATATTTTTGTCTGTCCGTCCAAGACTGGGTTGAAGCTGGATGATCCCAGACACGATGCTGCAATGAGGCCTAAGACTTGCTGCTCGATGGTCACATAGGGAGCACGCCAGGACGTTATTCGTAAACTCCGAGCCTTACCTAGGAACTTATCACACGACCTGCCATGTGTGAGACAGACAATCTGAACCCTCGGACACTCGATTACCCCTCTCACAATTTCTCTTTTATTTTTATATTCTTCTATGTTCTCTTCAACGACTCTGTGGGACGGGGTTACGAACACATTTGAGACACAGCTGCAGAGGCTTGGAAGCAGAACGCCTTGCGATGTTTTCATACAATGGTATGAGTGCCGTAGATCAGAAAACAATGGCACATTATTGAAAGTGAGCGTGCCAAAAAATCACAACACAAACTATGCTGGGGTTGACTGACACGTCCTGTAGAGGATCTGCAGGTAACTTAAACAACGTTTCTACGTCTTTTCCATTCAGCCTCAGACATCAGTGTGCACGTATCACAAGAAAGCAGCCAAGTTGAGTTTGTTAACATCCCCATATAGTTTGTCCACAACAGGAGCGGGTGTATGCTCAAACAGCTTTATCTGTACTGCGTATGTTCGACACTCCAGCAACAAATCATTTTACCGGTTCCACAGTTACATTCACAGTTGCATGTATTCATATTATGCACGACTGGTATATTATTATTATTATTATTATTATTATTATTATTATTATTATTATTATTAATATTATTATGTAATCAGAGGTGACAGAAATAAAGAAATAATGACTGTCTCAAACTGTTTAACGTGATGCAGAGTATATTAGGTGGTGGATGAAGTTGAAGAGCAGCCAACAGATAGTTGTAGGTTAATTGTTGTGTAATGTCTCAAACTTCACGACGGCAGGCAGAGGATAAGTTTTTTCGGAGACAATGGCTACGGTCATTGACTAGTATGGTCACTGATAGCAGGTAAGCAATGGTTAACTACCTTCTGTACAGATGCCAAGAATAAATAATGTTTTGCAATCTCATAGAAAATAAGAGAAACGGATGGGTGCTCCATAGTGGCAACCTCGCCCTGTAAGGGTAGTCATATGCACCAGGTGACTCCAGACCGTCAGCAAGCGACAGAGTGCGAAAGAGAATCAATATTGAAAGTGGGAACTTGGAATGTAAGAACTATGAGTTGGGATGGGAAATTTGTTAACAATGAGAATGAAATGAGAAGAATAAATATTAACATTTTATGTATATGTGAGACCAGAGGAATATAGCATAATCCATTCTGGTAGACAGAAACAACTGCTAGGGGTAGTTGTTATAATAGGTAAATAGAGATAAAAATCGACCAATGAATATTGGACTGTATCAGACAGAGTGTTACGGGTGAGGCTGAGTGGAAGGCCTTTTGGTGTCAACGTAATACACGTTTATGCACAAAAGCAGACAATAGTGATTATAGCATCGATGAATTTTATAACGATTTGGAAAATACCTTCAAGAAATGCAAGAAGTCAGAATTAAATATCATAATGGGTGACTAAAAAGCCAAAGTTGGAAATGAACAGGACGGAGGTATAGTAGGCAAGTATGGACTAGGGGAACAGAATGAAAGAGGTTGTAGACTTGTACAGTGAGCAAACGAACATACTATGATTATTGGAAACACCTGGTATCAACATCACCCAAAGAAAATATAGACATTGAAGAGTCCTGATCATAAGATCAGAAATCAGACTGATTACATTCTCATCAACAGAAGATTTCCAAAGGCCTTAAAGTCGCACAAAATATACCAAGCACAGACTGCTACAGTGACTATAGTATAATCATAAGCAATATACATATAACATCAAATAAAGTCAAATATATACACAGAAACACAAAATTGATCTATGGGCCCTGAAGAGTGAGGAGATAAAAGATAAATTTAACGTAGAGGTAAAGAACAGATTTGATGCATTGTTAGATATGAAAATAGTATTTCAAGATATCAGCAACAAAATGGGAATATTAAAGACATCAGTCAACCAAGCTGCAGAAACAACCATTCCCAAACAATAACGAAAGAATATATATATATATATATATATATATATATATATATATATATATATATATATATATATATATATATATGTGTGTGTGTGTGTGTGTGTGTGTGTAAAGAAATATAAAGAAATGAATGACAGAAGACATCGTAAAACTCATGGAAATAAGAAGAAATAACAAAAATAACTATGAAAAATATGAGAGTATCGAATGTATTGGTTTGGGGCAACTACAAAGAGATAGAGGATACTCAAGTTCCTCCCTCCCAATGTGATCCTGCCCGTTCTAATTAATTTAGCTGTTACTGGTCCCCGTGGCTTGAGACCATAAATAGAATTTCGGAGAACCAAGGAATACCTCCAGGTAACCAATGAGAAGTTTTTCCCTGAATACCCAAAATATCCTTTTGGTGGCTCCTCGCCTCTCCTCTACCAACTAATAATTATTAATCTAGGGTTGTTAATTAAAATAATTTTACAACTTCAAGAGAACTCTCAAAGGAGAAATTGACCCTTATTTTTTCATAATTTATTACACATAAAAGGTGCTATTGCGCATACATTTCATAAAAATACAACAATCAATGTATTAAAAAAATGAAGATAATGTACATGTTCATCTCTAACTATATATCTATATCCTGGCCGTGCCCACTATAAAATCCACCGACATCAGTGCTGTATCAGTTTTCTATTATAATTATTGTGCCTCTTCTTCTGGCCTATTTATAATCTGTTGAGAAAAAGATAATTGGATACACTTTGATTCGACCACTATCAAGTTCTTGGATCTCTGCAGCAATCAGTCAGAATATATATATATATATATATATGTATATGATAATGTCTTGAGAGTCCTTTGTTGTTCCAGTCCTATATAGGTAGAGAATATAGGATATATAGGTTGTTCTTTGTTGTACCTGTCCTATATAGGTAGAGAAAATCAGGGAAGTTGCTTGGACTAGTAATTGGTCTCACTATATCAGCTGCCTCACTCAGTCAAGCTGCTGCATTCACAAAGTCAGGTCTGGATCTAGACGGATCCAACCACTCCCTGAAATTACAGCATCAATCATAAAGCTAATAATATCATCATTATGAACATCAGAAATGAAACGCTGTACGCTTTTCACGAAAACCACAAAGAAAAATAATTGAAAGAATGGTGACCCTAGGAAAATAAACAGTGGAAGGAAAAGAGTCTTGATGCTCTCAAATAGTTATCCACAAATACTTGGTTGTTCTCCATCCAGTCTGTCCTTCTATAGCGCTAATGGATTAGACTAGGAGAAACGCAGTTTCGTCTTCTCCCATGTCTGTCCTCCATGGTCTACAGGTTGTAGTAATACCTTGATTGATATGGAATTTGCCAACTATGTTCTCCCTTCTCTTCTGTACATAATTAGTTTCTCTAGATATCCTTCACTTACAAGAAACAGGTCTCATACATTAAGGGTTCCAAAATCATTCCCCATTGCAATGAGTATTTAGTTATAAACAATGTATGTACATTATGGTAACATCTCTTGAATAACCTTCAGGTGAATTCTTTTCTAATCAAAAGATTCAAGGCGAGTATATTCCATCCTTCTTCTCCTCCTCCTCCTCCTCCTCCTCCTCCTCCTCCTCCTCCTCCCCTCCTCCTCATCCACCACCTCCACCACCACCAACGTCGTCCTCGTCGTCGCCGTCTTTGCCGTCTTTGCGGTCGTCGCCGTCTTCGCCGTCGTCGCGGTCGTCACCATCGTCGCCGCCGCCGTCTTCTCGTCGTCTCATCATCATCATCGTCGTCGTCGTCATCATCATCATCATCATCATCATCATCATCATCATCATCATCATCATCATCACGTTCATCATCTATTATCATTCAGGACACAAAACCATATGATTGTAACAAGAGTGATATGGACTACAGAGTGGTATCAAGCTTAGGACACAAAACTATATGATTGTAACATTAGTTGCATGAAATACAGAGTGGTGTCATATTTGCACTCAGATCATATTAATTCATGACTTCACTGATTGTGACTGTGTTCTTTCATTGGCTTGGCTTCTCAGTTCTCATTTGTGTTGTTGATAATAATACTGTGTTGTCAGCCCCAGATGGGTAAGAGATGTGGGGATCAGCCTCTACTACCACACAAACATGGTTTAAGAGAGACATGATTAATGCAGGCATTTATAATGAACATTGGGCGCAAGTCGACGCTGAACGTGTTGCATGGAGAGCAAATATCAGAAATGGAATAAAGACAAAGGAGAAATTGATTGCAGATAGTCAAACACCTAGCGTGTGAGACGAAAAATGGTGCATAGTAGTGGAATCGACCATGTGTTCACATGCATCCACTGTGGACTAACATCTACATAGCGAATTGATCGGATCAGTCACATTCGCTCCCACCATGGGTTGTAGTTATTGTTATGCCTTTTTGAAACACAATGTAACAAACTATCGCCTGTCAAGACGGCAAGGTGCCACAGGGTTGTCAGCGCATGGAAGTTCCAGTATTTATATTCACCAGCTTACAACGGGATCATATAAGGGAACAATATTCATCCGTATCTGATCCCTTGTTCTATATAAAATCAATGTGTTGTATCATCATATAGTCTCACTGCCACCTGTTGTAGAGTGTTTACGATGTGTACAAGATGTAGTGAGAAACACATTTCGTTTATACTGTTTCATATTGCTTAGTGTTGCACATATTCATATGCTTCTGGGTAATCTATAAAGCGAAAGTGCAGATCTATGTTGTGCTTTCTGCTTCTTTCTATAATTGTCCTCATGTTAAACGTTGTCACTATTTCGTCTAAAGTCAGCGTGCACTATGATTATGTTGTCTTCAATTTTCTCATCAATTCTTCCCATGATTACTTGAATACAATTTTGCTTGCGTGACAAAAGGCATACTTATATATTTCATGTTGCATTAAGACAATATTGTTCTCATCCCACGCCCTTGTCCATATTTCTGTTTCTTGTATCTGTTTAGATTAAGTTTAATATATTTCCACACTATGTTCTCTACCATCTTTGACAGATTCTGATGTGATTTTACCACACCCTGATGGTTTCCATTTCTTGAGCTTGTTTATTGCACATTGGACGTCATCTAGTGTTGGTTTTGTTTCTTTCGAAGTTGGTATTTCATTATTCACATTTATATCTTGAACATCTTTGTTTATGTATTTTTTTCGCTGCAGTATTCTTGCCATCTATTAGAATTTCTGTATTTTCATTAAGGACACTTCCTTTCGTGTATCTGTCAGGCGTTATTTTGTATTTCATAATTCAGTCAGTGTAGACATGTTGTACCTGTGATGATACTTCACAATGATGGACAGAAGGATATTATCTCATATTTAATATTCAGTTTTTATGTAGCTTTTGGTGGCGGGACTCAATATCTGACAGTGTGGTTTTTATTTTTGTTACCGTTGTCTTCCCAACAATTGTAATTACTCTATTGCCAATAATATTAGCAGCCGTGCAGCCCAACAACATTAGTCCGGAAGCCGGTGGAAAAGCCAGAGATACTAGAAGGCCAGTCAAATAACTTGAAAAGGTAGTAACACTCCACACCTCGGCTGCTTTCTTGATATTCTCCAACTTCGCACACAGCGCTTGAAGCTTTATGACGTCGTGGAGATTTCTCTCAACATCCTCAACCGTATTCATCAAATCTTTCAGTAAACCCTGGCCTTTATCTTCCGTTTGTAATTCATTCTTCAGTTTTTGAATGACTCGCTCAATCCTTGCCTTTTGCCAAGCGCGTGGCCGTTCATAATAGTTCAGTATCTCTGAAGACAGAATAGAAGCCTGTTTTTGAATGTATGCTTTCAGTTTTGGCTCTTTCATTGTTATAATCATCCTCTGACATTCAGATGCAGCCCGTTTGAAACAGTCGATTGTGTAGCACCCATGACGCTGCTTAAGATAGTATACAAGTTGTGTTAATTGTTCTTTTTGTGCGATTTGTTTCTCTTTGTCCTTCTCATTATTATTAATCAAAAGACATCTTCCATCGCAGGCGTTATATAGTTCTCTAAACGCACCTGTCTGTTTCTTACACCAGTCATCAAAAGTCATCTCTTCCTTGTCAAACAGATCCCCATGAGTGAAGACAACGATGGCGTGCTTCAAGTAATCCGGTCCAAAAATTGCCTTGAGAGTTTTAAGCACGGAAATTTCTTCCTCTGTGAATCTAGTATCAAATCTAAAGACAACGAGGAAGGCATCAACACCATCATAACACATCGGTATTGTTAACTCATGTTACATTCTATTCTTTCTCTGTCCTCAAGCTTGCTGAGTTTTGTGTCTTCAAGACCTGGTCCAGTCAACAACCTTAAGTGAACAACCTTCAGAGTTCGAGATTGCACACACGACGTCCGCTGTTTGTGAGCTGGTGTCACTGCCGACTTTAAAGACCTCACATCCAAGAATACAGTTGCCAAGAGAACTTTTCCCATGACCTGTTTTCCCCAGTAACATCAAGGTCAGTGACCCTTTCAATATCTGCTTCTGTGGAAGAGAAACATGGAATAGTTTGTACACGCATGTTCAGTGCTTGCATGTCAGAGCTTATAACTATTTTATCAAACTATCCATCACGTCAACATGATTATAAGGATAAGAGCGCTCGCGCCTACACTTCGGTGCGCTGATAGTGGGGAAGGTGCTTCAATGTAATTACTGAACGTAAAATTGCCTTGAAAGTCAACCTGTGGTGCTGCAACATTGGATGTTAAAATACATCACGTCAGTGTGACTTATGTTTTATATTATTAAGTAGAGGAAGTAGGCGGCACAGGCATCTACAGTCAACATTATATACGTTAGTCTTTCCTGGTAGGTTGCGTACAAATAGCCTGATATCAGCCTCGGTCTCCTTCCTATCTCTAACGACGACTGCCTGACAGAGGCTAATGAAACTGGAACATGATATACAAGAATGTATAAGAAAGAAACAAACAGCTTTCTTTGGTAATGTGATGAGAAGAGAAGCATTGGAGAACATCGCGACAACTGGAAAGATCGAGGGGAAGAGAGGGAGAGGCCGACCAAGAGATATCATGCTGGATGGATTGAAACGGTGGCATGGGGAATATTATCAGCAGAGTTGATTCAGAACACCAAAGACCAAGATCTGTGGAGAAACATGAACGCCTACGCTGTCTGGTAGGACACTTGTTTATAATGATTATTTCATTCCTATCTTCTTTATTAGTTTCTGGGGCAGTTTTCACTGTGGCCGACAAACGAGGTAATTCCTTGAGCCTGTTTACAGTATTATCTCAAAATTAATATTAGCTCTTCTTTAGCATTTGTTGGCGGGATTGTATGTCATACATTTTAATTTCCTTTGTATTCTCAACAATTTTAATTATTCCGGTGCCAAGAGTATGAATGGTCTTGCAGCCCAAAATACCTGGCAAAATTATTGTGCCCAATAAACGCGGCCTTCAATAACTTGTCGCCCTTGCTCACAGCTTCATTTCAACACCTTACAAGGCAAGAGAATCCTGCAAAGCCAAATCTACCACGCATTTCCTGGAATCATTCATTCATTCATTCATTCATTCATTCATTCATTCATTCATTCAGTGGCATGTCCTTTGCAGAACCTCGCTCCCATAACAACCTTCCGGAAAACCTCTCAATCATAAGCAAGATGTCCCGCGTCCGAAACACCCATCTGGATATCATCAGCCACATCCTGCACCCATCTTCTCTTTGGCCTTCCTCTTCCTCTCTTCCTAGGAATATACCCCTCCATTATTGTTCTCTCCAAGCTTCTGTGACGTTTCAAGTGACCAAAATATTTCAGTTAGTTTTCTTTGTTTTATCGTCTTAATAGCCAACCTTCTTCAATATTCAGCTCTTGAAGTATAGATGTATTTGTTGTTTTCTTTACCCAAGATATTCTTAGAACTCGTCTATAACATGTATATTCAAAGGTATTTATGCACTGTTCAGCTTGTTTAGTAAGGTCCAGGTCTCACAGGCGTATGCTGCAATGGGAAAGATGCATGCTCTTAAAAATGTAATTTTTGTAGTTCTATCTGTCGCACTCCATAATTTATTCAGTTGTTTTATTCTTCGAAGATAAATTGATAGTCGTTGTTTTATTTCTTTCATTGTCTCACCGCTGTTGGTAATCGATGACTCAATGAAACAAATGACTGATGAGGGCAACAGTTCTATAATTGGTGCATAATTTCAGGTTGTCCTTTTTTGGTATTAGAATGAAAATAGTTCTCTTCCAATGTTTTGGCCATAAACGATATTTCCATATCTTTTTACATAATGCGTGATAGATTTGAATGCTGTCTTCTCCTCCCGCTTTAATTAGTTCAGCTGGTATCTCATCACATCCAGGAAACTTATCATTCTTCAGGTTCTTTATTGCACATGCAATTTCATCTGAGGGTTCAGGTTCTGTTTCTGCTGTCTTTGGCATATGTATCTCTTTCATATCCTTTGCTGCCATTGGCTTATGCATCTCATTCATATCCTCACTGTCACTCATATCATACAATCTACTGCAGTACTCGTGCCATCTTTCTAGAATTTGTCTTGATTATGTTAAGATATTTACCATCTTGTCCCAGATAACACTTAATTGAGGTTGAACATTTCTTGTCAATAACTTCATTTCTTTGAACATTTCGAAATCTCTTCCAGTCTTATGATATTGCTCTATTCTGGTACAGCAATCTTGTATATATTGATGTTTATCCTTTCTTGTGTTCTTTCCTATTTCTCGCGTTAAAGATTTATAATTCATCCTGCTATTATCGGATTCACCTCCTTTCTGTTTCAGTTCCCTTCTTTATTTTGTTAATACTGTAGTAGAGTCTTATATTCAGCCTGATACACTGGAGTAGTGTATTACACTCAGCCTCATACCCTGGGGTAGTGTATTACACTCAGCTCACACCCTGGGATAGTGTATTACACTCAGCCTCATACCCTGGGGTAGTGTATTACACTCAGCTCATACCCTGGGATAGTGTATTACACTCAGCTCATACCCTGGGATAGTGTATTACACTCAGCTCATACCCTTGGGTACTGCATTATACTCAGCTTCATACGCTGGAGTAGTGTATCGCACTCAGCTCATACCCTGGGGTAGTGTATTGCACTCAGCTCATACCCTGGAGTAGTGTATTACACTCAGCTCATATCCTGGAGAAGTGTATTACACTCAGCTCATACCCTGGGGTATTGCATTATACTCAGCTTCATACCCTGGAGTAGTGTATTACACTCAGCTCATACCCTGGAGTAGTGTATTATACTCAGCTCATACCCTGGAGTAGTGTATTACACTCAGCTCATACCCTGGAGTAGTGTATTATACTCAGCTCATACCCTGGAGTAGTGTATTACACTCAGCTCATACCCTGGAGTAGTATATTATACTCAGCTCATACCCTCGAGTAGTGTATTATACTCGGCTCCATACCCTTGAGTATTGCATTATACTCAGCTTCATACGCTGGAGTAGTGTATTATACTCAGCTCATACGCTGGAGTAGTGTATTGCACTCAGCTCATACCCTGGAGTAGTATATTATACTCAGCTCATACCCTCGAGTAGTGTATTATACTCGGCTCCATACCCTTGAGTATTGCATTATACTCAGCTTCATACGCTGGAGTAGTGTATTGCACTCAGCTCATACCCTGGGGTAGTGTATTACACTCAGCTCATACCCTGGGATAGTGTATTACACTCAGCTCATACCCTGGGGTAGTGTATTACACTCAGCTCATACCCTGGAGTATTGCATTATACTCAGCTTCATACACTGGAGTAGTGTATTACACTCGGCCCCATACCATGGAGTAGTGCATTATACTCAGCTTCATACCCTGGAGTTGTGTATTACATTCAGCCTCACATCCTTCAGTTGAACCTCATATCAACCTCCCATCCTGAGTGCAGATCAATCAGCTGTAACATTGTAGATCAAACCACTGTAACAATTGTTATAAGTAAAATAGTTGGTAATGTAACGCAGCTAATAAACTCCACCATCTCTGGAGGACGATATTTGAACAGAAAAGTCCAAGTACAACAATTAATATGATGACCACATACCTCATCGTGGTCACTTGTCTTTGTGTGGTCCTTGGCCTGAGACTGGCCCATGTCTCACTGACGATTTCACAACTGTCTGCTTTTAAAACGGTGACTCTGAATACAGACAGAAAAACCAATGAACAAGTCCTCCAAGAAACAAATCGTAAATTGTAAGATCGTAAACTGATTAGAGACGTTAGAAGTAGACAGTCAACATATTTTGGACATGTTATGAGAAGAAATGACTTGGAGAACTTGGTGACAACTGGCAAGATCGAAGGGAAGAGACCAAGGGGAAGACCGAGAAGTAAACACCTGGATGGCTTGGCCACGTCGAGACAGAAACACGGATCTGATCCACGACTCTGGTGATCGCGTGAAATGGCAGAACATGACCGCCAACGCTTATCGGTATGGCACATGATGGATGGATGGATCTGAATACAAGAAAATAACGACTCAAACATTGGAATTAAAGTCACAACTGTCGTTGTGAGCAGAAGGAAGGAATGAGAATATTTGTGAATTTATTTCCCAGATCATCTCACTGGTCTCTGCTTGACCGCAGAGCTCGAAATGGTATTGTTTCAGCTTGGATACAATCCTGCAGCAATAAGCTTCAAGAAACAATAACAAATCATGCCCAAAAATATACTTGTAGAGATGAGTCTGTTAGAACGGGGTTTCAAGCGCGCACATTCAGAGTTGACAAGTTCACAGAGTTGACCAGTTCACAGAACTGACAAAATCACAGAGTTGACAAGTTCACAGTGTTGACAAGTTGACAGAGTTGACACGTTGCCAGGGTTTAGAAGTTCACAGAGTTGACAAGTTCACAGAGCTGACAAGTTCAAAGAGTTGTAAAGCTCACTGTGTTGAAAGGTTCAAAGAATTGACAAGTTGACAGGGTTGACAAGGTGACAGAGATGACAAGTTCACAGAGATGACAAGTTCACAGAGTTGACGAGTTGTCAGAGTTGACAAGTTCATAGAGTTAGCAAGTTCACAGAGTTGACAAGTTGACAGAGATTACACGTTCACAGAGATAGCAAATTTACAGAGTTGACAAGCTGACAGAGTTGTCAGAGTTGACATGTTGACAGAGTTGACATGTTGACAGAGTTGACAAGTTCACAGTGTTAGCAAATTCACAGAGTTGAAAAGTTGACAGAGTTTACAGAGTTGACAGGGTTGACAAGTTGACAGAGTTGACAAGTTCACATAGTTGACAAGGTTACAGAGTTGACAGGTGATGGCTTTACATTTGCACAATCTTACCGTGGCAATTTGGCTAAGTCGCTTGCTTCACGATCTGAAGAGGGTGGGTTCGTCCCCCGTATTGCGTCGTGCAGACCGCAACTATAGATTTTTTCCGGAGTCAAGGTTGGTGTCACGGTTGGAGGGTACGGAGTTCGTGCATTGTTAGATTCTCCCGGAAAAAGGCTTGCCGTTCTATGGAGAGAGACCGAATCAGATGGGTAAATCATAGAGTAATGACCACCAGCCGCTCTACTCGCGTTCTTTATTATGTATTCTCCAGACACACGCCTGCCGGTACGCTGGTCCTGGATTTCATCCCCATAATGGCTGATTGAAATTTTTAATAATTAGATGGGCTTCCATGTTGGACCAGGATAAATCGGGCACCAAGAAATCTCTGGGAAATAAAAGCGGCCGGTGTGAAACTGACCACACCACCCACAGAACCCCCACTAGTCCATAGAACATGAGTCTAGCACAATGCGCCTTAAGACGGGTACAATGCTCCTTTAGTTGCAATGTGTTCTGTGGATTATGTTTGTACACATTCATTCATTTAGTAGCATGTCCTTTACACAACCCCGCTCCCATAACAACCTTCTGGAAATCTCGATCACGAGCAAGATGTCCCGCGTCCGATACACCCATGTTGAAATCATCCACCACATTCTGCACCATCTTCTCTTTGTCCGTTATCTTCCTCTCTTACCGGGTATACACCCCTCCATTAATGTTCTCTCCAAACTTTCATGACGTTTCAAGTGACCAAAACAATTCAAACTTCTTTTATTGCCTTTAGTATCCAGAATTCTTCAGTATTCATATCTTGCCGTATGGATGCATGTATTTTGTTCTGTATCCAAGATTTCTTAGAATCCGTCTATAACATGTATATATTCAAAGGCATATATACGCTGAGCTTGTTTAATAAGTGTCCAGGTCTCAAAGGCTTAAGTTGCAATGGGACAAATGCATGCTCTTACTGTTAAAAATCTAATTTTTGTAGGTCCGTCTGTTCCCCTCCACAATTTATTAAGTTATTTTAGTTTTTGAAGAGCAATATATATTCGTCTTTTCATTTCTTTCATTGCGTCATCATTGTTGGTGATTTAATGGCCCAGGATATTCGAAATTTTCCACACACTAAGAACAATTTATTATGTATTACGATTGTACACACTCAGCACAATTTATTCTGTGAACTATTTTTGTACACACTTAGCACAATATATTCTGTGAATTAATTTTGTACATATTTAGCAAAGTTTATATTGTGAATTATTTGTGTACACACTTAGCACAATTTATTCTGTATATTATTTTTGTACATACTTAACACACATTATTTTGTGAATTATTTTTGCACACACTTAGCACAATTTATTCTGTGAATTATTTTTGTACATAGACAGCACAAATTATTGTGTGAAGTATTTGTGAACACACTTAGTACAACTTATTCTGTGAATTATGATTGTACACACTTAGCACACATTATTCTATGAATTATTTTTGTACACACTTAGAACAATTTATTCTGTGAATTATTTTTGTACATACGTAGCAGAAATTATTCTGTGAATTATATTTGTACATACTTAGCACAATTTATTTTTTAAATTATTTTTATACACACTTAGCACAAGTTATTCTGTGAATTGTTATTGTACACACTTAGCACAATTTATTCCGTGACTCTGGCGATGGAATTTGATGGCGCACCATAACCGCGCAGGCTTATCATCGTTTCACAGAATGATGATGATTACAGCGACAAACAGATCTCCTGTCTAACAACAACAAACAGGCACTACCTACAAGCTGAACAATAGCACTGTTGCTTAAGCCAGCTTCAGAGCCTTCAAGAGACAAACGCCTGGTTCACTATTTCGCGTGTATCGCCCGTCGTTGTGGAAATTTCCAAGCTCTACTTCCTAGGGAGAAGGCAATAACGTAGAATGTTTAACTCGCCCACAAGGCCAAGGTCATATATAAATAAAATGTGTTTACCAGCACTAATTATCATAATCATCATCAAGTGGCGTGTCAATTGGCGTAGGCGATCATGCTTCTCCACATCTTGTGATCTCCTACGGCATGTACCAATTCGTGTGTTGACTGACGCCTTTCAACGCCGTGACAGAAGACCGTCAATAATCTTCCTCTTGTTACAAATCTTTCGGTACAAATAAGACATTTAAAGAAAGTAATAACACGAACTGAAAGTCAGCATTGCAAATTTACATTTAAGAAAAAGAAATAAAACAAAAGACGGCGTTTCGGCTATAAGTCTTCATCAGCAGACAATAACCACACACACACACGCACACACGCACACACACACACACACACACACACACACTTACACACACTAGCATGAAAAGGACACTAAATTAAGGCATAGTATTATGAAACAGTGTGGGGGAAAAGCCAGCAGAATGTAATGAAGCATATGGTGCTTAACTCAGAGACACCACAATGTAATATACAAGTAAATGGGAATATTATTCAACAAGTGAATCGATACAATTATCTCGGATGGCGCACCACCCGGAGGCCGGAGGCAAGGTGTTTTCCCACCTACCCTGGGTGGGTACCATCCAAAAAGAGAAACCTGGACCAATGCAGCAGTCTTTGCCCATGATGTCTATGAAGGTTTCCACTCAGGCACTGAAACCGTTGCTGCAGCGATTGATCTTGAGGACGCATACAACAGAGTACCACTGGATTTTTTAATGTTTCAGCTTCTTGAACTATACGTAAGTCCATTCCTCCTTAGTTGGATCGCTGCAGCCCTCTACCAACGGAAAGTAGTTTTTAGATGTGGCAGTTGGACTTCGGAACCAACAACAATATATCCTGGCCTACCACAGGGATCACCATTATCTCCGGTACTGTTCAACGCCTACACAGTGAGAATCACCAGTGAGCAGATCACTGGACCTGGCAGGACATTGTCGTATGCCGATGATGTTTTAGTGTATCGTCAGGGTAAGGATAGAGAGGGGGTTGCTGTGGAACTACAAACCGAACTCAATCGCATAAGTACTTGGTGTGATGAAGCTGGGGCAATGGTCAACCCAACAAAGGCAACAGCGACTTGGTTCTCGTTGAATAATCATATTGTCAACAATCTAACACCAACTGTAATGCTGTGTTCAGAGACGGTGGAAAGAACGCAGGCAATGAATTACCTGGGGATACGGTTTGATCGAAGCCTTGCTTATAATGTGCACATAGACCAGGTGATAACAAAGGCAAAGCGGGGTTTGGCAGCGATGCGGGTGATGGCGGCAGCAAACTGTGAGCAGCGCCATCTATGTCTTCTGTACGAGGGGCTGGTCATGTATGTTTTGGAGTATGCAATGGCAATCCTGACTCTCAGCCATAAGCAGATAGAAAGGATGGAAAGGATACAGAATGAAGCTATGCGCATTATTCTTGGATGTACAAGAGATACAGCATGCAGGGCGATGCGCTACCTTCTTGATTTTCCAACCATTGAAGAGAGAATACAAGTTTGCAGGGCACGCGCCTACCTCAGAATTAACGCAAACACACAACATCCACTGCATAGTGAAATTAGGAAGGTGAAGGGCAGCAGGTTAAAAAGAGGACGGTCGTGGATGGGTCAAGCCGAAGACTTTCTTCAACAGGTGTGTTCACTTGAGGACTTAGAACATGTCGAGGAGTGGGTGCAAGTGCCAACAGACTTCTGCACATCCTTTTCAGTTTGCATCCAACTAGATAGGAAATGCAGACAAGAAAATCCGGCTGCTGTGGAGGCTGAAGTACAAGCGTTGATTTTCGAGAATTCGCTAGACAGTGACGCGGTCATCTACACAGATGGGTCGGTCGTCCGACATGTGAGAAGCTCATGGGCCTTTACAGCTCGGGTCGGAGGGAGAATTGTGAAGGAGGACTCTGGTGCTTTCACTGAAACCACAAGTAGCCTGACCATGGAAGTCATGGCAGTAAGTAAAGCAATAACATGGCTCGAGACACAGACATTCACTAGGGCTTGTTTCCTTAGCGACTCAATGAACATGATCAAGAGGATAGAGGAGGGGTCGATCCGAAGAGAATGGTTGCTGCCTCTGAAGCGGTCTCGGCTGGCAAAGATTAGTTTCATCTTCGTGCCAGGTCATGCGGGAGTACAAGGAAATGAGCGGTCTGACAAGCTCGCAGGTGAGGCTACTGTGGAGGGCGGACGCGCCATGGACCAGGCTGACATTCTGAATGCTCTACGTGAAGTGAGACTTTTGCGAGAACCAAGTGATGACTGTGAATCTACAACAATGGTCAGACTGCGGGAGCAGCAAATTAAAAGAGGGGTGGCCAAACAAGAACACTACGCAGGAAGCCAAAGAAGATTGATAAACCAACACAGAACTGGCGTCGTTAGCCGCTACACGCTGCGGGATTTGCTGAGGAGGGGATCCGAGCACTTATGGACTGAATGGTTCGATGTGCAACGAGGTTGATCTGTCGACTAACTAACTAACTAATTATCTCGGAACAGTCATAACATCTGATGGGAGATGCCTTGAAGAGATTAGAACAAGAATCGCCATGGCGAAAGTAGCCTTTAGCAAGATGAAAAACATTCTGACCAATAAAAAGATGTCAGTTGAGACGACAAAAAGAGTGTTGAGGTGTTAAATAGAGCCCGTTCTCTTGTATGGATGTTATCACGAAGTTCTTGATGATAAGTGCGTGATATGGTCGTTGTCTAGGTAACGATACTCCTGGTGTGTCAATTGAGTTATCTAACTGTCTTACAATATAACTCACCCCCGCAGTGCACATTCACCAGTCATTTAACAAGATTCAGTTGGCGCACATAATCCTTTATTGCAGAAAGAACACGGACAAACGGAACATAACTCATTATCGAGAAACAATATAATCATAGAATATCCATATCCTCCTCACAACTTAACGCGTACACATCACTGTCTTCTCAAGCCTGCTTCATATCAAATCCACAAGACAGTTCATCCAGCTACTATCCACCGCTGGACCTCACACATCACAACCAACACACTGGGTCTAGTCTCCGCTAGCTATCCAACCCACTTTGGGTTCAGGCCTTCACTCACTATAAAACCCACTCTGGGTTCAGGCCTCCATTTAACTATCCAACCCCCACTGGGTTTTAGGCCTGCATTCAGAACTGGGAGAACAACACAACAAAAGATCTGACCTCAGTCAGTCTAAGCTCCCACTTCTTCGACAACCGATCCGCTCGGCGCCAAAACATCAACTGTCCTGAAGTCCCCTGACTTCACACAACAATACACTGCTCTCCCCCCATCCACCCGGGGGGTCTGCACTCACCCTTACCATTATTACTCAGGGCTAGTTGTTTTTCTCGTAGTCTCGCTACAAAGGTCACTCCCCTCAATGTCAATGACCCAGGCATATGTCAGATGTGAAACTTGGACAATGAGCAATCAACCTGAAAAACATCTGATGGCTGTAGAAATGTGGTTTCTAAGGAAAATGCAAAGAATACCATGGACAGACAGAAAAACCAATGACCAAGTACTACATGAGACACATGAAAATCGTTAACTGATTAGAGAAATTAGACGTAGACAGTCAACATTTTTTGGACATGAGAAGATATGGATTGGAGAACTTAATGACAACTGGCAAGATCGAACGGAACAGACAAACGGGAAGGCCGAGAAGTAAATACCCGGATGGCTTGGCCATATGACATGGTCGAAACATGAACACTGAGCTGATCCACTACTCTGGTGATCGAGTCAAATGGCGAGTCATGAACGCCCACGCTTTCCCGAATGACACATGATATATACACACACACACTTAATTAAAGACGGTGTGAAATATACACCAAGAAATACAGCTTTTGATCTATGTGCACTGAAGAATGAGTGGATAAAATATAAATTCAAGTGGTCAAGAACATATATAATCCATTGGCAGATCTGGAAATGTTATTTCCATTTGTCAGTGACCAATGTGAATTGTCACAGTCTCAACCAGTGTTAAAGTATTATATTAACAGCTAGTAGTACAGTATTAGCCGGTCTCTCTGGTTTAGAGGTTACGCGACTTTCTCCGTAATCTCGTATACTCTCGTAAGAAAGGTGACGTTGCGCGAGAATTGGTAGCGGTTCTCTCCGCTTCTGTGACTTACGGGATATTTGAGCCGGTCGCTCAGAAAGCAATGGCTAACTACTGAGCGTAATCTTGCCAAGAAATCAACAATCAGCTGAAAGATGCTGATGTTGACAGCGATGTCCTGTAAACGATATGCGAACAAACAGTATAGTATTAATGTATTAACAAGCATTGCATTATTACGGTATCAACAAGAATTACAATATTATAGTAGCAGCCAGTGTTACAGTATTACATTTACAGTTAGGAGTACACTATTCAAGTAATAATAATAGTTGCATTATTACAGTCACAACAATAATTTCAGTAATACAGTAACAGCCAGCAGTAACAACCAGTATTACAATAGCAGCCAGTTCTACAGTACTACAGTAATAACAAAAGTTTCAGTATTTAAGTAACAACAAGAATTACAGTATTACTGTAACATCCAGTTGTACGGATTAAAGTAACAACGATCATTCATTATGACAGTTATAACCAGTATTACAGTGTTGCTGTAACAGACAGTCTTTCATTCATTGGCACCTTGCCGTCTTAACACACGATAGCTTGGTACATTTTGCTTTAAAGCTGCATACTAACTAAAACCCACGGAGCAGGGTCGGTCTCTACTGCGATACAAAGATGTGTGTGAGCGAGACATGACTAATGCAGGCATTGATAATGCACACTGGGAGCAAGTCGCCGCTGAACGTGTTGCATGGAGGGCAACCATCAGAAATGGAATAAAGACAAAGGAGAAAATATTTGCAGATAAAGCACACACAGAGCGTGAGAGACGTAAGATGGTGAATGATGGTGGAAATGACCATGTTTTCACATGCATTCACTGTGGACAAACATTTACAGCGCCAATTGGCCTTACCAGCCACACTCGCCACCGCCATGGGTCGTAGTTATTAAGCCTTTTTTGAAGCACAATGTACCAAACTATCGTCTGTCAAGACAGAAAGGTGCTAATGTGTGTGTGTATGAGTGTGGGTGTGTATGAGTGTGTGTGTGTATATATATATATATATATATATATATCCATTATGTGCCATGCCGATAAGCGTGGACGGTCATGTTTTGCCATCTCACTCGATCACCGGAGTCGTGGATCAGCTTCGTGTTCCTGTCTCGACCATGCCATGCGGCCAAGTCATCCAGGTATTTACTTCTCGGTCTTCCCTTTGTTTCTTCACTTCCATCTTGGCAGTTGTCACCAAGTTCTCCAAGTCATTTCTTCTCATAACATACCCAACAATTTTTGAATGTCTACGTCTAATATCTTTAATCAGTTTACGATCTTCGTTTGTTTCTTGTTCATTGGTTTTTCTGTCTGTCCATGGTATTCTTTTCATTTTCCTCAGAAACAACATTTCCATCAGATCGTTTTCAGCGTGTCTGCTCATTGTTCACGCTTCATATCCATACAAAAGTACCGGAAGGCCCCGCTATACGTTTCTTCGGCTTACATCGTTTCGTTATAACGTCGTTGTAACAATGGACCATAACTTCACTTTATGACGCTACGCTCCGCTACAACGTCGTCACCTGTGTTGCTATGCCGCGCCCTTGCGGGGGAACTTGCTAGCTTGCGGAGGAACTACGGAATGTCTCGTAGTGTTACAGCTGTGGGACGTCTCCTTACTTACCATGCATGAATGCTTTGTGGCGAAAACTGTGGCCAGAATGTGTGCCAGACTTTTGTGAATTTGACGACGTTCATGCTATTCGACGACAGATAGCTAACTTAGCCACTAAAGCTGGCTTTGAAGGGATCGAGGAGACTGGCATTGATGAGTTTCTTGTACCACATGGAGACGATTTGTTTAATGAGGCGTTAATGCAACCTGATGTGCAGAGAGCTCAGCAGGAAGATGAGCACCTTGTTGCAACACCCTCCCTTCTCCCTCTAATATTAGTAGAAATGTGGTTTCTGAGGAAAATACAAAGAATACTATAGAAATACAGAATAAACAGTGAGCAAGACATATAGGAGGCAAATGAACGCCGCAAACGGAATAGAGCAATGTGACCTTGTCACATTTTGGTGCGCAAGTTATGAGAAGAAATAAACTAGAGAACTTGATGACAACTGGCAAGATTCAGGGGGAAAGAAGAAAGTGAAGGCGGAGACGCACATATCTGGATGACTTCACTACACTGCATGGTCGAGACAAGAGTAGAGATCTAACTCGAGAGTTTAGTAATCGAGTGAGATGGCGAACGATAACCCCCGAGGCTTATAATAATGGCACATGATGATGATGACGATGATGATAACGATGACAAACACATATTCTATCTAAAAACAACAACGACAACAACAACAACAACAATAAATAGGCACTACTTACAGGTTGAGTAATAGCACTGCTGCTTAAGCTAGCATCGGATCGTTTAATAAATAAACTCCTGGCTCACTGTGTTGAGTATATCGCTTGTCGTTTTGTAAATTTCCTAGAAGCTCTGCTTCCTAGGGAGAAATCGTGAGATTAAAACCTCGCCCACAAGGCCAGGTCATGTATAAATAACCCGTGCGCAACTCATATGTCGTGTGATTATTTTTAGTATCGTCCCTGGGGTGAGGGGAATCAACACCCACATTCTTTTTAACCCCATATCATTATTCTGGATAATCCACTAGATTCCGTCCACAACACCCCGTCGGTCACTGGATCTCTCTCTCTCTCTCTCTCTCTCTCTCTCTCTCTCTCTCTCTCTCTCTCTCTCTCTCTCTCTCTCTCTCTCTCTCTCTCTTACCACTGGATCATGCCCCCTCTCATTCTTCCCCAAAACATCATACTACACAACTCTAGCTCCTAAAATTAATAACAAATTAATTTAATGAAGAAAAGTGTATGTATGTGAGAAATGTGTGTAAGAATGTATGTCGTATACTCTAGTGTGTTTGCAGAATCAGACCGAACAGCTCAGGAGCTGTGGCGAAAGCCTGGCTGCACCCTCCCGTCTTGCTTAGTACTCAGTATATTATAAAGATTCTTTAACATAAGTTTACATTAAGGTTACAGTTATTTGGTATTTATAGTAATGGGATAATTTAGTTTGGCTTACTTATCCTGGCCAACTACAACCAACAGACAACGGGGCCCGGAAACGGCCACTTGCTGATGCTAGTTCCATGTCCGGTCTCACTTTTCTTCTTGTCATCGCAGACGACGGTCGGGGCCAATTGTGGTGTTCAAAAAGCAACTTTTTTAAAATAGTAAATTACTCAAACAAAGTAATAGTTCAATTAGTAGATTACTGAAATAAGTAATAAGACTTTACAACATTTTATATTGAAAAAGTGCCCCGATCCGTAGTGAGAATCTGATTCTGGAACTAGGTAAGGCAAAACGATTATTACTTCTGTATTTTTAGGTTCATAACCTGGTTGTCTGTCGAAGCCACATTGCGGAACATCGATAGAAAACATACACCTAATATTCTCAGTCAGGAGGACTAGTAAAGAATTGCGCTCTGTATAAATTCATTCCCCAACAGGCGGAAATTCATTTAATATATTTGGCATAAATATAGGACAGGCGTGGTCATTTCTATTTTACGACATTGATGGGTTCGGTCAACTACTAAAGCGAGCATGCTAAAGCGAGCATGGTTAACATTCTAAGTCACGTAGGATAATTATTATTTTAGATTGAGCGAATCCAGTAGCAGATAGAGATCGAAATGCTCAAGATTCTTTGTCAGCTAATGTCCTGTTTTCTAGAAGTGATTTAGTCATGATTGGAATTGTTAGAAGACGTCAGGCTAGAATCACCACGCGCTTCGCGTGACCTTTCATTCACATTGACGGTCGACGGCAGACCTAGTGAAAATATTAGTAGTTCTGTTCTCTGGTCTTGATGATAGATATTCCACTGCCTTACAGTATAAGCAACTGCATTCTTGATTCTCATTGTTCAGCAACTTAGTTTTATTTTCAGAAGGATTCTGGATTTTATCATAGAAAAGTTTTGCGTATTAGTATGTCACTACGGAGTCGTGCAGGCATTGTTTCTTGAATAGTAGCATTACACTGCTCTACAGTATATCCTGGTGTGTTCTGGAATATTAGTATTGGTTACCTGCTCAGAAGCATATTCCTTCGCCTTCTTATCAGGAGTATTTCAATTACATGTCAATGCCTCTTTGCGTCTTTTGTACACTTTGGAGTATCAGTTTGGGTTATCGGGTTAGCGATCCATTTCCTTTTCTCAATACACTTTGCACACTTTGTAGATCGGTTTGGGTGTTAAGTTAGTGATCCAGTTACTTTCCCCAATACACATCTGCGTCTCTTGTACACTTAGGAGCGTCAGTGGTGATTAGGGTTGGGACCCATTTCCTTTCCTATCACATCACCAGTACAGTCACAGTTAGGGATTGGTTCTATAGCGAGATTCAGAATGAAGACAGAGGGTAGGCACAGGCTAGGACAGACATATGAGATCACAACCCAGGCCACCACTGACCAGTCGTTTATTTTGGTTTGACTTTCAGAGTGTTGTGGTATACCAGAGCAACTCACCAGCAGCATCAACTAGCAACTCATCAGCAGCATAAGATTCAGTTTGCGCATCCGCGACTCTGAAAGAACTGATCTGTGGGCCACTGGCGAAGAGGGTGACCCGAAGAGGAACGCCGGAGAGACTACTATCTTCACCGGTGGAAACACCATTTGCAGCTGAGTGCCTAAACACCTTCCTGGAGTCACGGCCATACTTTGCTTAACTGACCACCATCCCGTCTTATGATTAAGACCTCGCTCCGAGAACATTGGTTGATTTATATATTGGTTTTTTTTTTACTTCTCATCAATTATTTGCCTTTTATGTTCCTTGTGGGAACTTATATTTCTATTTGTCCATATTAAACTCGTGATAAGCGGTGTTGTCGCTTATTGCTAAATAAGAATTCCTAGTTGTTATCCTCATATCCAACATTTAATTAGATCACACAAGTGTGAGAGTAGGACGAAAGTTGAATCTTTCATCTTTATCGACTTCTTTGTGCTGTATAGTTCAAGTCAAGTCTGGGGGATAAATTCTTTTCCACAGGATCATCGTGTCGCTGCTAACTAAGTTTGCTGTCATCTTTGTGTGTATAGCTGTACAACTTTATCTGCAGTCCTGTGCCACTGCAAGAATAGCAGACTTCTTTTTCTGGGACAATTTGTCATACTCCCTTTGTTTTTCACGAGCCACTCGTCTGCTATTTCTTCAGTGGGGAGACTTTCCTAGTGGTTAGGCTCAGTGTCTCCTACTGTACCTGTGAGACTTCTCTCAACAGTAGCGGACCACGCGACAGGAGCGCAATCAGATCATCCCAGTAATGGCCACACAATATCATCATAGCTCAGCACACAATGACCTCACCAAACGATGTGTCCCTCCTGCCAGATGTTGACTTCCTCCAGTAGCTCTTTGATAATCCAGATACCTGGTCACCAATCACGGATATAGTCCAATACTGATCCTGAATCGATCACACACCTGTTACTAAATGTCCCTACAGTCCTGAGAGTTAACACTCCTTGTAACGTGAAATATAGCTCACTGTCGCTTGAAACAAAATGGTCCATTTCTAAATGTCCTAGAGTCCTCACGATTACAAAGTTACCGATTACAGTTTCACAGGAATCTAATACTGAGAAAAAACACTATGTTCGTTGTTCCTGTTCCTTCTGTAATCACTAGTGTTCTTTTTACATGTGGTATGGAAAATACCTCACCCAACTTTGGTGAACCCTATCACTACGGAATTACTCCTAGATAATCATCTGTTTCTGCTCAACAGAGCAATGTTCCTTCTGACCCTCTTGATTATGGGCCCAGTGCAAAAGCCGCTGAATATAACTTCCTTCACTGAAATACCAATAAATTTAAACAGTGATGTTTCAGCTTGTTTTCTTCGTAACCTGAATGGAACCTGTGAAAGAGAGAACACACCTGGTGAGAGCAACCAGACACTGACCCCTATTGGATGAGTGCAGGCCGACGGCCGCACTCAGATATTTAACAGTGGAATAAACTCTATTATAGGACAAAAGAGCTCATCACATCGGTCTGAGTTAGGATAAGACAAGGAAAGACCAAAGGCAAAGTGCAGAACCCCAGTAAACCCCCCCCCCCCCACGGGAAGATCCCACCATTGGACATTTCCCCTATCCCCCAGCCATCCTCAATCTCTCTCTAAATATCATCCCACTACACTATTCTCAACCAGCTGAGCCAATTGACATCTCACAATGGCTAGTTTAACAACGCGACTGCCTACTGTCGCCGACACTCCTAGAATACCTAACCACAAAGCAACAACACTATTCTTAAGTCCTAAACTCTATCACTAGACTATCCTACATTACTTTTACCTAAATGCTATCTAGTGAATACCTTATGTAAACCAGCTCTATCCTGATTTGAATCTACACATTGGCATGCAAGACACATGTTCATCAACTTTAATTGTCACAGAACACAATAGATTCTTTCCTTAATTTGAACAGAGCTAGCCAAACACTTCAGTCTAGTTTAATTCTATTTTTCACACTGGCGGCAAATAGGTTATGTTTCATTCCGTCGGGGATTGTCCGAGTGACGTCATTCGCTGTCAACAACAGGTGGCACTAGCGGCAACCAAATAAAGACGGCGCTATTCCTTTCATCCTGAGATTCGGGCAAAACAACATGCCGACAATTTTCCTGTGTCTTGGGGAAATCTCAAGGACTTTTGGTTTTGTTTGATCCGATGGAAGTATTTCCCCACTATCAACAAAAAGTTGCAGCTGTCTATACCGTCTGTCTCTGTCAATCTATCATCTGATCGTTAACTTCAGTGGTCCAGTGACATCATCTCATCTAGTCTCACCAGGTACCTCTTGTACCGTACGATGTTGCTGTGAAGTTCACACAGCGTAATTGCGCGCTACATATTAAACATCGTTAACTGATTTGCAAACTGGCGTGGGTGATCATGTTTCTGCGCATCTTGTGATCTCCAACAGCATGCATCAATTCGTGTGTCGATGCCTTTCCGTACCGTGACACAAGACGGTCAATAATTTTCTCTCTCCATCTTCCTATTTGTCTCTTTTTACAAAATAAAAGCAGACGACCTTTGCGGCGTTAAGTCTTCATCAGCAGACAATAACTAGTCACAAGCCACATGCACGCGCGCACACACACACACATACACAGAAGCATGGAAATGACACCAAAGAAACTAAATTAAGACATAGCATTATAGAACATTGTTGGGGGGGGGGGGGGGGGAGAGAGCGGGATAAGCCAGCAGAATCTAATGAAGCATGTGATACTTACAGATCCGGCAGCTTCTGTAGCTTGTCTTATTCCAAACTTATTGGTGTTGCCTTTCCTCTGGAGTAAACTAGGCAGGCCGAGAGAGGGATCATGCTGTGTGGGCAATACATGGTCTCAACAATTTAGCCCAGGTTTTTAACTATGGAGAGATATGACACCATACTGTCTCGAAGTGCCTGTCCACTAAATCCAACGGGACCGTACACTCAAAGCAACTCAAATTGAACTCGTCAAGAACAGATCAGAACAACAAAACATGTTCTATCTTACGTGAACCAACCGGATCATGAACATATGGCAGACTCAAGTCGAGCAAACGATTTTCAGACGTACGTTTATTCCGCCGCAGGACAAAGGATATAACTCTTGTAGAAACGTGAGCTGATCCCTATACGCAGGATCGGCGCTCACTTAAATAACATCTACCTACGAGCTCCGAGTCCAGCTCCCTGCCCTTGAGGCCTAATTATCCAAATCCTCAGTTCAACTGATTAAATAAAAGTCTAGGTATCTACACCCGGTCTTTCTACCGTTGTGTTGTCTTTAACAAATTCCTATCCGGACTCCCAGCTGCTTCATCACGAAATCACTGCCTCCAGATGTCACCTCCACACGGAGCCTTTTATAAACACATCCTTTCGAATCCACGAATTCACAGCGTCTCTCGTTGCCGTCCAATGACTTTGTTTTCCTTTCCTTGGTTTCTCATATTTGTCGTCCAGTTTTGTGACTGTCTGGGAAAATCCAGTAAGGTCTCTTCTTTATACTTGGTGGCGCGTGTTCCGTTATGTGGCACATACCTGGTCTTAACAGGTCTCGGAATCAAGGCGAGAGGTAGCAGTTACGGGCTATAAGACCTTGTCAATTGACGTAGAAATAACGAGCAGGTTGCCTCTAACGGCGGGAGAAACCTACAGGTGTCACTGATTAGTTTCCGCCTGACTCAAGCTGGGCATTCCCATGTCAAATGGGGACTGATCCGCTTCAGCCTACCCGCTTCAATTGGTGTTTGGGACTACGACAAAATCCGATTGCATACATCATGGGCCATGCCGGTAAGCGTGGGCGGTCATGATTCGATATTTCACTCGATCACCAGTGTCGTTGATCAGCTCAGTGTCCCTGTCTCGACAATGTCACATGGTCAAGCCACCCAGGTATTTACTTCTCTGTCTTCTCCTTGTTCTATTCCACACGATAATGCCAGGTTGTCACCAAGTTCTCTAATTTATTTCTTCTCATAACATGTCCAAAACATTGTCTACGTCTAATTTCTCTAATTATTTTACGATTTTAATTTGTTTCTTGTAGGACTTGGTCGTTGGTTTTTCTGTCTCTTCATGGTATTTTTTGCTTTTTCCTTAGTCACCACATTTCCACAGCCATCATATGTTTTTCAGCTTGACTGCTCATTGGATAACGCTTCACATCCATACAAAGTACAGGCTCTATGTAGCACCTGAACACTCTTTTTCTCGTTTCAGTTGATATCTTTTTATTGGTCAGTATGTTTTTCATCTTGCAAAAGGCTACCTTCGCCATGGCAATTCTTGTTCTAATCTCTTCAAGACATCTCCCATCAGATGTTATGACTGTTCCGAGATAATTGTACCGACAAACGTGTTTAAGAATATTCCCATTTTCCTGTATAGTACATCGTGGCTTTTCTAGTTTAATTCTAACCGAAGTTGTTCACAGTGTGCAACAACCACATCTACTTAATGTTGCAGATCATGTTTATTGTCTGCAGTCAAGACTGTATTATCTGCATATCTAATGTTATAGATGTTTCTTCCTCCAGTGATGATTCTTTTCATATTTTGTATATTTCTTAAAATATTGTTCACTATACAGGGAAAACAGATTTCGATACGACATTACACATCCCTGTCTTTTGTTTCCAATATATGTTTTTTACAAGTCTAAGGTCTTTCCGATCAATTTATAGATCTGCAAGGATCTCTATCATGTTGACATGACTTACTCTATCGACAACCTTTGTGTAGTCAATAAAGCAAAGACGTATGTCTTTATTTACTTCTATTGAGAGTTCACGTACAGTTCTCAGCATGTTCACAACATTAACTATATCCTTGCCTTCGACAAACACACATTGTTCTTCTCCTATTTCGGGTTGCATTTTCTTCCAAACTCTTTGCATGATAATTCTTAGCAAAACCTTCGTGATGTGGCTCATTATACTAATTGTTCTATGTTGATCACATTCCAAGGCTCTTGAACATCTTTGGGATTGCAATAAATATAGAATTACATAATTCATGAGGTATATTTCCAGTATCATATATCGTGTTCAGCAGTCTGGTGACTTGATCTATTCCATAATCTTATAAAGTATTATTCATTTCTGTTGTAATGTTGTCTGAACCGGGGGTCTTGCCAGATTTCAAATGGAAATACCATTCGCTGCTTGTACTACCAAAACACCTGCCACTAAAAATAAAATAAAAATACAAACCTCAAGCTACGGCTTGCAACCTGGAATATAAGAACCATGTGTCCGTAATTTTCCACTGATCTGGCGAATATTGACGATGTAAGAAAACCGGCTGTGATTGATGGCGATCTCAATCGTCTGAACATTGATATTGCTAGCATGCAGGGGACACAATGAAGAAGGATCACTAAGGGAAAACTATTACACCTTGTTTTGAAAGGGTAAGAAGGCAGGCAGTAAACACACTATGGAGTGGGCTTTGCGGTGAAGAAATCACCGAAATGATTGACATTCCAGCTGGGAGGAATGAAAGATTATTCCTGCGCTTGGCAACCGCTTGTGGTTTGGCCACCATTATCACTGTATATGCACGGACACTCACTTCCTCTGATGATGGGAATGATTCATTATGCGAGGAGTTAGACTGTGATCAATTCAGTACCACAATCAGACTACATGTATATATGCTCGTGATTTTAATGCTCATGTGGGCAAGGACTCGAGTCCTTGGACAGTGTGCCTTGGAAAATATAACATCGTTCGCATGAATGACAATGGCAAAGGATGCTGGGCATTGCACCAGAAACGACCAATATATTACAAACTTGTTTAAAAAAAATAAAAGACGTAAGATCACATGGACACACCTAAGATCCGGCCATTGGCATCAGCTAGATTACATCATCAAACGGAGACAACATTTGAATCAAACATCATTAACTCGAAGTTACAAAAGTGCTGACTGTAATTCTGATCATTCTTTAGTTGTTGCATGGGTTAGAGATCTACATGACTAAACACACATCTACCCCCATAATTAGTATTCCTAAAACTCAATATCCTGATAAGCGCTGTGAGTTCCAACAGCAAATTGAAGACCCTTTCACTCATACACAGGTTTGTCCATGGGACATATTTTTCCGTCCCTTCCCATCCCATCCCATCCTATGGTAATATATGCCTGTCTTATCCCATCCCATCCCATGGGACCTTTCCCATTGGATTCCCGTGGGAATAACATTCCCATGGCCAAACCTGCTATACATCAGCAGATTGTACAGCAAGTTAAAAGTGGGGTATACTCAATAAAACTCTTTATAAAACATCGGTAGGGGTTTAAGACGTTATATATCATAAGAGGCAGGGCTGGTTTGCAGCGAATAGTCAGACACTGCAGCACTTGATTACTAAATAGAAGAAATACCTCTTAAGAAACAAAGAAAGAATATCGCGAAACAGTCTCAGTTAACCGAAACAAGCTAGGAAGGATGTGAAAAAGTCTGCAAACGACTACTGGGTCAAGCTATGCGGGTACATTCAAAATGCAAGTGATAAGAGAAACATCAGAAGCATTTATAAAGGGATAAGAAGTCCAGCGGTTCAATAATCAAAAGAAGTGCATCACTGAAAACCTACCCCCTATTTGTTTCCATTTCATATTGTTATATCGTGCTGCAGCCGCTGCTTTTTCTCTCTATTCCACTAATTTATAGCTTTACTCAAGCGAAACCAAAGTATCGGATGATATACAATAATCAAAAGAAGTGCATCACTGAAAACCTACCCCCTATTTGTTTCCATTTCATATTGTTATATCGTGCTGCAGCCGCTGCTTTTTCTCTCTATTCCACTAATTTATAGCTTTACTCATGCGAAACCAAAGTATCGGATGATATACAATAATCAAAAGAAGTGCATCACTGAAAACCTACCCCCCTATTTGTTTCCATTTCATATTGTTATATCCTGCTGCAGCCGCTGCTTTTTCTCTCTATTCCACTAATTTATAGCTTTACTCATGCGAAACCAAAGTATCGGATGATATACAATAATCAAAAGAAGTGCATCACTGAAAACCTACCCCCCTATTTGTTTCCATTTCATATTGTTATATCCTGCTGCAGCCGCTGCTTTTTCTCTCTATTCCACTAATTTATAGCTTTACTCAAGCGAAACCAAAGTATCGGATGATGCCCCCAACGTCATAGAGGTCCTGCCAACTCTTGACCACCTGGACACACTTCCCACCATAACAGAAGTTAAGTGTGCTATTAATGAACTTGCAACTGACAAGGCTGCATGTAAGGATGTGATTCCAATAGTGGTTGTCAGGAATGGGCAAGATCCACCCACTCTACAGATCCACCAGAAAATAGAGCTATGCTGGCGAGAAGGACAAGTCTCACAGGATTTCAAAGATTTAAGCATCGTAACACTCTACAAGAACAAGTGGGATCGGAGTTACTGTAACAACTATAGGGGTATCTCACTTCGTTTAGTTTAGTTTAGTCGATGGATCATCATCACGGCACAGGATCTCACTACCCAGAGACCAGGAGACATGTTGTTACTAGAAGTCCACGTGAAACAAATCGAGGCGGACACTATACCTCGAGACCACGCAGCCCTCTCACTATCTCACTTCTGTGTATTGTTGGGAAAATATTTGCCAGAATTGTTCTGCGCAGACTTCAAGTCCTGGGAGATCAAGTCTACCCCTAATCACAGTGTGGCTTTCGACGGAACCGGTCTACCATTGATATGATATTCTCATTGCGACAAATGCAAGAAAGATGTCGTGAACAGAACCAACCACTGTTTATTGCTTTCATCGATCCCACAAAGACATTTAATGTGGTCAGTCGTGAGGGTCTGTTTATGGCACTAAAGAAGACCTACTCCCCGCCAACTCTTCTGTCCATTGTGGAGTCGTTCCACACAGGCATAAAGGGTATAATCATTTTGATGGTACAACTTCAGAAGAGGTTGAAATCAAAAGTGGACTTTATCAAGGTTGTGTACTTGCTCGCATCCTCTTTGGAATACACTTTAGACGTCTACTGAAATACGCCGTTCGTAATCACGATGGTGGTATGGACATTCACTCACGCTCAGATGGCCTTTACAATGCTCAGAGGTTGAAGACTAAAACCAAAATTAGGAGGGTATTGATCAGAGAGATGCTGTTTGCAACATCAGGATTGGTAAGACAGCAACAACAATGTCCAGATTAACAAAAAGGGTCTAGGACAGTGGTTCTCAACCTTTTTTGGCCCATGCCCCCGTTTACCATATGTTAAGAACGTCATTCCCCCCTCCCCCCCCCATTTCGAATTTCCTCCCTATAAATTCCCTTCTCCCCACCCTTACACAGTATACATAAATATGGAAGCTAAATTTAATAACACATACTAGAACAAGTCTAGACATCTACATAACACGTGATTTGCGGGTCTACTTACGTTGTAAAACGAATTTCATTAGGGCGAGAAGTACAGAACCCAAAAATTTATAGGGAAAATAATTATCAAGTAACTGGTTCTGCAATTAATGCGATCTTGAAATAATATTAATTCTCTCCCCCCCCCCCAGTAAACCCTAAAATTCCCCCCTGGAAGAGGGGGGGGGGGGGTGTAATTCCCCACCGGTTGAGAGCCACTGGTCTAGGAGAACAGGAAGCTTACTGCCAAAACAAAAGTCCTTGTCTATCAAGCCTGTGTCCTTAGTACTCAGCGAAGCCTCGTCACCTTACTAACACTAAGTTAAGCGTCATATTGTTGTCATATTTATTGTTAAAATATTATGTTGTTAGCATGTTAGCATATTTATTGTTCAGTAGAGGTAAACAAAGACCTGCCTGTTTTCTTCATTGTCTACACACTTTTGATAAAGTAAGACATGTCAACATGATACAGATTATTGCAGATCTGTGATTTGATGGGAAAATCCTTGGACTTGTGAAAACATATATTACTAACAAGAATCTGAATTAACGATTGAAAATGAAGTAGGTCAATATCAGCCTATTAAGAGGGGTATACGACAGGGAAATGCACTGTCTCCAGATCTTTTTACTCCATACAGTGACAATATTTTTATAAATTTAGAATTTATGAGAGGATTCAGCATTGGGGGACATAACATCAATAACATGAGATTTGCAGATGATACAGCTTTAATTGCAGACAATGAACAGGATCTGTAAAATTTAGTACAAACGGTTATTGTACACAATAAACAACTAGGGTTAAGATGTATATTGTAACAAGACAAAGATTATGGTCGTCTCTAAGAAGAAAGAAATACCACAAAGTAATAAACGTATAAATGGTAAGATTCTTAAACAAGTGAATCGGTACAACTATCTTGGAACAATTATAACATCTGATCTGAGGTGCC
The DNA here is from genome assembly GCA_014155875.1 of Cepaea nemoralis. Taxonomy (NCBI): domain Eukaryota; kingdom Metazoa; phylum Mollusca; class Gastropoda; order Stylommatophora; family Helicidae; genus Cepaea; species Cepaea nemoralis. The sequence continues at coordinate 32,029 of JACEFZ010017413.1, read as the reverse complement.
TTGAAGACATTAGAACAATAATCGTAATGGCTTTTACAAAATGCAAGACATACTGACTAATAAAATGATGTCAATGGGAACGAGAAAAAGAGCATTGAAGTGCTACGGAGAGCCTGTACTTTTGTATAAATGCGAAGCATGGACGATGATATGACACCTTGAAAAACATCTAATGGCAGTAGATATGCGGTTTCTAAGGAAAATGCAAAGAGTACCGTGGACAGACAGACAAACCAATGAGCTGGTCCTACAAGAGGCAAATGAAAGCCGCAAACTGATTAAAGAAATTAGACGTAGACAGTCAAATATTTATAGGCACGTTATGCGAAAAAAATAAATTAGAGAACTTAGTCACAATTGGCAAGATTCGGGGGAGGAGAGCAAGGGGAATTCAGAGAAAGAAATGTCTGGATGGATTGACAATGTGGCATGGTCGAGACAAGAACACTGAGCTGGTCCACGACTCTGGTGATCGTGTGAGATGGCGAAACATGACCACCCACCCTTACCGACATGGCACATGATGGATGTAAAAGTCAACCTGTCAGAGCTTCCATCCTAGACCAGTTGCTGACCAAGACTTAAGGCATTATCTGCCCTGCTTTGACATTTTCTTTGGGTTGCATTTCCTTGCACTAGGGTAAGGTTTATAACCTCCTATTCGCGCATCTGCGCCCGTTGCCTTGGCACAATGAATAGTGTCGGGTTCGGCGAGTGCTGCCCAACATTCAGTGCTAAATGAAAGCAGGTAGTACCGTTTACTATCATATCTAAGACCTGACAATGAAACCGAAGAAAAACAAAGAGATGAGAAATAAATTATAACAGATAGAAACGTGTTACTACTACTATATTATACTCTTTACGGTGATGCGAGGTAGAGAGCTCAACTCTGACTGCGTTGGGGCTAAGGAGGAGACAAAGAGGGGAAAAAAAGAGGGGAAACCTCTCACCGCTCCCAACATACAAGAAAAGGGAAAGTTAACAGCAAGAAAATTTTTTCCAGGGCTACAGAGACAACTATTTAGGCAGGAACTATCACGTAAAAAAAACCCCAGACAATGGACTACCAGTTTGTAATAGCAACATTGAATGTACAAACAAAAGTACACTGACTAAACATCAAGAAAAACACAAAACAAAACACAAAACGCTATTGATCAAATTCTACTCTGTGCGGCCCGCTGCCTAATTCTCTGCACCCACAATCCAGTGTTACTATTACATTGTGCCAGAGCGTCTTGTCTGACGGTACTTCAGCCCACTCTTTTTCACGAATGATGATCTCTAGATCTAAATCTGATGTATAGATATTTTTGCCTGTGCCATCCAGGACCTGCCTCGTCTTAGTCTATGACCCTTGACCACATCCATGGCCTCATGCAAGGGGTGATCCCTATCTGCAGCAACTCTCAAGGTACTATTTGGCATGAAAGACCCGATGCCTATCCGCCACTGTTGGTAGAGCCAGGCTATGCCCATGCATATAATTGGTGTGTCCTTTATGCACCCCAGAATCGCCCTAATGGCCGCATTTTGTAAGCGTTCCAGCCTTTCAACCTAGCTCTTTGATAATGTCAGGAACCCCAAACCATACTCAATGACATACATTATTAACTGCTGAAAGAGTCTATAAAGCATCCTCTTCTCTAACCCGGTTGTTGCTAACGCCCTCAGAGAATTAAGCCCCCTAGCAGCCTCCATCACCAAAGTCTCCACATGATCTTTAAAAGACATACACTTGTCGAAGGTGATACCCAAGTACTTCAATTTACTCTCTCGACTAAGAGGACATCCATTCTATATAATACATGCAACATCTGCCGTCACAATCTGGTTATGCAGGGAGTGTCACACAACCGATGCTTTGAGTTTATAACGGCCCCTGAGCCCCTACACCATTCCGCAAGCCTATTTACTGCCATCTGTAAGTCTTCAGCCAAACTTTCCTTGTCTCCGCCCTGTCTGTAAAACAGCACATCATCTGCAAACGTCAAGAAACTACCAACACCTGGTGTCTCAATAACTGCGACTTTGCTGGTGTAGACATTAAAGGGCACCAGGGACAAGGCAGATCCCTGTGGCAACCCAAGTGTAATCGTACCGGGTTCAGAAGACCAGGAACCCATGTGCAGTGCAACCTTACGCTCATAGAGGACTGCCTCAATCCATCTGACCAGGCAAGTGCAGACCTCCATGTCCAACAGTGTGTATATATACCGATCATAACGCTGTCTGATTTGTACACTCCAGCACTAGGAGATATGTTTGACCAGATGTTACATGCTGGTTGCACTCTAAACCGACCAAGTTGAGCTGGTCTTCTGAGAAACTATGAAACCGTGATGACAAAATGAGATCAATAATGAACCTCACGTTGCACCTGTTGCCAACTGTTGGTAACGACCCGGACTATTACAATCTATCCTGCAGTCCCCGGGTTCATCTACACGGGGCTTGGCTGGGGGTATATGTGTTTCAATGAATAGACTGATCAACAAGTGGATTTAGTAAACTAACAGAAAGTAAATGACGTCCATGATGACTACGAAAATGTACACGCATTTAAGTATCCATTACGAGCTATTAACGAAAAATAGTATTAGGTTATTTATATTAATTTTCAATTTAAATCGAAGATAATATGATGATATAAATTGTCTATCATTACTTACGGGGTATGTGAGCCGGCTGCTCAGAAAGCAATGGCAAACTACTGAGCGTAATCTTGCCAAGAAATCAACAATCCGCCAAATGAAGCTGATGTTGACAGCGATGTCCAGTAAAGGATATGCAAACATTTTTTTTTATCATTAATAAACGAAATATAAAATGTCGAAAAAACTTGTCACCCAGAAATGGTTTAGTATGCCGTTAGACAACTAACTGGGTAAATTGCAATAACAATTTTAATCGATATAGAATGTATTCGAAGAAGCGGGCAAAGAATGAAAATTAAATATTTCTAAAATTATATTAACATCTATAATCTCCCAAAACAAATGAAGACTGATTAGAGACATTAGACGTAGACAGTCAAAATATTTTGGACATGTTATGAGAAGAAATGAGTTGGAGAACTTGGTGACAGCTGGCAAGATCGAAGGGAAGAGACCAAGGGGAAGACCGAGAAGTAAATACCTGGATGGCTTGACCACGTCGCATGGTCGAGACAGGAACACGGAGCTGATCCACGACTCTGGCAATCGAGTGAGATGGCAGAACATGACCGCTCACGCTTATCGGCATGGCACATGATGGTTGGATAATCTCCCAAAGAATCAGACTTTCATCAAACCCCCACTCACAATAATATCCTCAATGTCATGGGATACTCAACACACACACACACACACACACACACACACACACACACACACACACACACACACACACACACACACACACATACACGCAAGCACGCACACACGCACACACACAAATTATATATATATATATATATATATATATATATATATATATATATATATATATATATTTAAATATATATATTCTCTCTAAGCCACAAACCCTCGGATCTGAGAGCCAGGCCGATACCCACTGTCAGGGTCTTAAACTTGGCTCGCTAACCTAACAGTGTGAGACAGTACAAGTACAACGTGATTTGACGTAAGACTCAACGACACACCGTTCAATGGATTTATTCACATATCAAATACAGAACGATGATCACAACAATATTTTCCTCCGAAGTCGGAGAGTGTCTGCCTGTACGGCGAGGAACCACCAGTCTGCACACCAATAAGCCAGACATGGGACAACGGATACTCACGCAAACCTCAGGTCCTGTATGACATCACACTGATGTTGGACAACAGGATGCCTTCATCCGACATACAGGACTTCGCGTTGGAGCTCAAGCCAACGAACACAAGCAAGCAAGCAAGCAAACAACAATATATACTTGATACTTCAATACACTTACATACAGCTCACAAGTCTAACTCAAGATGTCCAGACACTCGACTTTCAAGCACAGAAAACCACACAACGCCTTTCTCTCATCACACGTCTGTCCGAGTCGAAGTCCCAGAGCTGTCTGCCGCTATTTCGCAACTTGCCTCCCGCCTCAGGTGGCTTCACGAGGCATCTTGCGTGCGTCTTGCGTCGTCAGCCTGACCGCTGGTCGCTCGTCAGCCAGCAATCTTGCAGGCAGGTACTACTACTCGCCTGGCGGCGTAACGACGTTGCTGCATCCCTGCTGGGAGCTAAGTCGCCTGGCGGGCGTAACGATGTCACTGCATCACTGTACCCTTTCTGGACTCTGACACGCTCCCCCGGCAAATTCATGAAAGATGTCATCTTTCATGTATAATATATGTACATACTGGGTTAATAGTCTAACCTTGTCAGAGTCTACCCTTCTATTGTTATACACATTGGTATCATAATACAAATAAATACACATATGCCATAGAAATATATATATGAAATGGAAGTTGCATTCAACGACATGTGGTGTTCAACCTTTAACACATGTCAGGTTTCATCCTCTCGATGGCTGATTACCTTAATTGCATTAATGACCCAGTCAGATCGGTAGTACCAGCTTCACGCATCTACCTCGCAGCATCCAAAAAAAACGTAATAATATGGTTCTTGAAACAAAAACCATCTAGCTAGACCGAAATGTGGCTTTTAGATAAGTCACATTAAACGCTCAAACCCTGTCCTCATTTGGCCAGGAGTTCTTGTGTTGGTCTGCAATGTCGGCAACCCTCTGCCATGCCCAGTAGATGCCTACCTGGTATGTTAACAATCTGGCAAACACATGGCTATTTTTATACAACACATTACAGTATGCAATTCAAATTATGGCCCTTTGTGTAATGACGTAATAACAAATAAATGAAAGGGGAATAATTTCAACATTAAATGAAATACAATAATTTACAATAATTATCCTATTTCTTAGCGTCATTGCTTGACGTTTCTTCATATTAACGAGAAAAAGTCGGTAATATGAATACATTAATCAAGATATGATTCTAAGATTACACTACTTAAATATATAAACACACAATTCGTGTATTTCACTTTGTTGATTCCTAAAGATTTTAGAATCGTCATAGCTTTTTAAACTTTTATTTGTCGTCTGCTAATTTTGCTCTAAATTTCTAACTAATCCGGAAGTACACACGAACACTAAAATAGCTGATGTTGAAGCTTGCAGAACACACTTGTTCCGGTTTGATGTAGTTACGGAAAGTACAATGTTCTCACAGTTCATGTGATGGAAGTTTCACTACAAAACCTTCTGGATTACGATTGACTGTTCATGTGTTGGATGTTTCACTACAGAACATTATGGATTTCGGTTCACTGCAGAGGTGTAGCTGTCAATGTTTAGTTTACACGTTCACACACGTCATTAAAATATCCCTGGAATGTTCCACACGCAGATGCCACTGTCAAATTGGATAGTTCGCTTACGGTAAGTTTTTGAGCGAATGTGCCTGTCATGTTCTTACTCTTATCTAGGGAACTGGTTGGGTTCATACAGGCAACAATGAATTAATTAAAGCAAATAACGTTTGCTATAATATAGAATATTTATTGTGGTGTACAATTGGCGCAGTGGGTTACAAGCCAGCGTACATCATATCACAGATCGTTAAACATGAAACACAGTTGTTATACAATTCTCTAGCACACTATCTAGTCTAAGTATTCTAGTATAATTAGGAATATCTATGAGTCCCTCTCAGGCAGGCCCTGTCGTCTCTCTTCAGTCCGAATCTCCTCTGACCGTCCTTGCGGGTCTCCAACTCGCACGGGCGGTAACTCTGTCCGAGTTCCTCGTGGACCCCGCATTAGGCGGGTCACATCAGTGTCCACGGAACCATGGGCTATCTGCCCAACCTTTCCAGAAGGTTCTCGATTACTCGGGTCCTGCTTTGACTCGCTTATATCCCTTGGGCTGGAGTGGCAGCCCTTTCCCAATCTACTAATAAGTGAGGCGGTGACAGGATCCCCCCTCCCCCCAGATATGGCTTGTTGTTGGGTAATTAGATTTACTCTAATTCTGTCACCGAATCACATAAGGTTTGTGTTTGTAGTTTGGTGGATAGTAACCTGGTAAACTACATAGTTACACTATAAACTCATGTATTCTTCCATACACAACTTCTCTGATTTGCTGAAGAGATCCCCATCTCCACTGTGTCCTTAAGTTGCTTATCAGACCGAAGTTACGTGACGTTTAGTAGTTGCATTTGCAACCCGTCCTTCTCATAGCACCCTACTGGTACCCCAGATAAATACCCTCTGTCTTACAGGGGGTTAACAGGACCGAAGTCCTGGCTACTTAAGTCCACTTTCAAATCTTGATCTGTGTGTGCATTTGTATACACTTTTACTCCCGTATGTTATATAATGCTACATATGTAGTTACCTTGTTCTTTTATCCCCCTCAGACTACCTGTTTCCCTGTTGGCTTGTTAGTCTGTTGACGAATAAGTTGCCATTTCTAATAAAGTGATTGTATTTTAAATTGATCGGGTTGAGTTTTAAGTTTTGTGTAATTTGTGTGCTAAATGTGTGATGTATTTCCAAGCGTCACGAGTTGGGATAACCTCAATCATGAATACCTGCACTGTGTGCAATACATGATCAGGCATTCCAAGTAGTGGTGCTTAGATGTATCCTAACTGCTAAACTACGTATGCTACATTAATTACTACATTTACTCACTTTTAAAATAAGTTTTAAACATATATTGACAAATTAGACAAGTCATGCAATTCTACATAGAAGACGCAGACAAATTACAATAAATACGTTTTGCGTACAATTTGTCCGCGAAGTGTAACGTTCTCTCATTTAATACATACACACAGTCTTTCATTCATCTTTCATTCAGAATAGTATTTGGTTAAAATATATAATTAACGTTGAGGTAAGTGTTATTGCCCTTAGAAAAATGGGCTAGGCGATATTTGCCCTTTAAGAAAAATACGTACTTTTTGTACGATGAATGAAAACTAGGTTATAATTTAAATAGAGACAATTGTATAGGACGGTTCTTTAGCCTATAAGTGGCACCGCATGTAATATTAGCGTAGAATATGTACAAATTACATGTTAACACAATTTATATACATCAATAATGCAAATATAATACATAAATAATTAATTAACTAATTAACTCCAACGATGATGTGTGTGTCGTCCTCCTGTTGTTAGTGTGTTATGCCATGAATGTTAAAGTTGGTATGGTTGTCTCTTGCGTGTTGTAGTAGTTGTCGTTCTGTTTCGGCTGTTTGCACAATTTCGTAGCAGCAGCAAGTCTGGATCGTTCTCGATGTTCCGTATGAAATATTACGGTATTCAAAGTCACAGTTCACAGTTCTTATATGTTGAACACAGTTACCGTTCATTACTGGAATCGTTGTAGAGCTTAGGCTTGCTAGTAAAGTTCTTAAATATAGCTCTTAATGTATGGATGGTCTTAATCTATAGTTCTTACTAGATCATGTTCATAGGTGTCGTGAGTACCAATCACTGAGAGTTCTTTACAGTTATACTGTTCTATGCAACGAACTAAAAAGTATCACAGTAATAATATGGCGAAGGGTCGATGTGATAATAATCATTCTACTGGCGCATTAGTATTTCGTGATAAAGTGTCGGCCAGAATGTTCTCGGTGCCTTTAATGTGGCGGATTTCAAAGTCAAAATCCTGAAGTAGAAGACACCATCTTTGTAGTCGGTGGTTTTTGGGCGACCCTTGGTTGAGGACCAACAATGGCGAACTGTCTGTGAGGACTACAAAGTGCTTACCCAAGAGGAATTTAGATAACCTTAATACACAGAAAAGCAGGCTCAAAGCCTCCAACTCCACTGTTGCATAACGAGTCTCAGCCGCTTTCAATTTGCGGCTCACGTAAAGGATCGGGTGTCTCACGCCATCCACTTCCTGCATTAGACATCCTCCTATTGCGATAGTGCTAGCATCTGTGGTCAAAATGAAAGTTAGATTTATGTTGGGTAATCGTAAAACTGGTGGATTAGAGAAAATATGTTTCAATCTACACATTGCATCCTCTAAGCTGGTACTTTTACAGATTTTCGATGGATGATTTTTAGTTAACATATCAGAGAAAACTGCAGTGAGTTCTGCCCAGTGTGGAATGAATTTAGAATAATAATTAATCAGTCCTAGTAGACTTCTAATCTGTTTCTTGGTGGTAGGTACTTCTAGATTAAGGATCTTGGAAACAATTCTATCATCAGTCAACAATTTGCCTCCAGAAATTCTGTGACCAAGGAAGTCTATTTGTGTATAGCATATTTCAACCTTGGAAGGTTTAATAGTAAGTCCAAAAAGAGAAATTTGGTGGAAGACTTGTTTAAGAGTTAGTAGGTGAGAAGTCATATCAGAAGAATGGACACAAATATCATCAATATAAGATACTACATTTCTAATTCCGTGTAATAACAATCTTGTTAGTCTTACAAATGTGGCTGGTGCGTTCTTTAAGCCGAAAGGAAGATAAAGCCATTCGTACAAACCAAGAGGTGTTGCGAATGCTGTAATATGTCTACAAGAAGGCTGTAGAGGAACTTGCCAATATCCTTTCGCTAAATCTGTCTTAGTAAATAAGGATGATTGAGCCATGTCTAAGATAAGATCTTCACAAGAACTCATTGGCTCTGCATCCGTTGTTGTTCTGGTATTTAATACCCTATAGTCAATGCACAGGCGGATTGTCTGGTCCTTCTTTTTAACCAAAACAATCGGCGAAGAATATTGAGACATTGATTTTTGAATAATGCCATTCTTTTCTAAATCTAAAATTTCTTTCTCTAAATTAGATCTGTAATGGAGAGGAATGGAATATGGTCTGCATTTAACTGGTCTCAGATCTGTAAGCACAATTGAATGTGTTATTCTATCAGTGCGTCCAGGTTTATTAGAAAAGATAGATTTATACTCGTTCAGGATAGTCAAAACGTCTTGTCGCTGTTGTTGTGTCAGAGTGTCAGAGATACGTATGTCGTTTATACTTCCGTCGTCAGTCATGATTGGTACAGGGATTTCAGTATTGTCTACGTCTGTCTGATTTATCACAGATGCTACTGTTTGTAAATTGTCCTCAATGTCCTTGTCGTCGTCGTCGAGATCAATCGTCAATATGTCGTCAGAGTTGTCGTCGTTGTCGATATCACAGATTGTCGGCAATGTCCATATGTCTTCGTCGTTTTTGTCGTCGTAAGAGTGTGTCGTTAACGCTGCTTCGTCTGTTGAGGTGTCATTTCGTTGAGAGATTGTCGTTTCGTCTCCGTCACCAGTTCGTTGCGTCTGTTCATTTGTATCATTGTCCTGTCTAACATAATATGGTTTCAACATATTTACATGGAATATTTTTAACTTTCCTCTTAAATCAATCTCGTAATCTACTTCTGAAATCCTCCTAATGATCTTAAAAGGTCCCTGCCAAGAGGTTGACAATAGATCTCTTTTGTCAGGTAGGAGTAGTAAAATCTCCTGACCGGGATTTAGCACAATGGTTTTTGCCCCTCTGTTGGCATACTGCCTGTATTTAAAACCTTTCTCCTGTAGTGATGTTCTGGCCAATATACAGGAACGTATGATTTTGTCTCTGGTATCAGTGACCAAATCATAGGTAGAGATGGGAAGTTGGATGTCTACTGGTTGTGATATAATTTCTTTATATATGGTGAGAGGTCCTCTTGGGTTCGCTCCGTACATCAATTCGAAGGGAGAGAACCCTGTACTTGATTGTGGGACTTCTCTATATGCGAACAGCACCGTTGGGAGAAGTATGTCCCAATCGGCTGGATTTTCAGCTGTCACTTTAGATAGCATATGTTTCAGGTCGCCATTTAGTTTTTCGCAGATACCATTTGCGGCCGGTCGATAGGGACTGGTGAAACATTGCTTAATGCCTAGTAACTTAGTTACTGATTGGGTGGCATTGGATATAAACTGGGTTCCTCTATCAGAAATGATTTTCTCCGGGAAGCCAAAACGGGAGAAAATACTTAGTAATATGTCCGTTACATCCTTAGAGGAGATAGATCTTAAAGGAATCATTTCGGGCCACCTTGTACACAGATCAACAAGAGTAAAAATGAATCTATTACCCTTATTTGATATGTGATTCAATGGACCTACTAGGTCAACTGCCACGATTTGAAAAGGTCTCGAGGCAGTTGTCGTTGATTGGACCTCTGCTGTAGGGTTTTTTCCTTTTTTCACCAGTTTCTGACATATATCACAAGACCTACAGAAGGTTTTTATATCCTGGCAAAACTTTGGCCAATAAAATTGAGTGAGAACTCTAGCTCTTGTTTTTTCATATCCCATATGACCTCCAAAAGGGGAGTCATGGGCTATTTTTAGAACTTTGTCTCGGTGTGCTTGTGGTAACACTACTTGCTGTGTCGTGGTCTGCTTTGTTGTGTAATATCGTGTTAAGATGTTGTTTTGTAGCCTAAATGTCCACGATGCGTTCTTGGTTAATTTAGGTTTCAGTCCTACTAATTTAAAGTATGGTGTAAGTGTAGGATCTGCTTTTTGTTCGTTTCCGAAATTAATGTTAGTTACGTTTGGCGCTGCTATTTCTAATGATTCCTGCAGTTGGTCAGTGTTGGTTTTGTGGGTTGTCTGTCGTGTTATGGCGTTTGTGTCGTGTATGTTTTGTTGCACATTTACAGGTTTGCTACTTGGTAGCTCGGTAGCATCCTCAATTCGAGGTTTTAATTCGGTCGTATCGTGCATAGATTCGACCGCCCCTGCATTGTACACCTCGGTGAATTCTTTTGGAATTACCTCGGTGGTTGTCTCCCTTGATATTTTGGCAGAATGAGACAAGCACGAATGGTGTTTCTTTTTAGTGTCGCTGTTTGTGTGGTGGAAACCGTGTTTTTGTTCCCACTGTTTGATTTCCTTTTCCGAGCATGGATGTACGTTGGGTAAATTCCCAAGTATGATATCCGCGACTGGGTTTTCAAGTATAGCGCATAATATTTGTCCAGATAGGAATGGTGTTCGAATTTCGACCAGAGCAAGGGGATATTTCTCTATGGTCCCTGAAAATGTGCGACATGTTACATGTTTGTCTGTGTAGTCTTTAGTGTCTATGAATGTTTTCCTCACCCCACAAAGCGTTGCCCCGGAATCACGAATTAATGTGCACTTTTTGTTGTTTATAAACCCTGTGTAAAATGCTAGCTTTCCTGTGGATGATAAAGCAGCGTTGGCTGTCTCATTTACAATCGGGATGGTGTGACCGCATTGTAATGTTGTGTCATTCTGAAACTTCGTACAGGTGTTGCACCTACTGTCTGTAATGGTGTCAATAATGTGTACAGCATTCCCAAGCTCGCTCTCATTGTCTTGTTGACTATTACATTCATTGAGTGAGTCGATTTCTTCGTCAGACGATGTTTCGACAAATGCAGCATTGGCCTGCTTCAATAACTTACGTCCATCACAGTTCTTACTATAGTGGCCAAAACTTCGGCAAAAGTAGCATTTGACTAGTCTCTGGTCAGCGTTGTGCCTAGCCATCTGTTTCTCCACCATCATTTTGAGATGGGTAGGATAGATAGGCGATTTGTCGCACATAGCGCGAGTGTCGTGATTACAACTACAATATTGGCATTTTGCTACTTTACCCAAATTGGGGCGAGGTCTAAATTTACTGTTTGTTTGTTTGGAGTATTTGGTGTTCATTACTGCAGCTGCTGTATCGTTGTGACTCATGTTCAGCTGAAAAATATCCCTATTTGCTGTGAAAAATGCATTCCCCTTAGTTTCGATTTCTTGAATGGTCTTACAGTCCATTTGTTTTAAGAATTTGGCAAAAGGTGTTGGGATTGTGCTGACTATTTTATCTATAATGATAAGTTCTTTTAGTTTGTCATGGCTATTGTTGGTTTTAGCCGAGTTGATCCATTTTGTGCACACGTCTTGGACTGTACTAACGTAATCTATAAAAGTTTGGTTTGGTTGTGGAGATAGTTTAGCAAACTGTTGTTGGTAACCTGCAGTATCTAATGAAAAATGTTGGAGAATGCGTTGTTTAAGGTAGTCATAGTCTTTACGCATTTCCTGTGGTACTTTTTCTATTACTTTCAATGGTTCAAGAGCCAGGTTTCGCATTAGAATAAATGCCCAATCTGCTTTTATTATCTTATGATAGGCCATGAGACATTCAAAATTTTCTAGGTAGGCGGAGATGGAATCTCCTGAACAGAAAGCCTTCACGAGACCTTTGTATTTATTGTATTTTTGTTCTTCCTCCTTGCTTCTAAGTTTATTTACCTGACATTTCTACATTGGACTCGATCTCCATCTGTTTTAGCTTCACTTGTGTGTCGGCGTTCAACTGGGCTTGCTTGGCGGCTGCATCTAGTTCCATTTGTAATTTCTTTTCTGCTGCCTGTGTTTGCAATTTCTTCTCCTCGGCCTCAATCTGCATTTTTTTTCTTCAGCCTCCCTCTGTAATTTCTTCTCTTCGGCCTCAATCTGCAATTTTTTTACTTCGGCCTCAATCTGCATTTGCTTTTGTTTTTCCTCTCGTTCTATCGCTCTTTCTTCACGGGCAATGTTATCTGCGTGTGTTTTCTGTGCCCATTCTGACAGTTTCTCTTCTTTATATCCTAATTTTATTCCTTGCTCAATGCATTGATCTAAGGTAGACATTTTGTGTTTTACTACTTTGTAATGTTTATAAAGTTAAATCCCTTAGAAAAATGTTGGGGAGTGGTAAAATTTCGTTATCTCCCTTACTTTTTAATGCGTAACTCAAAATGCACGGTTATGTTGGTTATACAATAATGAATATGCATACAAATCAATATGATACAAAGTGGTATATAGATGGAAGATGAGAAGTACTGCTCAGAGGTGAAATGAGTATGATTTGAAACTTAGCTCTTAATTTTAGAATCCTCCGATGCTGTCTCGTACTCTCGCCACTGTTGGAAGGTTAATTAGATGTCACACGGCACTTTATGCGGAACAATCTGCTTGTGGAGTAAGAAAACATTAGTCACTGTCAAAACACTGTCGAAGTCATGGAAAACAAAATAATAGATAACATCAAAATAATGCGGCAGTATAATTACTGCACCTGGCACTGCTGAGGGACTCAGAATAATTTCAATCTATCGCTAGATAGCTACTAGTTTTTGTACAGTATGAAAGATTCAGAACTCTGATTTAATCAAATCAATGTGATATGAAGCATTTAAATATTTTTATATGGCATTTAATAGCTGTTTCACAAAACCTACAAAAACTCAGAATTCAGAAAATTCTCTATGAAGCTTTGTATGCCACAACCGGAAAACTAGCCCCCATAATTGCCTGTCATGTTCTTACTCTTATCTAGGGAACTGGTTGGGTTCATACAGGCAACAATGAATTAACTAAAGCAAATAACGTTTGCTATAATATAGAATATTTATTGTGGTGTACAATTGGCGCAGTGGGTTACAAGCCAGCGTACATCATATCACAGATCGTTAAACATGAAACACAGTTGTTATACAATTCTCTAGCACACTATCTAGTCTAAGTATTCTAGTATAATTAGGAATATCTATGAGTCCCTCTCAGGCAGGCCCTGTCGTCTCTCTTCAGTCCGAATCTCCTCTGACCGTCCTTGCGGGTCTCCAACTCGCACGGGCGGTAACTCTGTCCGAGTTCCTCGTGGACCCCGCATTAGGCGGGTCACATCAGTGTCCACGGAACCATGGGCTATCTGCCCAACCTTTCCAGAAGGTTCTCGATTACTCGGGTCCTGCTTTGACTCACTTATATCCCTTGGGCTGGAGTGGCAGCCCTTTCCCAATCTACTAATAAGTGAGGCGGTGACAGTGACACTGTTCTTGTTCGTGATATATACAATTAATAAAGTTCGCTTTCTACCACACACTACACAATTATACACGACAATCACTACATGAATTAGTAAAATAAGAACACTATATATAATGGGAGTAATCCCTATCACAATATTGTAGACATTACACAGCTTTTTGTGAATGAAAAAAAAATTATTCACTGAGGAATGGCTGTGTCGGTCTGAGTTTATTTGTACACACTGCACTCAGACATTGGTGCTTACTGGGTCGGTCGGACAACGGGACAAAAGATCGGCAATTGAATTGGTTCTGCCTGGAATATGTCGAACCTCAAAGCTGTAATCTTGAAATTTAAGAGACCAGCGCGCTACCATATGATTTGAAGGTACACCTGAATTTATAAAACGTAATGGGCTGCTGTCAGATTCCACGATGAAATGCCGTCCTAGAAGAAATCTGGACAATTTTGTTATACCCACCACTAAAGCTAGGGCTTCTAATTGAGGTATAGACCACGCCCGTTCTCTGGGCTTTAGTTTCCTGGATACGAAGTACACGGGATGGAGGATGTTATTGTACTCTTGCAACAAGACTGCTCCAATCGCCACGGAGCTAGCATCTGTACGCAATCTGAAAGGTAAATGGAGATTGGGCAATTTCAGGATGAGATTATTCAAACTATTATCAGAAAAACATGTTAGTACTTTGCGGAATGCAATTTGTAGGCATTCATTGTTTACAAGTTTTTTTGGTTTATCTTTTGTTAGTAAATTAGTAAACACTTCTGTCAGTTCGGAAAAATCAGGAATGAACTGCCGGTAATAATTTATCAGTCCCAACAAACTTCTGACTTGTTTTTTTGTAGTCGGAAGTGAGAGTTTTAGTATCTTGGACACAATGTTATCGTCTGTCATGACAAAGCCATTGGATATTTTGTACCCCAAGAATGATATTTCCTGGTAGGCTATGTCTACTTTCGCAGGCTTTACTGTCAGTCCGTGCTGTCTAATACGTTCAAATGTCTGTTCTAACGTCTTAATGTGCTCTGTCATCGTCTCTGTGTGAACACAGATGTCGTCTATGTAGCAGATTATATTAGGAATGTCTACTAGAAGAAGTCGTGTCACACGTACGAATGTGGCAGGGGCATTGACTAGCCCAAATGGAAGTTTGCACCATTTGTACAGTCCCCACGGTGTGGCAAATGCTCTCAGATGTCTGCTCTGTTCGTCTACTTCTATCTGATAATATCCTTTAGTCATATCTATTTTCGTGAAGAACCTAGCGTCTGTCAGTTCTGTCAGAAGATCGTCAGCGTTTGCCATTGGCTCCAAATCTAGAACAGTTATTTTATTTAGCTTTCGATAGTCGATACACAGTCTTATTGTATTGTCCTTTTTGCGTATTATCACCATTGGAGATGAGAAGTCTGATTGGGATCGTCTTATGATGTTGTTTTTCTCTAAGTTGATGATCTCCTGATGTAAATGTTCTTTGTAATGTAATGGGATGGTGTATGGTCTGCATCTTATGGGTGCGTTTGATGTGAGTGTGATGTGATGCTGTACTAATTCTGTTTGTCCTGGGTTGTTGGCAAAGATGGTGTTGTACTGTTGTATAAGCTGTTTGCAACTGTCTGTCTCTGCTTGAGTTAACTTTGGGTTGATTTTGATCTCCTTCAAGCAGCTTGTCGTGTCTAATGCAGGTGTTGGAATCTCGTCACTAGCATCGTCGTCTTCATGATCTATTATCACTGTACAAGCTGTCGTATCGTCTTGTTCGTTGTCTCTGTTGTGGTAAGGTCTTAGCATATTTATGTGAAATATTTTGTGTTTGTCTTTTATTTGGATTTCGTAGTCTACAGGTGAAATCTGTCTCGTCACTTTAAAAGGTCCCTGCCAAGAATCAGTCAATAAATGTCTGTCACTAGGTAGTAGAAGAAGAACGTCCTGTCCAGGTGTCAACGTTATTGTCCTGTTACCTTTGTCAGCATACTGTCTATAAGTGGCACCAGATAATTTTAGTGCATTCTTTGCAATAATACACGATTTGATGATTCTTTCACGCAATGATGTAACATATACGTATGATGATATGGGTTTAAGTACTGGAGTAGAGTCAGTTAACATTTGGTGATAAATAGTCAATGGGCCACGTGGTTTGGCACCATAGATAAGTTCAAAAGGAGAGAAACCGGTACTAGAATGTGGTACCTCGCGATAAGCAAAAAGAATAGCTGGTAGATATACATCCCAGTTATTGGGGTGCTCTTGCGTTACTTTTGCAAGCATGTGCTTTAGATCCCCGTTAAATTTTTCTATTACTCCACTAGAGTGAGGATGGTACGGGGAATTGAAACATTGCTTCACTCCCAACATTTTGGTGAAAGCTTGGGTAGATGCGGCAATAAACTGAGTGCCCCTATCAGATTGGATAGTATCTGGAAAACCTATCCGAGAAAATATATGGAAGAAAACTTCCATTATATCATTGGCAGTTATGTTCTTTAGCGGAATAGCTTCTGGCCAGCGACTACATTGATCAATGACAGTTAGAATATATTTATTCCCTCTAGTTGTTGTATGATTAAGAGGGCCCACTATGTCAACAGATAGTTTTTCAAAGGGTCGACTGGCTAAGTCAGTAACTTGTAACTTTGCCTGTGGGTGTTTACCTTTTTTTACCAGTTTCTGGCAGGTGTCACAACTTCTGCAATATTCTTTAATGTCATTGCAAAATTTGGGCCAATGAAACTGTGTCAATAACCTTGATCTGGTCTTAACGTATGCCATGTGCCCTGCAAGAGGTATATCGTGGGCAAGATGTAAGGCTTGCTTGCGATAATTAGTTGGCAAAACAGTTTGTTCTGTGGTGTTGTCACCTCTGGTATAATACCTGGTGAGTATATCATTTTTCACAGCAAAATACCATTTTGCATTCTTGGTTACCTTTGGCTTTTGGCCGATCAGATTAAAGTATTTTGACAATGAAGGATCAGCTTTTTGAGCTGTTACAAATGTTTCCTTCATGGTGTTAGTAGGTAGTGATACTGGGCTAAGCATTTGTATAGCCTCAGTTTGATTACTTTCATCTTGCACTCTAGCAGTAAATCTAGTTACTGCGTTCACACATTCAATGATATCAGATGGTGATGGAACAATGTTATCAATGATGTCATGAGATGTTAGTGCTACATTAGCTACCATACAATCAATAGGTGGTGTGACATTATCAATGATGACATTTGATGGTGATGTTATGGTATCATCAATACACAGAGATGTTATGTCATGAGGTTTATCATTCACCTCAGGTAAATTTCCAATAATTACATCACACACTGGGTTTGTTATTGCAGCGCACTTTACTTTCCCAGTGAGGAAAGGTGTTTCAATATATGCCCATGCTAGTGGGTATTTCTCAATATTGCCTGAGAATGTTCTGCATGTTACGTGCCTGCCTGTATAGTCTGTAGGCATTATGAACGTTCTCTTCAGACCAATAAGTGAACTGCCCGTGTCACGAAGGACTGTAGCAGACTTGCCATTCACATATCCGTGATGGACGATTATCTTGCCTTTTGAATCTACTACCAAATTAGCTTCTTCATTGGCAATAGGGATGGCGTGACCGCATGTTAAAATACCATCTTCATAAAAGGTGTTACAAACAGAAGATTTATGTCAAAAGCCTGTGCTGAGTTCACATGATGTTTCTCTGGCTGTTCTTCGTCTGACGCCGAACTGTCAAACAAGGCGGCATTTGCTTTGTTGGTCATTTGCCTACCTTTACAATCTTTCCGATGGTGTCCGTACGCCTTACAGAGGAAACATTTACGCAAACTTCTGAAGGATTTACGTTCCCTATCTCGTCTGTTTACCATGTTTAGTAGGTAAGTATGATATCCTGGGTGCTTATCGCACATTTCATTCTGATGATGTGAAAATTTACAATACGTACAGTGATTAAACTTCTCAGAGGTAGGCCTATGAGGTTTCTGCCTACTATAGGGTTTGTCATAGTTAGCCGCTGCTACAAAATTAATGTCAGTAGCTTCAGTGGCAAAACAATGTTTGTTGGCTGTGTAATACGCCGAACCACGCCTCTCAATCTCATCTACACTAGTGCACTCATTCTCTTGCAAAAACTTTGAAAATGCTGATGGAATGGATGAAATGATTTTATCTCGAATGATCAGATCTTCTAGTCTCTGATAATTTTTGTCAATTTTAGCTGCTGAAGTCCATTTGGTAAATATATCTCGGACTAAGCAGAGGTAATCAGAGAACGTTTGAGTCGGTTTTGGGCTCAACTTACTGAATTGTTCTCTGTAACCTGCCTCATCTAACATAAAATGTGCCATAATCTTAGATTTCAGATAATGGTAATCTTTTCTGAGGTCTTTGGGGATGGTTTCAATGACTTTAAGAGGTTCCCCTGATAAACTCCTCATATAAACAATATTCCATTCAGACAGTGGAACTTGGTAATGTTCCATTAAAGTTTCAAAATTTTGGGTAAAGGCTGCGATGCAGTCACCCGAGGTATAATTACGTACAATACCTTGATATTTCTTGTACTGGTTTTCTTTCTCCAGTCTCTCAGATTTCTTAGACTCTTTGTTAATCGCAGTCTCAGTGTCAAGTTGTTTCATCTTCAACTGTAATTCCAGTTCTTCTCTCTTACTCTGAGCTGTTATTTCTGCCTTCTTCAGCTCACTATCTATCTCAGCTTGCTTTGTCTTTGCAGTCAGTTCTAATTCGGCTTGCTTGGCAGCTATCTCTGCCTGCTTTAACGTTCTTTCAGCCGCTCTTTCATCGCGTTCATTTGCTTTCTCCTGTACTAGTAGGTATTCAGAGTATTTCTTATCACTCCATTTTGTTAATTCATCACCTGTCAACTGTAATTTTATCCCCATATCGATGAAATCAAATAATGAAGACATGATGAAAAATGTCAATGAAATACCAGCCACACAAAATATGTTATAAGTGGTTAGTAATGAACAATTTACAATTGACTTCTATTGACAATACGTGCCTAAAATTGCATCCTTAAAGTATAGGAAAAGAAAAATATACTCAAGTGCCCTGGATACGGTGAAGAACGGTTGGAAATCGGGCTAGGAACTGTAAGGTCGCTACTTCGAAAACACAAATGACCTCTACGGCAAGGTTTCGGATGGTACGGAAACCTGCTTTGTGTTTGGAGAAAATAAATTAGCGTCTATTTGTTGGTGTGTGCCTGCTTGTCACTAAGTGTTAATTAGGTTTGTATGGCGTTGAGTGTAGTTGTAGGTCGTAAGTTTGTCCGTCAACAATTTTTTTTTTTCAAAACACAAGTCACTTTCTTTCCCAAACTTTCTGCTTCCGACAACTCAATTCACAAAGACAATCTACATGTATCTCAACACTCTACAACATTGATGACACATCACTTACATCAATATGACATTCAGTAAGGACATAGACATCAAGTTTACAAGATGGCGACAAGGTCACAATGGCGACAAGATCACAATGTCGACAAGGTCAAAACGGTGACAAGTTTACAAATCACAAATGTTTTACACGCTTACAAGATCAAACAATATGTATGCACTGTACGTTTACAAATAGTCTTACACATGTTTAACTAATGTAGTAATAAATCAAAATGAGCCTTCCACGGATACATTACATGTACTATAAAGTTTGACAAAAATTCTAAGTTCACAAACTCTAGTTTTAAATCGTTAATCACATAAACACGTTCATTTCAAAGCCGGACGAATGCCACCACGTCCACACTTGTCAGGGTCTTAAACTTGGCTCGCTAACCTAACAGTGTGAGACAGTACAAGTACAACGTGATTTGACGTAAGACTCAACGACACACCGTTCAATGGATTTATTCACATATCAAATACAGAACGATGATCACAACAATATATACTTGATACTTCAATACACTTACATACAGCTCACAAGTCTAACTCAAGAAGTCCAGACACTCGACTTTCAAGAACAGAAAACCACACAACGCCTTTCTCTCATCACACGTCTGTCCGAGTCGAAGTCCCAGAGCTGTCTGCCGCTAGTTCGCAACTTGCCTCCCTCCTCAGGTGGCTTCACGAGGCATGCGTGCGTCTTGCGTCGTCAGCCTGACCGCTGGTCGCTCGTCAGCCAGCAATCTTGCAGGCAGGTACTACTACTCGCCTGGCGGCGTAACGACGTTGCTGCATCCCTGCTGGGAGCTAAGTCGCCTGGCGGGCGTAACGATGTCACTGCATCACTGTACCCTTTCTGGACTCTGACACCCACCTACCGAAATATAGAGGTGAGATACTGAGCAAGCTACATGCTCAAGTCTGATACATGTTTGAAGGCTCTCAGCTGGGGGATATGAGGGATTCCCGGATGAGAGGGCCTGGCCGTTTCTCGTTCACTGCTGCACGAAGGTAAGGTGCTGAGCCGGCAGCACATGAAGCCTACCTCGTGAGCGAGTACAAAAAGTCAGAAAAGTGCCCCAGTCGAATAAAATGGTTACGAAATATGTCTGTATCTGACTCATAGAGAGTGTAGACGAAAGTGGAAAAACGTCTCAATAACATGAAATGGAACGCACGGCGAGCGAACCTATTGCGTGGTCAGAAGTCAAAAACAAAAGCTTACCGAGTGGATGTCGCCCGCAGTCTGACCGTTCCTGGTGTGTGCTTGAGCGACCAGTGGCAAGCGAGATGCCCAACACATGGAAGTGAGGAACTAAAGCAGCCATGAGCAGGACGTGGCAACTCCTTGGGTGAGCCCAGTCTCAGAGCAATATGTGCCGGCTATGCAATTATGGAAGCCACCTTGAATAGTGAGGGAATGCCAATGGCCTGCCCCTGCCTTCCCTTGAGGGTTTATGTCGCTGACCGTTCTATCTTGACCAGCTGAGATGCGGGCGGCAGCACAACAATAAGTCTAACGTGCCTCGAAACCCGAGGAAGGCTAACCTCATTAAAAAATGTCCGCCGGAAGTCGGAAGTGTCGTCCTACGGGTGGCAAAATAAAAATTGGCACTACGCATTTAAGTCCGAGTGAAACGTCTCTGAAAATGTCTCTTGTGCTAGGAACAGCTCTGACTACCTAGTTTCCGAATGCCGCTTTTGTTTGGAACAGCTCTGACCAGGTAGTTTTCCGAATGTCCGTTGTGCCTGGAACAGCTCTGAAGGGCACAAAGACAAGCACATGTCCGAACCGAAAACTTGCTAAGTGGATACCGTCTGCAGACTGGCCTGGTTTGTGCGGGAACGGCCCGTGGTGAATGAACGCCCAATATATTGAAGTGAGGATTTAAAGCAGCCATGAGCAGGATGTGACGATTCCCTCGGTTAGCCCAGCACCAGGGCGCTATGTGTCGGCTCTGCAACTATGGAAGCACCCTTGGATGGCTGAAAATGCTATGGACTGTCCCTGCTTTCGTTTGAGGGATGAGCGTTGTCTTCGACCGTTCCAACTTGGCCAGCTGGGTTGTAGATGGCACTACAAAAGTGAGAGTCTCCCAGGAATGCTACCTGGCCAAAAAAGCACGCTATAGTCGGATGTGTTGACCTACGAGTTTCGGTCCAAGGGCGCATAACAGACACACCGCAATCACATCTGAACAAACACTCCGGATGAACGCGAAGAAGAAGAAGAAGAAGATCAGGAATGTAGAAATCTGGACTAAAGCAGTGTTTATAGCAGCGCTCGATTTTATTAGAAGGCAGCAAGTAAAATGGTTTGGCCATGCAAGTAGGTTACCAACTAACAGTATACCACAACAAGAAATGATGTACAGACCAGATGGAAGCAGAGGAAGAGACCGACCACGGAAACGATGGACTGATGGAATAACAGAGTCCATGGGAATGTCGCAACATGAAGCCCATAAGCGTGCATTGTCCCGCTGTTTATACTTCTCATCGACACCGCAAGGTACAAGAGCACCATGATGAGATGAGATGAGATGTAACAGATAATTGTAGAAAGTAACTTTGCAGCTGTTGTACCTGGTGTACCTGACGGACGTGGCCTAGACAGAGGGCAGATATCTGCTTAATTACGATGGAAAACAGATTTACCAATATGAAGAAATAAAACAAACAAAATACTGTCAAATGCAGTGACAAAAAGAGTTTTGGAGTTCAATATGAAAAAAATACATCTAATAGCCGTGAAAATAAATGAATTTTCTTGGGAACATGAAAAGAATACAGATCTTCGAGAAATAGAAACGCTCATTCTAAGGGAAATTGGACGCAGACAGTCAAGAAGATATTTTGTGTTCATTATAAAGCAAAATACGTTTAAAACCTAATGCACATGACAACATTCTTGAGGAAAGAGAAAAAGGGAGGCAAGAGATAAATAGCTGGATGGTTGGCCACATGACGTAATTGGGACAAGACCACAGACCTGGACTGAGACTCTTATGATAGTGTGAGTTGACGAACCATGACCTACCACAAATATCAGCAATATCATATTATGTAAATAAATGAATAATACTTCATCTGAACGGTTTGTTCCATGCTCAGTCTTCGTAGACTCAGATGGATAGGACACGTTAGGAGGATGGATGATGGTAGAATACCAAAGGGCATCTTCCTTTTTGTGTGGTGAATTACAGATGGGTAAAAGATCTCGGGGTCGGCCTCTACTACGATACAAAGATGTGTGTAAGCGGGACATGATTACAGGCATTGATATTGCACATTGGGAGCAAGTCGCCCCTGAACGTGTTGCATGGAGGGCCATCCATCATCCATCATGTGCCATGCCGGTAAGCGTGGGCGGTCATGTTTTCCCATCTCACTCGATCACCAGAGTCGTGGATCAGCTCCGCGTTCCTGTCTCAAGCATGCCTCGTGGCCAAGCCATCCAGATATTTGCTTCTAGGGCTTCCTCTTGGTCTGTTCCCTTCGATCTTACCAGCTGTCACCAAGTTCTCCAATTCAATTCATCACATAACATGCCCACAAAATTGTGACTGTCTGCGTCTAACGTCTCTAATCAGTTTATGATCTTCGTTTGTTTCTTGAAGGACCTGTTAATTGGTCTTTCTGGCTGTCCATGGTATTCTTTGCATTTTCCTCAGAAACCACATTTCTACAGCCATCAGATGTTTTTCAGCTTAACAGCTCATTGTCCAAGCTTCACATCCATATAAAAGTACAGGTTCTATGTATCATCTCAACACTCTTTTTCTCGTTTCAATTGACATCTTTTTATTGATCAATATGTTTTTCATCTTGCTAAAGGCTACGTTTGCCATGGCGATTCTTGTTCTAATCTCTTCAAGGCATCTCCCATCAGATGTTATTACTGTTCCGAGATAATTGTACCTATTCACTTGTTGAAGAATATTCCCATTTACTTGTATATTACCTTGTGGTATTTCGTTCTTCCTAGTGACGACCATAATCTGCGTCTTTTTACAATTTACTTCTAATCCTCGTTGTTCGCTGTGTGTAACAACTGCATCTACTAAATGTTGCAGGTCCTGTTCATTGTCTGCAATCAAGACTGTATCGTCTGTATATCTAATGTTATTGATGCATCGCGCCCCCCCCCCACCCCCACCCCAATGTTGATTCCTTCAATATCTTCAATATTTCTGAAAATACTATCACTGTACAGGGAAAACAGATCTGGAGACACTACACATCCCTGTCTCACACCTCTCATAATAGGCTGATATTGGCCTATTTCATTATCAACTCTTATGGCAGCTTGTTGTTTCCAATGTATGTCTTTACAAGCCTAAGGTCTTTTCCATCAATTTGTAGATCTTCAAGCATCCTTATCATGTCGACATGCCTCACTTTATCGAAAGCCTTTGTGTAGTCAATAAAGCAAAGGTGTAGATCCTTGTTTACTTCTATAGATCGTTCAATTACGGTTCTCAGTAAATGCACAACATTTACTGTACACTTTCCTTCTACAAACCCACATTGTTCTTCTCCTATTTCAGATTGTATTTCCCTCCTAATTCTTTCCATGATAATTCTTAGCAAAATCTTTGTGATGTGACTCATTATACTAATTGTTCGATGTTGATCACATTCCAAGGCTCCTGATTTCTTTGGGATTGCAATAAATATAGAATTACATAATTCATGAGGTATATTTCCAGTATCATATATTGTATTAAGCAGACTGGTAACTTTATCTATAACATATTCTTCTAAAGAATTAATCATTTCTGTTGTAACGCTGTCTGAACCGGGGGTCTTGCCAGATTTCATATGGTTAAGAGCATTCTGAACCCCCATCTTCAAAATTGCTGGCCCTTCATTATTATTTTGAACATCGTAGTGTTCGTCTCTGTTATCGTATTTGCATGGAGGGGAAAGATCGTAAATGGAATAAAGACAAAGGGGAAATTTGAATAACCAAGCCACAACAATAGATTGCACAATTTATTGCCTGGCATATTTCGCTGTATCTCATCAGGTACATACTGCAGAAATCACACAACTTACGTGAATTAATTAGATAAATCCTTCAAACTGAAATATACACAAGTTCGCACAGTAATGTCGATTGTCTACCACGGTAATTTTAAACTGACTAACATGTCTTTCTGATTACACAAGGACGGCTTACGAAGGTTGATTAGTATAGCTTCAGCAAACTTTAACAATCGACTACTTTGTGTGTTGAACAACACACGGAAGGCACTGTCTCTTTCAACCACGTGACCACTCTCGAGCACATGTCTCCCGACCGATGAAGCCAGACTTTTCCGGTGTGTCGGCCTGCCTAGGCTACCATCTTCTGTGTGTAGTATCTTGTCCAACCAATTCGGAATATGTTCCGAAACCCTGCAATGTAACTGTCGCTCAGTTCTGCCTATGTAGATGGCCTCGCATCTGCATGTAAATTGGTAAATACAATTTGATTTGGCGTACAAAGCTACATGTTCTTTTACTGCTGGGACTGGGATCGGTGTGTTTCTGTACCTGATGACTAGAGCTGCAGCACAGAATGTTCGCTCGACTGCTGTGGTGAGCCGGTCCCGCAGACGTTGCATTACGTCATCTTCTCGGAAGGTTAGCTGGATGAATACTTTGAGTTTAGGGACTGTAGTTACTTCTGATTTCGGTTTGGGCTGTTGGCAGTGGCGCTTTATAAATCCTGTGGAGTACCCATTCAGGTTTAAGGCATTCTTCAGAGTTTTAAATTCCTCTGTCAGTGTGTCCTGGGTGCATATCTTCCTAGCACGGTCAAACAGGGTCCGTACTAA
Organism: Cepaea nemoralis; assembly: GCA_014155875.1. NCBI lineage: Eukaryota > Metazoa > Mollusca > Gastropoda > Stylommatophora > Helicidae > Cepaea > Cepaea nemoralis. The sequence continues at coordinate 6,913 of JACEFZ010017413.1, read as the reverse complement.
GCCCCGATTTGTACTGGACAGGTGCGAAGCTCTGAAAATTTAAGTATTGGCCAGTCCATGTTTCTTTGCGGTACACCGATCTTTGAATTGTGCCATCTGCTCTACGTCTCATTAGGATATCTAGAAACGGCAACGCTTCGTTGTGTTCGTGTTTCATAGATAAAGAGATGTTTATATGTGTCTCCTTCATTGTGGCCTGGAACGACGTTGCTTGTAGCTCGTCTGTGGTGATAATTAGTATATCGTCCACGTAACGACGGTTAAAGGCCAAGTTATTGATTTCTGAGGATCTCTTTTCTTCTAAGTGTGCCATGAAGATGTCCGCTAGAATAGGTCCAAGTGGGCTCCCCACGGCCACTCCGTCAATTTGGCGATATGACTTGTTTAGAAAGTACCTTAAAAGCGTTAAAGGCCAACAAAACCCTTGTAATATTGAAACCTGACAAAGGGAGTGGTGCAGTACTGATGGACATATCAGACTACCAGAGAAAAATGGATGATATATTATCAGACGCATCTAAATTCAGAGTAGAGCAAACAGTCAACAAGTCGGAGGACCTGGATGCAAAAATGAGGAAAGAAATCCAGTCACTTGTGAATGCAGGACTCATCAGTGAGGCTACTGCAAAAACGCTCACACCGCGTGGCTCCCAACACCTCAGATGTACGGTCTACCCAAGCTTCACAAGCCCGGCATCCCACTAAGACCGATCCTTTCCATGGTTAACTCGGCACAACACCGAATGGCGAGATGGCTAGCTGAAATTTTAAAGCCAGTACGACAGTCCTTCGATCCAAGAACACTCAGGGATACATTCGAACTGGTGGAATTATTGTATACTATGGACATAAACAACAAACACATGGCATGCATGGATATTGCCTCTTTATTCACCAACGTTCCATTAGATGAGAGCGTGAATATAATAAGCGAACGCATTAGAGACAAACAACTAAAACTAGGCATACCATCAGCTATTCTAGAGAGACTATTAAAATTATGTACTGCCAACATACAATTCAACTTTCTAAACAAGTCATATCGCCAAATTGACGGAGTGGCCATGGGGAGCCCACTTGGACCTATTCTAGCGGACATCTTCATGGCACACTTAGAAGAAAAGAGATTCTCAGAAATCAATAACTTGGCCTTTTACCATCGTTACGTGGACGATATACTAATTATCACCACAGACGAGCTACAAGCAACGTCGTTCCAGGCTACAATGAACGAGACACATATAAACATCTCTTTATTTATGGACCACGAACACAACGAAGCGTTGCCGTTTCTAGATATCCTAATGAGACGTAGAGCAGATGACACAATTCAAAGATCGGTGTACCACAAAGAAACATGGACTGGTCAATACTTAAATTTTCAGAGCTTCGCACCTGTCCAGTACAAACGGGCTTAGTACGGACCCGGTTTGACCGTGCTAGGAAGATATGCACCCAGGACACACTGACAGGGGAATTTAAAGCTCTGAAGAATGCCTTAAACCTGAAAGGGTACTCCACAGGATTTATAAAGCGCCACTGCCAACAGCCCAAACCAAAATCAGAAGTAACTACAGTCCCTAAACTCAAAGTATTCATCCAGCTAACCTTCCGAGGAGATGACGTAATGCAACGTCTGCGGGACCGGCTCACCACAGCAGTCGAGCGAAAATTCTGTGCTGCAGCTCTAGTCATCAGGTACAGAAACACACCGATCCCAGTCCCAGCAGTAAAAGAACCTGTAGCTTTGTATGCCAAATCAAATTGTATTTACCAATTTACATGCAGATGCGAGGCCATCTACATAGGCAGAACTGAGCGACAGTTACATTGCAGGGTTTCGGAACATATTCCGAATTGGTTGGACAAGATACTACACACAGAAGATGGTAGCCTAGGCAGGCCGACACACCGGAAAAGTCTGGCTTCATCGGTCGGGAGACATGTGCTCGAGAGTGGTCACGTGGTTGAAAGAGACAGTGCCTTCCGTGTGTTGTTCAACACACAAAGTAGTCGATTGTTAAAGTTTGCTGAAGCTATACTAATCAACCTTCGTAAGCCGTCCTTGTGTAAGCAGAAAGACATGTTAGTCAGTTTAAAATTACCGTGGTAGACAATCGACATTACTGTGCGAACATGTGTATATTTCAGTTTGAAGGATTTATCTAATTAATTCACGTAAGTTGTGTGATTTCTGCAGTATGTACCTGACGAGATGCAGCGAAATATGCCAGGCAATAAATCGTGCAATCTATTGTTTGTGTCTTCGTTATTCAAATTCATCACGGGAAAACATTGTTTTGAAATGGGGAAATTATTGCAGATCGGTTACACACTGGGCGTGTATATGTAAGATGGAGCGTGATGGTGGAAATAACCATGTGTTCATAAGCATCCATTGTGGACGAACATTTACAGCGCGAATCGGTCTGATCAGCCATATTTGCTACCGCCACGGTGTTGTAGTTATTATGCCTTTTTGAAGAACAATGTAATAAATTATCGTCTGTCAAGACAGCAAGGAGCCATTGAATGACAAGCTGAAACAATTAAAACACATAGTCACAGGTATTCAAAATGTGGAACATCTGTTATCGCCACGGCAATTTCAAATTTACGACGAACTCTTTCTGTTTGCACAAACCGCCTGTAACTGCATTATTGCTAACGCCCCACTGTATTTAAGCAATCGTTTGGGCCGAGTGGCTAGGACGCCGAATTCTCCTTCGGGAGACCCGGGTTCGATCCTTCGGTAAGGTGTAGGATTTTTTGCTGTCGGGGGAAAAAAGAAAATCCTAACCTGCACAGTTCGCGGCGACTGCACTAGCCAGGCCGGCCTTAATTCCTCACGCTCAAAGACCCCTCTGCCATACATCGCAAGGTACCATAATGGCAGTAAATGACAGTTGACAGTTTATTGTTCGTCGAACAGAGCACATGAAACGCTTTTCCTTTGTTCACGTTATGACCGTATTTTATTAGGGGTGGAGAAATCTACGACGACGGCGTTTTATAGCCTTTCGACTGCACAGGGATACATGGAGACTGATGAACTCTGTTTTCCACCCACACTGGTATACGTTCACCCACTCGATTTGCTAATCGTCTTTCCATTCTACCTATGTAAGTTTCTTGGCACTCTCACTGGAATTGATAAATGCAGTTTGATCTGGTTGGAGACAATGGTTCTGTTACAGAAGAAGTAGGTATCGGGGTGGTTTTATATCTGATCATTGGTTTAGCAGCAAAGAATGTTTGGCATACTGATATTTTAAGACGATCGTGTATTCGCCCCCTGGAAAGGTCACATGAATTTTAGGGACGGATGATTCTGTGTGGGTGGGTTTGGGTGGCTGGCAGTGATGCTTGATGTCGACTGGATATCCATTAGATTGTAGTCTGGTAAAGTGTGTACAGTTCCTCGTGGAGAGTGCCATCGGAGCAAATTTTCCTAACTCGATTAAACAGGAACCTTACGAGGTCACGCTTATATTGGATAGATGCAAAGCTGTTGAAATTAATTTATTGATCCGTCAATGATTCTTTGGATAGACTTCTCTTAGGATGGTACCATAATCACGACGTCGTATTAGGATGTCCAGGAACTATAAGGTGCCATTATGTTCGTGCCAATAGACAAAGATATATTCTTGTGGGCTTTGTTCATGGTGGAGTTCAACGATTCAGCATGTCGTCTGGTCTCTGTGATGAATAATATATCATTCACATAACGACGGCATAGAAACAGACCCTTAATATTCGAAGTTTTTGTGGTTCTAAGTGTGCCATAAAGACGTCCATTAGAAAGGGGACTAGATAACTCCCCATGACCACTACATCAATTTGGCGGTAGGACGGTTTACGCAAATTGAATTTAATATAGATGTGCACACCGTTCTAGTTTGGATCTCGGATGGCCTAACTTCAGTTTCTTCTCTTTTATGCCATCACAGCTGATCGTCACTGTTTCTTCTAGGTGTATTATTCATATATTCACATGATATATAATTTGCAGTATGCACCTGACGAGATGCAGCGAAATATGCCAGGCAATAAATTGCGCAACATATTCATTGTGGCTTCTGAGTGTAGATACAGTCATCCATATTGCACACTGAGAGCAAATCGCTGGTGATAGCGTTACTTGGAGGGGAAAGATCAGGAATGGAATAAGTACAAAGGGAAAATGATTGCGTATACGTCACAAACTGAGCGTGTAAAACGTCAGATGGTGCAACACGTCACATGGGAATGGCCACGTGCTAACATGCATTCACTGTGAACGATAAACATCCACCGCGCGAATTGGTCTGATCAGTCTCATTCGCTACCGCCATGGGTTGTAGTTCTTTTTTACATATATATATATATATATATATATATATATATATATATATATATATATATATATATATAATATATATATATATAATTTTTTTTTTTTTTCTTTTTCTCTGGGCATGTTATGAGAAGAAATGAATTGGAGAACTTGGTGACAACTGGCAAGATCGAAGGGAAGAGACCAAGGGGAAGACCTAGAAGCAAATACCTGGATGGCTTGGCCACGTGGCATGGTCGAGACAGGAACACGGAGCTGATCCACGACTCTGGTGATCGAGTGAGATGGCAGAACATGACCGCCCACGCTTACCAGTATGGCACATGATGGATGGATGGATATATATATATATATATATATATATATATATATATGTGTGTGTGTGTGTGTGTGTGTGTGTGTGTGTGTGTGTGTGTGTGTATTCATCACGTACCGTGTCAGTAAACGTGGGCGGTCATGTGTCTCCATATCACACGATCAACAGAGTCGTGGATCAGTTCAATGTTCTTGTCTCGTATTTACCACGTGACCACATTTACTTCATTGTCTTCCCCTTCCCTTCCCCCGGATCTTGCCAGTTGTCACAAAGTTCTCCAATTTATTTCTTCTCATAACGTGACCAAACAATGTTGACTAAATGTTTGCATATCCTTTACAGGACATCCCTGTCAACATCAGCATCTTTCAGCTGATTGTTGATTTCGTGGCAAGATTACGCTCAGTAGTTTGCCATTGCTTTCTGAGCGACCGAATCGCATATCCCGTACGTTACTGACGCGGCTAGAACCGCTTCCGATTCTCGCCGTCGTCACGTTTCTCACGAGAGTATACGGTTTTACGGAGAAAGTCGCTAACCCCTAGACCAGGGAGACAACCAATGTTGAATGCCTACGTCTAATTTCTCAATAATTTTCATTTGTTTCTTGTAGGACTTGGTAATTTTTTTTTTTGGGGGGGGGGGGGGGGGGGGGGGGGGGGGGGTCTGTCCATGGTATTTTTTGCATTTTCCTCAGAAACAACATTTCCACAGCCATCAGATGCAAATATATACGCATCAATATGGACGTTTGTTTACAGCAACGGAATTGAACTATACAATGTTGATTGACTCCACCCGTATTTAAACACAGATTCGGACTATCTCGTTGCTTCAGTACACATAGATTAAAGAACCTACAAAATTGCTTCATCAATGGCCGTAGCAGTTACAACAAAATCAACATCAAAATATGCAGGCTATTAACAGGTCGCACCAATCAGTTTCTATTCTGGGATGATGTTGTGTTTCAATATATGCCAGTCCACTGATAATATTACCTCTCCGTGGCCAAGTGGTCAAGCCGTCTCCTCGCGCTCCGAAGGTTGTGAGTTCTATTCCGGGCTACGTCTTTCGGTGAACGAGTGTATTTTTCTCGGAGACTCCTGGGGGTCGTCGCCGGAGCTAAGGAATTCGTGCTTTATGCGACGCGTTCGGCAGGTCGCCCTTCTGAACGAGACAGAGCTCTATGGGAAAAAACCCTGGGCAATAAAGTTGATCTTCTTGACTGGAAAGAGTTTGGTGCGTATGTTAAGTTTTAATATAGTCTGGTCGACGGATCAACATCACGGCACACTTAGTTAGTCTTTCCTCTTGAGCCTAAGGCGGCGCATAGGGCAAAAGTCACGGCTCTCCATGTCCGGCGGTTCGCTGCTACCTGTTGTAGATCTTGGATGTTTACTTGGCCGTTGAATGAGCCTTCTCTGATGATGGTTCTACGCAGGGTCTCTCTTGGTCTTCCCCGTTTTCTTTTCCCTACCGGTGACCATATGAGGGCTTGGTAGGGGAGTCTTGACTTGTCCATTCTAAGTACATGGCCGATGTAGTTCCAACGGCGTCTACTTATGAAATTGGATACTGTATCTTGCTTAGTGTCTTGACTTATCTGTGAATTGGTTCTGAAGTCTGTCCAGTGGATGTTTAGAAGGCTTCTAAGACATTTGTTCTCAAAATTGTCAAATTTTTTATCTAAAGCTTACCGTTGATTTTCCAACTTTCACATCCATACGTTAACACTGGAATTCACACAAGAGTTGAAGATTTTAAGTTTTGTGTGTTTGCTGAGTGTCTTTGACTTCCAGATGTTTGACAGTTTATTGAAGGCACTAGATGCCAGTGCGATCTAGATGATATTTCTGGTGTTGAGTCCCCTGTAGATGTCATTTTGCTTCCTAGGTATGTGAAGCTGATGACTTTTTCAAGAACGTAGCTGTTCAATTTGGTGTCATCTGAACTGTTGGTAAGATCAATAGTCCTTTGTTTTTTTGTGGTGTTAATTTGGAGACCAATTTGCCCTGAAACATTTTGGAGGTGGTTTATTTTTCTCTTGGGCATTCCGGGTGTGTGAACTCAAAAGCACTATGTCGTCGGCAAAGTCCAGGTCTTCTAGAATTTTGTCAACCCAATGGATACCCATATTTGTGTTGTTTGTGCATTTGCGCATGACCCAATCGATAGCTATTCCAAAAAGCATCGGTGATAGGACACAACCCTGTTTCACTCCTATTTCGACTGAGAACCAGTCAGAATTGCCTGTT
>JACEFZ010017412.1:0-40419 GCA_014155875.1 Cepaea nemoralis | reverse complement strand
CCACAGGAGCAAAAGCCTTGCCCCGCTGGAATTACAAACGAGCAGATTGGGACAGATTTGCCACACTAACAGACAAATATTGTGAAACATAAATACACGATATGGCAAACATGAAGCAAATGGGTGGAAAGTCTAAACAGAGCAATAATACAGGCAGCCACTGAGTCCATTCCAAGAGGAGCGAGGAAAAATTACAAACCATACTGGACTGAAGAACTACAAAGTTTGGAGGACAAAGTTGAAGATGCCAGGAAGACAGCAGAGAGAGAACAAACAATTGAAGCGAATACCTCTCTCAAAGCCATCTCAGCAAAATATAAAATAACAGTAAATCAAACAACAAGAGATCGTTGGAGGGAAAAAACAGAAAACCTGAATTTTGACAGGGATGGAAACAAACTATGGAAACTAGTGAAGCCATGAACAAATGAAGGACCTAGAAACAAACAAATAACAATTAAACAAGGAATGCCTTGCTTACAGGAAAAAAGGCTGCAAATGCACTAATGGAACACTATGCCAATGCAAACCACATTGATATTACAACTGAACAGAAGAAAGCAATCAAAGACAAACAGATACATCATAGAAATACAGAGACAGCAGCAGAATATATGATGGCAAATCTAACAATGGAAGAAATGGAACAGGCAATGAATACCCTAAAAAAGAAGAAATCACCAGGAAAGGATGGAATCACAAATGAAATGCTAATAGGACTAGGCACCAAGGCAAAGAAGAAACTACTAGCAGTCCTAAATAACAGCTGGAAGAGAGGAATAGTCCCACAGGCATGGAAGGAAGCTATACTAATACCAGTCCCAAAGAAGGAAAAGACCTGGAAGAACCAAATGGCTATCGACCTATCAGTCTACTTAGCTGTGTAGGAAAATTAATGGAACGCATTATCAATGGCAGGCTAACATGGCATCTGGAAGAAAACAAACTCTTAACACCACACCAAGCAGGATTCAGAAAAGTACAGATCCACTGAAGATCAAATAACCTATATAGCTCAGGAAATAGAGGATGCCTTCCAAGAGAAAAAGCACACACTAGCAGTCTGGATAGATTTAGAAAAAGCATTTGATAAAGTATGGAAGGAAGGACTGAAAGTAAAACTGCAAAACATGCATGTTTGTGGAAAAATGTATAAATGGATCAGCCACTACCTTGAGAACAGAACTGCCAGGACAAAAGTACAAGGACAAACAAGCAAAATGATGCTGCTGGAGCAAGGTGTCCCCCAAGGAGGAGTTCTTTCACCAACATTATTCCTAGCATATATAAATGACATCACAGAAAATTTTCCAGCCAGAGTACACACATCCTCCTTTGCAGATGACCTAGCCATATGGACATCTGAAGAATATATTAGTACAGCTAACAGCAGAATACAGCAAGCCTTATTAGCGCTAGAGGACTGGTCAAAATCATGGCTAGTGAAGATAAGTGAGGAGAAAACAACATGCACAGTGTTCTCCCTCTCAAATAAAACTCAGCAACCTAAGCTGGTATTGAATGGAAAAATATTGCGCCATGAAGAAAATCCAAACTATCTAGGAGTCACCTTTGATCGTCGCCTGACATGGAAGACACAGGTTGAGAAAAATCGAACAAGAGCAAGGCAGAGAATGGCAATCATGAAAAAGCTTGCTGGTACAACGTGGGGAGCAGATGAGAAAGTTCTCAAGAAGTTATATACTGGACGGGTGAGGCCAGTACTGGAATATGGCATTGCAGCTTGGGCAACAGCAGCTAAGTCAAACTTTAACAAAATAAGTAGAGTCCAAAACCAAGGAATGCGAATCATAACTGGAAGCCTGAAGACAACGCCTATTAATGAACTAGAAAAGATCACTTGTTTACAACCAATGCAGGATAGAAGAGATAGCAGAGCCCAGCAACAAGCAGAAAAATTTAGAAGATTGACAGACCACCCTATGTACAACAGATTTAATGGTTTTGGAAAGGGAAGACTGAAGCGTAGCAACTTTGTAGAAACTGCAAAACGAAGGATTAGGGCAGATCCTATACTTAACATATCAACAGTCAAGCCCATACACAATGCACACAAGTTCCCAGCTTGGAGACAGCAGCAACTGCCTGAGATGATAGAAAACATTCCTGGTATTGAGAAAAAGAACACTCAGCATGAAACCGAAAGAAGAGAAATAACCCTAAACTACATAAAAGAACATTACCCAAGCAGGAATTGGACCCATGCATATACAGATGGATCAGCCAAAAATTCAATAGAGAATGGAGGAGGAGGAATTCTCCTAAATTTAAAAAATGGAGTGAAAAAAACACATTCAATGGCAACTGGAAAATTTTCAAGTAACTTCAAAGCGGAGGTAGAGGCTCTGAAAACTGCAGCAGAAATGCTCCTGATGGAGGAAAATAAAGAGAAGCAAATAGCTATCTTCACAGATGCAAAGTCAGCTGTCTCAATACTGAAGAGCAATAACAGCACAGAACTAACTGACCTAAGAGCAGCACTCCATGGTCTATGCCAGAAATCCAAAAAAGTTGTAATACAGTGGATCCCATCACATTGCAGTATACCTGGAAACGAAGAGGCTGACAGACTGGCAAAAGAGGGCGGACGACTACCACAGCCTGACATAGACATAACCTATAATGAGGCAAAGAGGTTGATAAAAAGCACTTATAGAACCAAATGGGAATCAGAGCATCCAGGCCATCAGAAGGATGATGCATATTACAAACTCGACCGAAGAGAACAAGTAGCAATCTTCAGACTCCGCACAGGACATAACAGGCTGAAATACCACTTGTTCAATAAACTAAAGATAGGAGATACCGATGAATGTAATTGTAGAACTGGAAAAATGACAGCAAAACATTTGCTGCAGGATTGCCCAACGTATGCAGAACAGAGAAAGATATTTTGGCCCACACCTGCTTCATTTGAGGACAAGCTCTATGGAGATATCAACAAGCTCAAGTTGACCGCAGCTTACTTTAACTATATACAGGTTGACATTTAAAGGTGCATGAAGACCCAGAGGCATGAAATGGAATATTGCTTGGATAGCAAATCCATTATGTGGAAAGTCCAAATCGAAAGCTCGCTGTGTGGGCTTCATAAAAGGTGGAAAAGTGTCCTAGTGGCACGAAATGGAATATTGCTTGGATAGCAAATCCATTACGTGGAAAGTCCGAATCAAAAGCCCATTGTGTGGGCTTCATAAAAGGTGGAAAAGTGTCCTAGTGGCATGAAATGGAATATTGCTTGGATAGCAAATCCATTACGTGGAAAGTCCGAATCAAAAGCCCACTGTGTGGACTTCATAAAAGGTGGAAAAGTGTCCTAGTGGCACGAAATGGAATATTGCTTGGATAGCAAATCCATTACATGGAAAGTCCGAATCGAAAGCTCACTGTGTGGATGTCATCTGCAGACTGCATACTTCTGGTTTCCGGAAGAACAGCCTATGGTGAACGGAAGGCCCAATATACGGAAGTGAGGCTAAGCAGCCATGTGCAGGACGTGACGATTCCTTGGGTGAGCCCAGTACCAGAGCGCTATGTATCGGCTCTGCAAGTATGGAAGCCTCCTTGGATGGCGGGGAATGCCCATGGTCTGCCCCTGCCTTCCCTTGAGGGCTGACCAGGATCTTTGGCTGTTCTATATGGACCCGCTGGGATGGGGGATAACACCACAACAGTGAGAGTCAAACGTCCTAAGAAACCCCCGGGAAGATTAACCCGGTCAACAAATGCCCGCAGAAGTCGGATGTGTCGGCCTAACGGCGCAAGAACGCAGCTCTGCTGTAAACAGGCACAACGCAATCACATCCGAAAAAAAACTCCGGATGAACGAAGAAGAAGAAGAAGAAGACATCCAACACTGTGACAAGTTGTCTTTCTGAACGGCCGAATTTCTTTTACATATTGCAGTCAAGCTTTAATGCATTGCAGTTACAGGAAATCGCAGTTAGCCCCAGCATTCATGCTTCCTGGGCAAGTTTGCAGTATACAACCAGACTACATGCTAACTAGCTAAAACCGGTAAAAATGGCGTCACAGCCGGGTATAGCTGTAATGATACAGATAGAACACGTGGATAAGAATGATTCTACAAACAAAAAACTGTCGAGTATCGAGCAAAGGCGCCTAACTCTGGATGAATAATTCCACACGCAACTATGTCGTGGTGATAGACCACGACCTTAGCAATTGATTGTATCAAGGTCAGACATGTCCAGACAATATTCCGCTGAGTCATTCTACGTCAGCAGATATCGTGTATATAGCGTCCACCATTCACCGTCTTGAAGTACCGGTTTCAGTGAACAGCAACCAGCTCACAATGTTACAAGTCTCTAACGGTAAGTTGGCTTTTTGATAAAGCTTTCACATTTTCGTTGTGTTTCTCCAAGTAGGTATATGGGTAACCTAACAATACTAGTATAATACAGGGGATATATGGTGCTAGACGCCTATATCTGAAGAGACAAGTCATGTCTTCATATAGTATTGTTGAATGGGTCGACATGGAATAGAGCTGGCATTCGAACTTTTGAACACAGCACTATGGTGGTACCGTAATAATATAGGTAGTATATGTAGTCGTAGGGGAAGGTGAAAGTGTACTGCGAGGTCCACATACACATTATCGATAGAAATATATGAACAGTGTAACAGAAAGTGCATGTCAGATCCATAACTATTATCTGTAATATCCATGTCTATAACGCTGATAAAGTACCCTATTCTTATCTGTTTTATAGATACCGAGGCCCACGAAAACCTAATTAGCAAACTGTGGAGCATACTAAGAGCTGAACCATACAGCTATTGCATGGCGTGTCTTAATGTCCCACAAAATCATGAAGCCGAGAATCCATTCACTCATTCTTGTGATTATTGTGAGGGTGGTAGTTTTGCGGACCTAGTAACGGTTCGACTGCGGGATGTACTACAACAGAACTTCACCAAACAAGAAATAATCACATTAAGCCTGAATAGAATTGAAGAGTGCATCCTCGACTATAATCGACAACAGGATACTCCAGAACCATCCTCACCAAACGTCGAGCGAACATCGTCACCGGCATCCTTAACCTTTAGTCAATCCACACTAGCGGACGAGTATTAAAACACCTACATAAAAACAAAATGGTTGTAATATACTTACAGTCCTGTCTTTAATAGCTGACCATTCCTCAATACGAAGAAAACTATAAGGGTGTGAGGAGACTGTATATGTATATCACTGGTATTCTGACTTCGCAGACTGTAGATCACAGTGACTACAACGCAAGTAACACGGCACCCTCTACGCTATCTATTTCATCAAGGCTAGAGGTCATGTGGCGAGCATGACCCGCATTCTCCAACCCAGCTCAAACATACAACAGGTCAACGAGCGGGTAGTAGTACGCTTAGTCGCCCCATACGGACAGCCACGTCAGCGTAATCTGAACCGCTTGACCTAAGAAACTTGCTTAAACCGGTTTTACGCGTGGCTCAAAATCTAGTATATAAACCCGAGGCTTGTAACACTCAACCATTGTGATCAGAAATGACTACAGACCTCAAGACTGTGCCTGCTAACTGGGTCTACATGACTCGTAGTGGTGAGACTATTAGACCAGTGGGCGGTGGTGATAAGGCCGTGTTTGTCTCATCCTACAGAGGAACGAGCACGTTACACATCTGAAGATTTTACGGTGAATCCGACCAGAAATTCCCGACTAAGACGGGTATGACCCTTACTCGGCAAGAATATGAACAGATGAGCGCCATGCATCGCGAGATCCTAGCTGACTTTGACAGACTCAACCAAGTTAATCAAACCAGTAACGAAGTAAAACAAGGTACTAACAGAGACAAGCAAGTCAGTAACCAAAACATCCAAGTCAGTGCTCATGTCAAACAAGGCAATACCAGAAGCAATCAAGTCCAAAACACTCAAGTCAGTGCTCAAGTTAAACAAGCGACTAACCGAAACCACCAAGTAGACGCATACTATACCGCCAGTTTTCAACCCAGCTACAGTCAGATGTGTGATGACCCCACCAACCAGATGTGTTGTCCAATAGCCAGCTGTTTGCTTGCTTGCTTGTGTTCGTTGGCTTGAGCTCCAACGCAAAGTCCTGTATGTCGGATGAAGGCATCCTGTTGTCCAACATCAGTGTGATGTCATACAGGACCTGAGGTTTGCGTGAGTATCCGTTGTCCCATGTCTGGCTTATTGGTGTGCAGACTGGTGGTTCCTCGCCATACAGGCAGACACTCTCCGACTTCGGAGGAATCGGCGATCCTATTGACTTCAGCCAGGACCCCGAAGGGACCTGTTGCCCAGGACGCTCGGCGAGGACGCGTCAATAGGTCTTGGCCAGTATATAACCCGGCCCTGGTGCCTTGGAAACACCTCTGCGTCCCAGCCAGCTGTTTGATGTGCAATAAGACACCAACCGAAGCAATCAAGTCTAACACACTCAAGACAGTACTCAAGTCAAACATGGTACTAAACGAAGCCACCAAGTAGACGCATACTATACCACCAGTTATCAACCCAGCTACAGTCAGATGTGTGATGACCCCAGCAACCAGATATGTGAAGAGCCCAATAACCAGATGTTTAATGTGCCCGATACTCAGATGATTGATGGCCCGGTTGTCTACAATACTCAGATGTCAGCCCACCAATCAGGAGACCAGTCTTATGACTACATACCAAGTGACATATACATACCAGGCTACAAAGCCGGAAAAACAAACCTACTCAGACAGTGGTGTGAATAAACCCAGAAACAACATACAATTTGTATAGCTCTATATGTGAAAATAAAATACTTCGATGATACTATGTATACCGGCTCATATCATATCATCCATTTCGTATAATGACATTATGCATTTAAAAAAAAAATTATTATTCTTGTAAAATGTACTGAAATACTGTAAATAAACAGGTATATAGATTATAATTACGTCTTGGTTGTTGAATATTTAGTGTTTACTGTGTATATAGTTGTCATGTGGTGAGAGAATGAAGAGCACAAATCTTGGTCAAGTAATAAAATTTGTTAGCCAAATGGGAAAATTTTTGGCTACATTTCAACCAAACTTATAAAAAAGCTCACCCAAACTTATGAAAAGTAGGAACATTTGTTAACCAAAGTGAAAAATTTTGGTCACATTTCAACCAAACTTATAAAAATCTCAGTCAAACTTATGAAAAGTAGGAACATTTGTTAACCAAATGTGAAAAGGTTAGCCAAATTTCAAACCAAACTTATAAAAATCTCAGTCAAACATATGAAAAGTAGAAATTTTTTTTAACCAAACGTGAAAAGTTTGGCCAACTTTCACCCAAACTTATGAAAAGTGGGAAATTTTGTTGTCCAGATGTGAAAAGTTTGACCAAATTTCACCCAAACTTATGAAAAGTAGGAAACTTTGTTAACCAAATGGCAAAAATCTTGGCCAAGTAAGAAAATGTGCTAACCAAATGTGAAAAGTTTAGCCAAATTTCAAACCAAACTTATAAACATCTCAGTCAAACATATGAAAAGTAGGAAAAATTTTTAACCAAACGTGAAAAGTTTGGCCAACTTTCACCCAAACTTATGAAAAGTGGGAAATTTTGTTCTCCAGATGTGAAAAGTTTGCCTGAAATTTGGCTTTAAAAAAAAAAAGAAAGAAAAGATGGTTGCCCTAAATCTCATTTAAAACGACTATGTTCTCTACAAAACCGCGCTATTCGTCTGGTTTCTGACAGAAAACACGTTGAAAGTAATAATTTATACAGTCATCTAAGACTTCTACCACTTCGAAAGCGCTTCCTTTTTAACAAAGCCAAATTAGTGAATAAAATTATATCTCAAAATACCCCAGAGAATCCTCTATCGTTGATTCAATCTAATGCAATGAACAGCAAGCGCCTAAATTTGTTACATGTCCCAAAGCCTAGATTAGACCTATACAAAACATGTTTCGCCTATTCTGGTGCTCACTTATGGAATGATCTTCCTCCAGATCTAGAAACTCTAATGAGTCCCTACACATTTAACCGAAAACTCTTTCAATACTTAATCCATACCGACTATATGCCACCATAATTCATTTGCTATATAATTGTTCATTATAATTGTTTAACTATAACTGTTCACTATATATGTGTGTGCGTGTGGGAGAGAGAGAGAGAGAGAGAGAGAGAGAGAGAGAGAGAGAGAGAGAGAGAGAGAGAGAGAGAGGAGAGAGAGAGAGAGAGAGAGAGAAAGTGGGTGTCAGAGAGAGTGAGATAGTGAATGTGTGTGTGCGTGTGTGTGGAGAGAGTGATTGAGCGAGAAATTGTGAGGGAATGTGTCAGTGTATGCATGCGTACGTGTATGTGTGAGAGTGAGTGAGGGAGTGTGTGCGTGCGTGCGTTCATGCGTAAGTGTATGTGTGAGAGAGTGTAATTGAGAGAGTGAGTGTTTGTGTGAAGGATTGTGAGTGTGAGAGAGAGAGAGAGAGTAAGTGAGTGAGGAGTGAATGAGTGAGATAATGAGTGTGTGTGTGAGTGAATGAGTGTTAGAGTGTGTGTCTGTGTGTGTGCAAGTGAGAGAGAGAGAGAGAGTAAAAGAGTGAGTGAGTGAGTGCGCTAGGGTAAGAGAGAGTGAGTGAAACATTGAGTGAAAGCGTGATTGTGTGTGTCTATCTGTGTATGAGAGAGAGAGAGAGAGAGAGAGAGAGAGAGAGAGAGAGAGAGAGAGAGAGAGAGAGAGAGAGTAAGAGAGTTAGAGATAAAGTGAATGAAGGTGTGAATGAATGAGGGAAATAGTGAGTGTGTGTGTGAGAGAGAGAAAGAGAGAGAGAGAGAGAGAGAGAGAGAGAGAGAGGAGGGATATGTGTTAGTGTGTGTGCGTGCGCGCGCGCAGGCGTGTGAGTATATGAAAGAATACAGAGAGAGAGAGAGAGAGAGAGAGAGAGAGAGAGAGAGAGAGAGAGAGAGAGAGAGAGAGAGAGCTGAGCAGACGCATGTCATGTAACACGTATGTCATGTAACACGCGAATCCATATGTTTGTGTATTCTCATCTGTCATATTATCAGTAGGATACCATTTGATTTTATCATGTATAATATAAACTTATGTACATTACTGTAGTTTGAGTGAGAGAGTCAGTGAGTGTAAATGAAAGATAGAATGAGTGAGCGTGGGAGTGAATGTGGGTGTGTGTGTGTGTGTGTGCATGTGTGTGTGCCTGTCTCTGTGTGTATCTCTGTGTGTGGGAGCATCACTATATTTTACGTCACACATTGTATATGTACACATTTTTCACCATGTTTAACATTATTAAGAGACTGCTCACGATAATTGTCAGTGTATGTGTGTGAGTAAAGTGTGAGAGTTTGTTCATACTAGTTTCAATGCTCACGTGAGGCATTATGTATGAGTCTAGATGTGAGGATGTGTGAGTGTGTGTGTGTGGAGGATGTGTGTGAGTGTGGGGATATGTGTGTGTGGGGGATGTGTGGGTGGGGGTATGCGTTTGGATGGGTTGGGGTGTGTGGGTATTGGTGGGTAGTGAGATTTCTGGGTGTTGGTGGGATGTGTGGATGGATGTGTGAGGGTGAAAGTAGGGGTGTGGGAATGGGTGTGGAAGATGTGTGTATGCGTGGAGGATGTGTGTATCGGACGGGTGCGGGGAATGTGTGTATGGGTTGGGGTATGGGTGGGTGGATATGTGTGGATGGTTTGGGGGAAGTATGTGTGGGTGGCGGGGTTGTGTGGGTAGGGATGTGTGTGGGTGGATTGGGTATGTAAGGGCGGGTGGGGAGAAGTGTATGGTGTGTGGGTATGGGATATGTGTGTGGTGTGTGTGTTGTGGGGATGTGTGCATGGTGTGTGGGTGGAGGGTATGTTTTTGGTGGGTGGGTGAGGATATGTGTGTGGGTGGGGAATAGTGTGTGGATGGGGGATTTGTGTGATGGGTGCGGGGAATGTATGTATGGGGTGGGGATATGTGTGCGTGAGTAGGGGATGTGTGGTGGTTTGGGGAAGTATGAGTGGGTGGTGGTGGTGTGTGGGTGGGGGTGTGTGCTTGAATGGAGAATGTGTGGGTAGGGGTGTGTGAGTGCGTAGTGGAGGATGTGTGGATGAGTGAGTGAGTGATTGTTGGTGGACGGGTGGGGAATGTGTGTGTTGGTGGGGGATTAGTGTGGTGTGTGGGTGAGGGTATGTGCGGGGTGGGTGGGTTAGGGTATCTGTGTGGGTGTGGGTGGGGATATTGTGTGGTATGTGGGTGGGGGATATGTGTGTGTGTTGTTTAGGTGGGGGATGTGTGGTGGTATGTGGGTATTGTATGTGTGGGTGAGGGATATGTGTGTGTGGTGCGTGGGTTGTGAATATTGTGTGGTAAGGGATGTGTATGATGTGTGGGTGGAGGATGTGTGTGGTGGAGGATGTGGGTTAGGGCATGTGTGGGTGGGTGGAGGATTATGTGTGGGTGGTCGGGTGTGTATGAGTGGATTGGGGATGTATAGGTGGTTAAGGAGATGTGTGGGGGGGAGGGAGAAGTCAGTTGGTGGGGATGTGTGTGTATGGTTTGGAGATGAGTGAGTGGATGTGCTATGTGTGGGTTGGCGGGGGATGTGTGTGCGTGGGTGGGGAATATGTGGTCGATGGAGGTGTGGTTTGGGGATGGGTGGTTGGAGGTGTGGGTGGGGAGAGGATGTGTGGGTGAGGGATGGGTGTTTGGGTTAGGATGTGTATGTGGGTTGGTGGGAGATGTTTGTGTGGGTGGCGAGTGTGTTTGGGTTGGGGGAACAGGTGAAGGCAGTGTGTGTGTGTGGGTGGGGGATCTGCGGGAGGGGGATGGGTCGGATGTTGGGGTATGTATGTGTCTCTGGGTGTGTGTGTGAGTGGATGGGGGTGTGTGTGTGTGGGTGGAGTGATGTGTTTTAATATCACACGTAAGCTCTAGATGGCTGGCATGTTGGTAATTTTTGCACAAATCCAGGCGAGGAAATCGGATTGTCAAGTACGCATTATTGCACGATGACAGAAAGAGTATTGTCGCAATGTGCTTATTACCGAAAACACAATCCATTAAACAACCGGCCAGATTAGCCGACGAACAATGTCCATTTCAAGAAGAAAGGTGTAGCTTGTGTTGAGCTGTGTGTCTATTTGTCTGTCTGTCTGCCCAATTTGTGACCCTTTGAAAATAAAGTTAGTTTGTTCTGCCTGCCTGCCTGCCTGCCTGCCTGTCAGTCTGTCTGTCTGTCTGTCTGTCTGTCTGTCTGTCTGTCTGTCTGTCTGTCTGTCTGTCTGTCTGTCTGTCTGCCTGCCTGCCTGTCTGTCTGTCTGTCTGTCTGTCTGTCTGTCTGTCTGTCTGTCTGCCTGCCTGTCTGTCTGTCTGTCTGTCTGTCTGTCTGTCTGTCTGTCTGTCTGTCTGTCTGTCCAACTCAGTTCTAAAGCATCATTTCCACGCTGACTGTATGATAGAGCGTCCCTATCCCATTCCAGCCCCATAAGCCAGCTGTGTACACAAGACGGGTACCGGAACTGAACATCTCCGGAGAGGTATCTCAGTCTGTAAACAGATCATGACTCAGCTCAGACTGGCTGGCTATAAGAGTTTAGTTAAGACCCCAAATCACATCACTTGGAACATTCCCGTACGTGCTCCGTCCTCAACTCTAACAGCCAGCGAAGAGTCCCAATACTGATGGTACCAGTAGCTGTCTGATTATATTTCCGTACGGCCTATCCTCTGAGACTTGAGTGTCGGCCAGATCCTCTGTTCACTCCGTGGGCGTCTTCTGGATGTTTAGTCTCTGGGGGGAAACACAAAGAGTATGGTCGTCTGGACGTTTGGTGTGTGAGAGAATCAACCCGCGTATGGTCGGATTTTGGACGTCTGGTGTGTTTTGAGGAATCACCCGGCGTTTGGTCGTCTTCTGGACGTAAAGTATGTGGGGGAAACACCAGGCATAAGGTCGTCTTCTGGACGTCTGGTATGTGAGGGAGACACCAGGCATATGGGCGTCTTCTGGACGTCTGGTATGTGTTAGAAACACCAGGCGTATGATCGTCTTCTTGGTGTCTGGTGTGTGGGGGATACACCAGCTGAATAGTCGTCTTCTTGCCGCCTGTTTTGCGGGGAAATGCAAGGTATATGGATGTCTTCTGGTCGTCTAGTGTGTGGGGGGAAACACCCGATATTTGGACGTCTTCTAGGCGTCTGGCGTGTGGGGAAAACACTAGGCGTATGATCATCTTCTGGACGTCTGTGTGTGAAGGAGACACCAAGCGTATGGGCGTCTTCTGGACGTCTGGTTTGTGGGATAAACACCAGGCGTATGATCGTCTTCTGGGTGTCTGATGTGTGGGAGAAACACCAGCTGTATAATCGTCTTCTGGGTGTCTGGTATGTGGTGGGAAACACTAGGCTTATATTCGTCTTCTGGCCGCCTGGGGTGTGGGGAAATGCAAGGTATTTGAACGTCTTCTGGTCGTCTAGTGTGTGGGGAAAACACCCGATATTTGGACGTCTTCAGGGTGTCTGGTGTGTGAGGGAAACACCAGGCGTATGGTCGTCTTCTGTGTGTCTGCTATGTGGAAGGAAATATTAAATATATGGACGTTTTCTGGGTGTCTAGTGTGTGGGGGATACACCAAGTATATGGATGTCTTCTGGGTGTTTGGTGTGTGGGGGGAAACACAAAGCGTATGGTCATCTGGACATCTAGTGTGTGGGAGACACGGCACGCGTATGGTCATCTTCTTGACGTCTGGTTGTTTTGAGGAAACACCAGGTGAATGGTCGTCTTCTAGGCGTTTGGTGTGTTTTAAGGAAACACCCTTCGTATGATAGTCTTCTGGACGTCTGGTGTGTTTTAAGGAAACACCCAGCATATGATCGTCTTCTGGACGTCTGGTGTGTTGGGGAAACACGGGGCGGTTAGTCGTCTTCTGGACGTCTAGTGTGTCGGGGAAATACCACGTGTATGGTCGTCCTTAGACGTTTGATGAGTGGGGGAAACACCAGTTGTATGGAAGTCTTCTGGACGTCTCCTGTGTGGAGGAAGTTATCAGTGAATCAGTTGGGGTATCTTCATTGCACTCCGGACAGGTCCATAGGTGCTCAGATCCTCCCACCAGCATATGCATCAGCGTCTGCTGGCTAATAGTGCCAGTTCTTTGTTGGTTGACGAGGCACCTCGTTTTTCTGATGTACCTCTCGCGTCTGGCCGTGCCGATTCTTACTCCCAAGTCTTTCATCCTGGACAGCGATGTGGATTCACTGACGTCAAAGTCCTCTGTTCTCGCCATATCTTTAAGGACGTTAATAAGATTGGCACGATCCATGGGCTGGTCATCTACAGAGGGTGCAGAGCCAGCCAGTTTATCAGCTCGTTCATTTCCCTCGACTCCCGCATGTCCCGGGACGAAGATGAAGGTGACTTTACGGACAACAGACTTCCGCAGCGACTCAGTCCACTGTCTACGTACAGATCCAGCTTCGACCTTCTGAATCATGCTCATTGAATCACTTAGTACACACACGTTGGTATAATGATGTGATTCCAGCGATATGAAAGCCTATGTAACTGCCATCACCTCCATCGTCATACTGCTCGTGCTCATAGAGTGGGTACCACTGGATTCTTGAACGGTTCGGCCCGCTGAACGGGCTGTAAATGCCCACGCACTTCTCTGCTGCTTTACAACAGATCCATCTGTATAGATGAGCACTTCGGGGCTATCTGAGTGTTCATAGATGAGCGCGTTGACCTCTGCATTGACAGCGGCAGGGTTCTGCTCTCTGCACCGTCTGTCGAGTGTGATAATGCAGGAGAAAGTGCACTTAAAAGCTGCAGGCACCGGCACCCATTCCTTGCCGGGGTTGATACTGGTAAGACTGCAGACCTGTCTGACGACATCTTCCGCCCGACCCATCCATGATTTGCCCCTCTTTAGCCTGTCACCCTTTTCTCTGAATATAGCGTCATGCAGAGGGTGCTGCTCATCTGCACTTATTTTTAAGTATGCACGAGCTCTCCAGATCTTGATCCTGTGTTCCATTGTCGGGAAGTCAAGGAGGTATCTCATTGCTACACAGCTGGTGTCTCTCGTGCAGCCCAAAATGATGCGCATGGCTTCGTTTTGTACCTTTTCAAGTCTTCCAATCTGTGTAGGGCTGACAGTGAGGATGGTCAGGGCATACTCGATGGTGAAAGCACCAGTCCTTGGAACAGAAGTATTAGCAGTCTTTGCTCGATATTGGCAGTCGCCATGACTCTCATTGCTGACAAACCTTTTCGAGCTTTCGTTATGACATAATCGACATGATCTCTGAAAGACAGGCTACAATCAAGCCTCACGCCAAGATATGTCATTGACTGGGTTCTACTCAAAATGCTCCCATCCATTCTTACTGCCGGCAGGTCTGTGTTCACAATATGGTTGTTTAGTGAGAACCATGTAACCGATGCCTTTGCAGGGTTGACAAGGGCATCGGCATCAGCACACCATGAGGAAATTCGATCTAGTTCGATCTGCTTATCATTGGCAACCGCCTGTCTATCTCGACCCTGTCGATACACGAGAATGTCGTCAGCAAATGACAGAGTCCTACCCCTCCCGTCCAACTGTTGTTCAGTGATCGGCACCGTATACGCGTTTAATAGTGATGACAGTGGTGAACCCTACGGCAATCCTGGAGATATCGTTATCGGCTCAGAAGACCAACTCCCGCATCTTAGCACCACCTTCCTGTGAAGCAGAACTGCAGCTATCCATCGTACAAGGTGAGGGTGCTGAGGAGGATTTGCATTAAGTGCTCGAAAGATACTTTATTGTATGCGTACTCTAAGATTATGGCGGCCGCACATGTCTCTTCTCTGACCTGAAATCCTTCGTAAACATCTTGAGCAAAGACCGCCGCATTCAGCCATGACTCTTTGTTACGTCTGTATCCTCCAAGTCTGGGCGGGAAGCAGCCGAGTTATTCCAAGTCACAAGCAAGTCTGTGTGCTACAATTTTCTCCAGTAGCTTGCCAGCAGTGTTCTGCATCGTAATGATTCTGTAGCCGCTTATCTTGGAATAGTCTTTGTTCGGTTTTGGCAGCGGCAGCAAGTAGCTGTGTAGCCATTCCCTCTTTGATCTGACCCCTCTGGATACTGGTGTTGAATTATCTGGCCAGTTCTTCCATGTCATCATCTGACATCACCAGTAGGTCGCCATATCGGATGCCGTCTGGGCCTGGGGCGGTGTTAGGTTATTTCTTGAGCATCGCACGTATTGTCTCAGCTGTGATTATGGATTCTTCGTCTGTCCCGACCCCCTCGCACAACTGAGAGAGTGTCGTTGTGGTCCTCTGTCTGGCGGGCTTGTCTTTCTGGTCAGTCTGCTCTATGTAGCGTGCAAGAAGGGCCTTACCTTTATCCGCATCCGACTTTTTCCATGTGAGGTCTGTGCCTTGAAAGTCTGGAATACCCCTACGTTGTGCAGCACCAGTTCATGCTCTTATGGAGGCGCCAGAATGTCGTAAGAGATCGCTCGGAGCACACCTTCCTGCAGAACTCGTCCCATTTCTCGGCCTTGGCCTGTTTGGCGCAGGATTTGAATAAAGTCATCGTCCTATGGACCTCAGTCTTCAGGTTCGCCAACTCAACCTGTGGCATGTTAGCCTTTCTGGCTTTTTGCCAGTCTTTGACAGCCTGCCTCTTTCCCAGCCAATGCCTTTTCGGCCTCTCCATGCTATCATGGTGGCTGCAAACATCTTTCTTGTCTCCTACGGGAGGAAGTTAGTTTTCTTCTTCTGATCTTGCTTATGGCGTCTTGACCATTGTTGTCGTACGAGAAGGCATTTGTCGTGGTATCCCAGTGTGCCCCACCGGCACCTTGGTGCGATGGTGAGCGACACCAGAGCCGAGTCAATGACGCTGTCAGAGAAACCTGATCGAGTGGCTATTCTAGTGACCTTCCCATCATTCAGACAGACTAGGGCAGCAGATGTCAGGGTGTCCTCCAGATCTTCTCCCTGTCTATTGGTGATGCAATTTCCCAATGACTGCCTCTGGCATTGAAGTCCCCACAGTAGATGATATGCCTTTCATCCATATCGAACAAACTCTGCCATCGTCGCACGTCGACCTTCCGATTTCACGCATAAACGTTTACGATTACAAGCTGCACTGGCGTCATTATTCTTAATGCCTGCACTAGCAGGGCATCACTGTTCCAGGCGGACATATCGATCTCAGACACCAGTATGTTGTCGCGGACCAGGATGGCCTGTCCGAGGTGCTGCCTATTAAAGAAGCCCTGAAACCCCGCGACATTGACTGTTCCGTCGCCGAGCTGTGTTTCTTGTAAGACTACAATATAGTTTCCGCAGAGTAGTTTTTCAAGAATGGGTCGGCGTTGACTAAATGATGCACAGTTCCTGTACAGTACTCGAACGTGTCCGATGCTCAATCTGTCACATTTTAACCGCCTTCTGCGTGTGCATGCCCTCTTACCACGCTGTGTCCTTGCCGGTCATCTGGTCGTCATGTTAGGCTTAACTATCGCCACCGGGGGCCCGATAATACGCCGAAGGGAATCCGGGCGCGCATGCACGAACCCCGTTGCACGGTCCGAACACCATTTCTCCTCGAAAAACACACTTAATCCATACACATTTCGGAAAAAAACACGTTCCATTTTACGGGACGAAGAAATGTCCCGCCATCTTGCTCCAAGGGAACTCAAGGGAACTGCGAGTGTGGAGGAAACACCCAGCTTATGGAGGTCTTCTAGACGTCGTGTGTGGGAGAAACAATAGGCGTATGGACATCTCCTATCTCCTAAGTGTCTAATGTGTGGCGGGAAACACCAGGTATTTAGACGTCTTCTTGCCGTCTAGTATGTGGTTGAAATACCGAGTATATGGACGTCTTCTGGGTGTTGGGTATTTAAGCGAGAATCGCAAAGCGTATGGTCGTCTGGACGTCTGTTGGTTGGGGGAAACTTCCCGCATATGATCGTCTTCTGGACGTCTGGTATGTTTCAAGGAAACAACAGGCGTATTGTCGTCTTCTGTGTGTCTGGTGTTTGGGGGATACACCAGCTGTATAATCATCTTCTGTGAGTCTGGTGTGTGGTGGGAAACAACAGGCAAATAGACGTCTTCTGGCCGCCTGGTTTGTGGGAAAATGCAAGGCATATGGACGTCTTCTGGTCGTATAGTGTGTGGGGGAAACACCCGATATTTGGACGTCTTGTAGGTGTCTGGCGTGTGGGGAAAACACCAGGCGTATGATCTTATTCTGGACTTCTGTGTGTGAAGGAGACACAAGGCGTATGGGCGTCTTCTGGACGTCTGGGTTGTGGGATAAACACCAGGCGTATTGATCGTCTTCTGGGTGTCTGATGTGTAGGGAAAACACCAGCTGTATAGTCGTCTTCTGGGTGTCTGGTGCGTGGTGGGAAACACTAGGCTTATATTCGTCATCTGGCCGCCTGGGGTGTTGAGAAATGCAAGGTATATGGACGTCTTCTGGTCGTCTAGTGTGTGGGGAAAACTCCCAATGTATGGACGTCTTCAGGGTGTCTGGTGTGTGGGGGAAACACAAAGCGTATGGTCATCTGGACATCTAGTGTGTGGTAGATACGCCACGTGTATGCTCTTCTTCTTGACGTCTGGTTGTTTTGAGGAAACACCCAGTGACTGGTCGTCTTCTGAACGTCTGGTTTGTTTTAAGGAAACACCCTTCGTAAGATCGTCTTCTCGACGTCTGGTGTGTTTTAAGGAAACACCCGGCATATGATCGTCTTCTGGGCGTCTCGTGTGTTGGGGAAACACGGGGCGGTTAGTCGTCTTCTGGACATCTGGTGTGTTGGGGAAATACCACGTGTATGGTTGTCTTTGGACGTCTGATGAGTGGGGGAAACACCAGTTGTATGGATGTCTTCTGGACATCTCGTGTGTGGAGGAAACACCCTGCTTATGGAGGTCTTCTAGACGTCGTGTGTGGGAGAAACACCAGGCGTATGGACATCTCCTATCTCCAAGGTGTCTGATTTGTGGCGGGAAACACCAGGTATTTGGACGTCTTCTTGCCGTCTAGTGTGTGGTTGAAATACCGAGTATATGGACAAGTGTGTCCTAGCTCAAGGTATTACCATGAGTTTCGGACGAGGGTAATAATGAAGTTTTTCCCAGTAACCATGTTAGTTGTAGTTTATCTTTGTTGTTGTTCTCGTACCATATAACCATTTCTTTTTCCAACTCATCTTTATGGGTAGGGTAGCCTTATCTGCGTTCCACCTCGAAACTTTTTTTCCCTGATCCTTTTCTGTGGATATTTTGAGACTATCGCTTGATTGTATATTATTCTTTGGCTCTTCTTGAAGTGATCCATACAACATAATCTTAATTAATAATACACAACCTTCTTAATGTAAATAACAATCAATAATTAATATCGTCGAATTAACCAATCCCCCTAGTGACGTAATATATATGACACTAGACAATCAACAATCAAAAAAGACGATTGACGTGTGACAATAATACATATCACTGTTTACAAACGATAACAAAATTTATCCACAAATTTTAACGGAGACTGAATACTACTAAAATTGTGACAGCACAACAATAATGTGTTGACAACCTCAACATCACTTATGACATAATCCCAGAACAAAATATTGATAAACAGTGCCTTATTAGGACTCAGCGTCATACTAATCAACAACACAAGTTACTGGCCTTTATGCGCCTCCTGTGAACGTAGAGTAAAATTCGAGTCGTTCGAAAATTGATATTGAATTGTGTGTCGATCAGTTCAATAAAAAAAATGATCCGTAATCAGCAATCGAGTATTGGTATGCTGGTTAAGTGATAAAAGAGGAGCTGTGTATACAACAGATTGTTGCTCCTGACTTGACACGATAGTACAATTAACTTGTACTCTCACCCTGGACCAACGCGGTCCGTGACCAACCCATAACACGTAGTTGGCTGTGGTGTAACGACGAAGTTTGAGTTTTACTGCAGCCTTATTGTAATAACTTTAGGCTGCTGTATGTATCCGAATGGATGATGCCTACAGTGGAATCAGTAGATCTGCTTGCATCCAGTTCTGGAACATAAAGTTCAATGCGTGAACAAGCTGACTGTGTCTGGTATCACGATGAAAAATAGTAGTTGTCAATCCGTGTGATAGTGTACGTATGTCCTGGCGTCATAATCTTGAGGAACATGTAACGTCTCGATGCGTTTCAGGTGCAGTGTAGTGTCCAGTAGTATCTTGACATGGTGATGTGTAAAATGTCCTTTAATGTCCTGATATAATAAATATAACTGTCCCAATGTGAATCTTTATTGCTTAAATACCTTGGACCATTGGGTACCATGTGACATTAAAGTCTATCTGTATGCTTCGACTTCAAATCCAGTAAGTGTACACGTGTTAGATTTCCTTTCCTGCATGCTGAGGTGTAATGACGATGTGTATCCATGTTGTAACTCAGAAATATATGTTGCAGTTTCCCATGAAAGTACAGTTTAAAGTAATGAAGTGGTACTGTGTAACGTTTGTAAAGTTCAATGCTCGTATGTGACAGTAGTGAAGATTCAGTGAGGATCGTTGTTGAAAATTACTTGCATCATGGTGTACTGTGTCAAGTTAATCTTTATATGTGTCCCCCTATTCTTGATACTCGTATGTTAAATGTGTGGGTACTGGTAATATCGTACCATCCTTGTGTGTAGTTTATATAGTGTCATAAACGTGAAAGTAAATGTTCTTTCTCCTATTATAAGTCTGACTCACTGCTATGGTTAACAGAGTGGAAACGTCGTGTAGGAAGCTAACGACTCCTTCTTCTGTACCAACCACACATTATAAGTCGAGTGTGGACTCAAACGATCCGTAAACCAAATATATCAGTTGTGTTTACTTCTCCATTACTGTATTGTGCTTCACTTTCCCAAACTTGGACAATATTATGATCGTATTTAACTATTTACTAATGTCTCAAAAGATAGCATATAATTTTCTGTTATTAAATACACGTAATGTTCATTATCTGTTTCTGCTCGTGCGCACCATGAATGTAGATCAGTTAATATATCATATTGTAATCTTTATTTCTTTCTTTCCACTGATAAACTTCACAAACTGTGGCACTTATGAAGGACTAGTTTAATTAAATTATTTAGTCACTTTACCTGCAGATAATCGTCAAACAATAAGTATGTTGGCGTCACTCCCGATCTTTCGGCAACTGCCATGTTAGCGCGTAACAAGCGATCTTGGTGCTGCATCGTATTTCAGGAATTGATCCTGGTGTGCATTCTCCTTTGTTTACTTAGCGATATGGCGGGAATCTTCGTTGTTTACATCCACACGATGCTTTCTGGATCAGAGACCCCCACATTGTCTTGACACAAGCCGACGCATCTCAACTCAAAGACACAAAAATGCTCGTAATAAACAACAGATTAATAAAACAGCTCACCTCGATGAAACAGACGCAAACCAGCCGTTGGCAATTTCGGCATTTATTACATGCTCTCGCAGAACAACAAAGAACGCTACTCCATATGATAACCTGCCCCTAAATACGGGGACGGGCGGTTATACAGTTATAAAGAACCAGCTTCTAAATTATGCCATTGCTTCAGGAAGGTCGCTCTTTTCCCAAGGATTTACCAGTCGCGTTTAACTCGTATAAAGGTTATTCCTGTCCCGGTCCCATCACTGTATGAATGTGAGACATCAGACGATTTCCTCGCTCACTAAGAAGATTGCGCCAACCAGATCCTATCCTCTCCAACACGGAGCCCATAGAAAACACCGCTGTCCTGATGTCCTCTCTCCAAGCGTCTCCCGTTGCCGTCTTATGACGTGGTCCACATCGGCCTTAGTTTCTCATATGGTCATCTAGTTTTGTGACTTGTCTGGGAATATCCCTTTCCATTTGGTGGCGCGTGTGCCGCTATGTGGCATTCTGGACGTCTACTGTGTGTTGAGGAAACACCCATCGAATGGTCGTCTTCTGGGCGTCTGCTATGTTTCAAGGAAACAACAGGCGTATTGTCGTATTTTGGACGTCTGGTGTGTGTGGGAAACACCCGATGTTTGGACGTCTTCTGGGTGTCTACTATGTGTGGAAGAAACACCAGGCGCATGATCGTCTTTTGGGTGTCTGGTGTTTGGGGGATACACCAGCTGTATAATCGTCTTCTGTGAGTCTGGTGTGTGGTGGGAAACACCAGGCAGATAGTCGTCTTCTGGTAGCCTGGTTTGTGGGAACATGTAAGACATATGGACGTCTTCTGATCGTCTAGTGTGTGGGGGGAACACTCGATATTTGAACGTCTTATGGTTGTCTGGCATGTGGGGAAAACACCAAGCGTTGTGTGAAGGAAACACCCTAGCTTATGGAAGTCTTCTAGACGTCGTGTGTGGTAGGAACACCAGGCGTATGGACATCTCCTATCTCCAAGGTGTCTGATGTGTGGCGGGAAACACCAGGTATTTGGACGTCTTCTTGCCGTCTAGTGTATGGTTGAAATACTGAGTATATGGACGTCTTCTGGATGTTGGGTGTTTAAGCCAGAATCGCAAAGCGTATGGTCGTCTGGACGTCTGTTGGATGGGGGAACTTCCCCCATATGGTCGTCTTCTGGACGTCTGCTGTGTGTTTAGGAAACACCCAGCGAATGGTCGTCTTCTGGGCGTCTGGTATGTTTCAAGGAAACAACAGGCGTATTGTCGTATTTTGGTCGTCTGGTGTGTGTGGGAAACACCCGATGTTTGGACGTCTTCTGGGTGTCTAGTATGTGTGGGAGAAACACCAGGCGCATGATCGTCTTCTGGATGTCTGGTGTTTGGGGGATACACCAGCTGTATAATCGTCTTCTGTGAGTCTGGTGTGTGTTGGGAAACACCAGGCAAATAGTCGTCTTCTGGCAGCCTGGTTTGTGTAAGGCATATGGACGATTTCTGGTCGTCTAGTGTGTGGGGGTAAACACCCGATATTTGGAAGTATTATGGTTGTCTGGCATGTGGGGAAAACATCAAGCGTAGATTGTCTTCTGTGTGTCTATTGAGTGGGAGAAACAACAGGCGTATGATCGTCTTCTGGACGACTGATGTGTGAGGGAGACACCAGGTGTATGGGCGTCTTCTGGACGTTTGGTTTGTGGGAGAAACACCAGGCGTATGATCGTCTTCTGGGTGTTTGGTGTGTGGGGGAAACACCAGCTGTAGAGTCGTCTTCTGTGTGTCTGGTATGTGGTGGGAAACACTAGATATATGGACGTTTTCAGGGCGTCTAGTGTGTGGGGAAAACACCAGGCATATGGAAAACACCCGGTATATGGATGTATTCTAGGTGTTTGGTGTGTGGGGGAAACACAAAGCGTATGGTCATCTGGACATCTGGTGTGTGAGAGACACGCCACGCGTACGGTCCTCTTCTTGGCGTCTGGTGTGTTTTGAAGAAACACTCGGTGAATGGTCGTCTTCTGGATGTCTGGTGTGTTTTAATGAAACACCCTTCGTATGATCGCCTTCTTGGCGTCTGGTGTGTTTTGAGGAATCAACCGGCGTATGGTCGCTTCTGGACGTCTGGTGTATGTGGGGAAAACACCTGGTATAATGACATCTACTGGGAGTCTGGTGTGTGGGTTAAACACCCGGCGTATTGTCGTCTTCTGGACGTCTCATGTATGAGGAAGACACCAGGTGTATGGACGTCTTCTCGACGTCTGGTGTGTGTGTGTGTGTGTGTGTGTGTGTGTGTGGGTGGGGGGAGGCATATGGTCATCTTCTGGACGTCTGGTGTGTGTGGGGGAAACACTAGTTATATAGGCGTCTTCTGGCCGTCTAGTGTGTGGGGGACACACCCAGTATAAGGACGTCTTCTGGATGTTTGTGTGTGTGGGAGGGGGGGGGGCACAAAGCGTATGGTCGTCTGGACGTCTATTGTGTGGGAGAAACACCTAGCGCATGGTCCTTTTCTGGATGTCTTGTGTGTGTTTTAAGGAAACACCGGCGTATGGTCGTCTTCTGGGTACCTGGTATTTTGGGAGTGAAACACCGGGCTTATAGTCGTCTTCTGGCCGTCTGGTGGGGGGGGGGGGGGGGGGCAGTACCAGATATTTGGACGTCTTCTGGTCGTCTAGTGTGTGGTCGAAACACCGGGTATATGGACGTCTTCTGGGTGTTTGGTGTGTGGGAGAGACATCCCGTGTATGGTCGTCTTTTGGATGTCTGGTGTGATTAAGGAAACACCCGGCGTATGGTCGTCTTCTCGACGTCTGGTATGTGTAGGAAACACCGGAAGTTTGGTTGTCTTCTGGACGTCTGATGTGTGGAGGAAATACGGGGCGTCTTCTGGACGTCTCGTGTGTGGTGGAGAAACCCGGCGTATGGACGTCTTCTGGACTCTGATGTGTGGGCGAAATACCAAGCGTATGGACATCTTCGGGGCGTTTGTTTTTTTTTTTGTATGGAGGAAAGAGCAGGCGTATGGACATCTTCTGGACGTCTGGTAGATGGGTGAAACACCGTGATTATGGACGTCTTTCGGACGTTTGGTGTGCGGGTGAAACACCGGGTGTATTGACGTCTTCTGGACGTCTGGTGTATATGGGAAACACATGGGAAATGGACGTCTTCGGGACGGTTGGTGTATAGGAGAAACACGAGGAGTTTGGACGTCTTCCGGACGTCTGGTGTATGGGGGAAACACCAGGAGTATGGACGTCTTCTGGACGTCTCGTGTGTGTGGGAAACACCAGGTGTATGGACGTCTTCCGGACGCTCAGGACATCTTCCCATCAAATGGACGTCTTCGGGACGGTTGGTGTATAGGAGAAACACGAGGAGTTTGGACGTCTTCCGGACGTCTGGTATATGGGGGAAACACCAGGAGTATGGACGTCTTCTGGACGTCTCGTGTGTGTGGGAAACACCAGGTGTATGGACGTCTTCCGGACGCTCAGGACATCTTCCCATCAGGCAGGCTATATCAGGCTAACAGTGACTTTCCTGCAGTATAATAAGTACCAAGGGGACAGCGTGATCTCGAGGTATGGTGTCCGCCTCGAGTGCTGGCGGTCCCGGGTTCAAGCCCCGGTGAGGACCGGGATTTTTTCACTTGGACTTCTAGTAATATTTCCCCTGGTTTCTGGGTAGTGAGATCGGACGCCCGTGTGTATTGTTGCGCACGTAAAAAATCTCTTGGCAGTTGGAAATCGAAAAAGAGTAGCCTAACGGCGCTGCCCAGGCAAAATTTCCAGATTAAAAATCTACCCAAAGTATTTCAGGATCCTCGCCGTGTGCTACGGAGTTCGTGCACTGAGCTGAGTTTCTCCAAACTCAGGTTTGAGTTAGGAGGAGAACGGAGCACTTATGGGTTACACCCGTGTGCCGTGATGTTGATCCATCGACTGAAACTAAAAAAAAAACTAATAAGTACCAATGCATAAGAATTATCGCATAAGAATTATTATGGATTGTGTGCTCTGTGCTCGATGTCATCTTTAAAAGCCAGCGAAGAGAGAGTGAAGAGAAGGCAACGAGGGAATGATGAGAGAAGGACAGACAGACAGACAGACAGAGACAGACAGACGGGCGGGCGGGCGGCGGGCGGGCGGGCGTGCGGGCGGACGGACGGACGAACGAACGAACGAACGAACGAACAGAATTTATTTTCAAAGGGTATCAAATTGGGCACGCAGGCCCGTCTTACATTCGGCCCTTCCAATCACTCATCTTTCTTTCATCAACAGTGCATAGGAAAAAACATTGTCAAATGAATTTTGTAAACATAAACAATGGTTATTACTAATGTATGAGACACATCCACCATCCACCCACACATCCCCAATTCACTCCAACTCCCCCACTCAACCACATACATAACCCACACACACATACATTCCCCCACCTATCCACCACATCCCTACACCTACACATCTCCCCACCCATACACACCTCTCACCCACCACACATCCCATCCACCCACACCCCAAGCACACAGACATTCTCCAACCCACACATCCACCCACCTACACACATCTCCCCACCCACTCACATATCATCTACCCATCCCATTACCCACCAACAATCACTCACCCACATATACTCCTCCACCCACACACCTCCAACCACCCAGCCAAACTCACATTCCTCAGCCACACATCCCCCCACACACAGACACACATCTCCACGCCAACTCACATATCCCGCACCTACCCACACACAAATTCTGCACCCACCCACATAATCTCCCATCTCCCCCAGCCCACTAACAGATCCCGAGCCCACCCCTACAAACATCCCCCACCATCTCCTAACCTACACACACTCACCCACCCATATTCCTCTACCCACCCACACATCCTCTACTCACCCATCCCCCAACCAAACATCCCTTAACCACTCACCCTTACTCATATACAATCACCCAGCCACGCTTCCTCTACTCAACCACACATCCTCCACCCACCCATCCCCCAGTCACACATCAATTAACCACAACCCCTACCCATATACACACACATCCCTTAACCACACACCCCTACCCATATACACACACATCTCCACCCATACACACATCCCTCACATACATCCCCACCCACTAACACATCCCCCATTCACAAACACACACCTCCCTCCACGCACACACAACCCACACACACATCCCCAACCCATACACTCATCCCCTAACACACATCCCTAGACACACGTACTTATCCCTAAACCACTAACACCCACACATCCCTCACCCACTCATCAACACATACATCTCCTATCTACCCACCCACGCTCACACACCCAAACCACCCATCTAAACACACATCCCCCCACCATCACACACACCCTTCACCCATCCGCACACCCAACCATACCCGCACCCACCCACACACACATCCTTTATCCACACCCAGCTCCCCTCTCACACAACACCACACCCACAAACATCCCAAAGACGCATCCCTCACCCACACACACATCTTCTCACACATCTCCTACCCATCCACACATCCCATAACTACAATCACCCTCACTACCCAGACATACATCCTCCATCCAGCCACACACACCCTCATCCAGCCAGACATATCTCCCACCCACACACACATCCTCAAATCCATCACCCACACCCATCACGCACCCCCCCCCCCCAACCCCTACACATCCCCCACACACATTCACCCACACAACTCTCACCCACACACCCACACACATACTCCCCACCCATCCACCCAAACATCCCACACCCATACACATCCCTCACCCACACACACTCCCCAAACACACAACGACCCCACCTGAACACATCTCCCACCCACCACATATCCCCACACCCACACATATATCCCCCACCCATCCCATAACCCACCATCAATCATCCACCCACACATCCTCCTCCACCCACTCACCCACAACCACCTAGCCAAACACACATCCCCACCCACACACACATCTCCCCGCCAACCCATACATCCCGCACGTACCCAAACACAAATCCCCCACCCACCCACACAATCCCACCCCGCCCACCCCGCCCACCCACACATCCTGAGCCCTCCCACACACATCACGAAACCACCCACACACACACATCCCCCATCCCCCAACCTACTATTATGATCAAACTCCCACACTTTACACACACATACAGTGATGATTGTCGTGAGCATTGTCGCAAAATTGTAAAGAAAATGGAGAAAAATTGTACATATACATTTTGTAACTTAAAAATTAGTGATGCAATTCAACTCTCTCTCTCTCTCTCTCTCTCTCTCTCTCTCTCTCTCTCTCTCTCTCTCTCTGGGTGGGGGTGTGTGAGTGGCTTAGGGATGTGTAGGTGGGTGAGGGATGTGTATGTGTCGGGGTGGGATGCATGAGTGGGTGGAGGATGTGTGTGGGTAGGGATATTGTGATCGAGAAATGTTTGGTTGGGGTGGGTGGGTGGGGGTGTGTGGGTGCTTAGTGGAGGATGTGTGCGTGAGTGAGTGTGTGTTGGTGGACGGGTAGGGAATGCGTGTGTGGGTTGGGAGAGGTGTGTGGTGTATTGGTTAGGGATATTGTGTGGGTGAGGTATGTGTTTGTGGAAGGGGAATTTTTGTGGTGTGTGGGTGGGGGTATGTGGGGTGAATGGGTAAGGGTATCTGTGTGGGTGTGGGTGAGAATATTGTGCGGTATGTGGGTGGGGGATATGTGTGTGGTGTGTAGGTGGGGATGTGTGGTGGTATGTGGGTGTGGGATGTGTTGGTGAGGGATATGTGTGTGTGTGGTGCATGGGTTGGGAATATTGTGTGGTAGGGGATGTATGTAATGTGCGGGTGGGGGATTGTGTAGTGGGGGATTGGGTTAAGGCATGTATGGGTGGGTGGAGGATGTATGTGTGGGTGGTGGGGTATGTGTGTGAGTGGATTGGGGATGTATGGGTGGATAGGGAGATGTGTGTGTGTGTGGGGGGGGGGGGGTAAAGAGATGTCAGTTGGTGGGGATGTGTGTGTATGGTTTGGGGATGTGTGAGTGGATGTGCGATGTGTGGGTTGGTGGGGGTTTGTGTGCGTGGGTGGTGAATATGTGGTCAATGGAGATGTGGCTGGAGGATGGGTGGTTTGAGGTGTGGATGGGGAGAGGATGTGTGGGTTAGGATGTGTATGTGGGATGTGTGGCTTGGTGGGGGAATGATTGTGGGTGGCGAGTGTGTTTTGGTTGGGGGAACAGGTGAGGGGAGAGTGTGTGGGTGGGGGATGTGCAGAAGGGGGATGGGTCGGTTGGTGGGGGGTATGTATGTGTCCCTTGGTTGTGCGTGTGTGTGGGTAGGTGGGGGTGTGTTTGTGGATGGGGTGATGTATGGGTAGGTGGGAGATGGGCCTCATAACATGGTAATTTGCCTTGTTTATGTTTACAACATTCATTTCACAATGTTTATCTTTCTTCCTATGTAAATGTATAATGCTCTTGATGAATGAAAGACGAGTGATTGGAAGGGCCGAATGTAAGACGGGCCTGCGCGCCCAATTTATGACCCTAATAAAGTTGATTTGATTTGATTTCTCTCTCTCTCTCTCTCTCTCTCTCTCTCTCTCTCTCTCTCTCTCTCTCTCTCTATCTCTTTCTCTCTTCTTACACACACACACACACACACACACACACACACACACACACACACACAGGTAGATAGATAGATAGATAGAAATCAAATCAATCATATCAAATCAACTTTATTTTCAAAGGGTAACAAATTGGGCACGCAGGCCCGTCTTACATTCGGCCCTTCCAATCACTCGTCTTTCGTTCATCAAGAGCATTATACATTTACATAGGAAGAAAGATAAACATTGTGAAATGAATGTTGTAAACATAATCAAGATAAATTACCATGTTATGAGGCCCATATCCCATCTACCCACACACACACACCCAGGGACACATACATACCCCACCAAGCAACCCATCCCCCTCCCGCACATCCCCCATCCTCACACACCGCCCTCACCTGTTTCCCCAACCATAACACATTCGCCACCCACAAACATGCATACACATCCTAACCCACACATCCTCTCCCCCACCCACACCTCCAACCACCAATCCCCCAGCCACATCTCTATCGACCACATATTCTCCACCCACGCACACACATCCCCCACCAACCCACACATCGCACATCCACTAACACATTCCCAAACCATACACACACATTCCCACCAACTGACATCTCCCTACCTCGACACACACACACACACACACACACACACACACACATCTCCCTAACCACCTATACATCCCCAATCCATTCACACACACCCCACCACCCACACGTACATCCTCCACCCACCCACACATGCCCTAACCCAATCCCCCACCCGCACATCACATACATCCTCTACCACGCAACATTCCCAACCCACACACCGCACACATATCCCTCACCAACACATCTCACACCCACATACCACCATGCATCCCCACCTACACACCACACATATATCCCCCACCCACATACCACACAATATTCCCACCCACACTCACACAGATACCCTGACCCATCCACCCCACATACCCCCACCCACACACACATACCCCACCCAGACAATATCCCCAACCAACACACCACGCGCCTCTCCCCACCCACACATGCATTTACCACCCATCCACCAACACACACTCACTCACCCACACACCCCCACCCACCCCCAACCAAACATCTCTCGATCACAATACCCTTACTTACACACATCCTCCACCCACTCATGCATCCTACCCGGACACATACACATCCCTCACCCACCTACTCATCCCTAAGCCACTCACACAACCCCACCCACACATTATCCATCCACGCACATATCTCCCACTCCACACCCCACCACCCACACATACTTCTCCCAATCACCACACACCCCCTACTCACCCACACATATCCCCCACCGATACACACATTTCCCGCACCTATTACACACATTCCCCACACCACACACTATCCCCCACCCACACACACATCCTCACCCATACCACTACAAACATACCTCCCATCGACACACCATGCACACATCCCCCACCAACACACCGTACACATATCCAAAACCTACACACCATACACTTCTCCTAACCCGCCATTACATCCCAAATCCACCCACACAATCCCCTACCCACACAACCCCGCCACCCACACATACTTTCCCAAACCATCCACACATCTCCATCCACACATATCCCCCACCCAAACACACATCCCCCACACCCGTCCCATACACATATCCTCCATCCATACACACATCCCCCACACCCATACTTTCACCCCCACACATCCATCCACACATCCCACCAACACCCACAAATATCATTACCCACCAACACACACACCCAAACCCATCCAAACGCATACCCCACCCACATTCCCCCACCCACACATATCCCCACACTCACACACATCCTCCACACACTCTCACACATCCTCACATCTAGACACATACAAAATGCCTCACTTGAGCATTGAAACTAGTATGAACAAACTCCCACACTTTACTCACACACATACACTGCCAATTGTCGTGAGCAGTCTCATAAAAATGTTAAACATGGAGAAAAATGTGTACATAAACAGTGTGTGAAGTAAAAATAGTGATACTCTCTCGCTCTCTCTCTCTCTCTCTCTCTCTCTCTCTCTCTCTCTCTCTCTCTCTCTCTCTCTCTCTCTCTCTCTCTCTCTCTCTCACACACACACACACATACACACATTCACTCTCACGCTCACTCATTCTGTCTTTCACTCAAACTACAGTAATGTACATGAGTTTACATTATACATGATAAAATCAAATGGTATTTAACTAATAATATGACAGATGAGAATACACAAACATATGGATTCGCGTGTTACATAACATGCGTATTACATGACATGCATCTGTTCATCTCTCTCTCTCTCTCTCTCTCTCTCTCTCTCTCTCTCTCTCTCTCTCTCTCTCTCTCTCTCTCTCTGTATTCTTTCATATATACACACTCACATGCATGCGCGCGCTCCCACACACACACTAACACATCAACTCTCCCACTGTCTCACTCTCTCTCTCTCTCTCTCTCTCTCTCTCTCTCTCTCTCTCACTATTTCCCCCATTCATTCACTCTGTCCATCTTCACTCACATTATCTCTAACTCTCTCTCTCTCTCTCTCTCTCTCTCTCTCTCTCTCTCTCTCTCTCTCTCTCTCTCTCTCTCTCTCACACACACTCATACACAGACAGACACACACCCTCACGCTATCACTCAATGTTTCACTTACCCTAGCGCACTCACTCACTCTTTTACTCTCTCTCACACTCACACACACTCTAACACTCATTCACTCACTCACACACACTCACTCTCTCACTCATTCACTCCTCAATCATTCACTCACTTACTCTCTCACACACAATCGTTCACATACACACTCACTCTCTCAATCAAACTCTCTCTCACACATACACATATGTATGAATGCACGCACGCACACACTCCCTCACTCACTCTCACACATACACGTACGAATGCATGCACTGACACATTCCCTCACCATTTCTCACTCAATCACTCTCTCCACCCACACGCATGCACGTGCGCACACACACACACACACACATTCACTCTCTCACTCTCTCTGACACCCACTTTCTCTCTCTCTCTCTCTCTCTCTCTCTCTCTCTCTCTCTCTCTCTCTCTCTCTCTCTCTCCACACACACATATATAGTGAACAATTATAGTTAAACAATTATAATGAACAATTATAATGAACAATTATACCAGTAAATGAATTATGGTGGCATATAGTCGGTATGGATTAAGTATTGAAAGAGTTTTCGGTTAAATGTGTAGGGACTCATTGGAGTTTTCAGATCTGGAGGAAGATCATTCCATAAGTGAGCACCAGAATAGGCGAAACATGTTTTGTATAGGTCCAATCTAGGCTTTGAGACATGTAACAAATTTAGGCGCTTGCTGTTCATTGCATTAGATTGAATCAGCGGCAGAAGATACTCTGGGGTATTTTGAGATATAATTTTATTCACTAATTTCGCTTTGTTAAAAAGGAAGCGCTTTCGAAGTGGTAGAAGTCTTAGATGACTGTATAAATTATTACTTTCAACGTGCTTTCTGCCAGAAACCAGACGAATAGCGCGGTTTTGTAGAGAACATAGTCGTTTTAAATTAGATTTAGGGCAACCATCCCAAACTGTGGAACAGTAATCGAGATGTGATTGGATATAGCATGTATAGAATATTTTTTTCGTGTGCTTTCGTCCAGGAAGTGCTGAATTTTAGCAAGTTGGTAAACTTTTTGTGCTATTTTCTTGGTAAGAACGTGAACATGAGAGCTCCAGCTCAAATGGCTGTCAATTAAAAGACCTAGTGTTTTATGTTCGTTCACATTAACTATAGGTAACGAGCCCAAGCGGAGTTCGAGCGGTGCTCCAGTTATGGCTAGTGTCTGTAGTTTTTGTCTGGTCGTTATTAACATGGATTTGGTTTTGTCGATGTTAATTTGCATGCGGTTTTCATTGCTCCATCTAGTAAGATTATCAAGTTCCTTTTGTAAAGAATTCTCTAATTCACTACGGTTTTCTTGACTAGTATATATAGTACAGTCGTCTGCAAATAGATCACAAGTTGTATTGATATATAAAGGAAGATCATTAATATAAACTGCAAAAAGCAGCGGACCTAGTATTGAGCCCTGAGGCACACCAATATTAAGCTGTGTGGGTCTTGATAGACAGTTGTTGAAGGACACGACTTGTTGTCTGTCGGATAGAAATGACGTGATTATGTTCACCATGTTGGTGCTTGTCTTCATTTGTTTTAGTTTTCTAATTAAAATATCGTGATCTACCATATCAAAAGCTTTTTTAAAGTCTACAAACACCGCTCCACAAATTCTACCGTTGTTGATGTTTAAGTGCCAGTTATCGGTCATTTTTGTTAGAGCACTATGGCAAGAATATTTAGGTCGAAACCCAGATTGACTGTTAATTATTAGATCTTTGTTAATTAAATGGTGTAACGTTATTTTATGAATGTGTTTTTCTAGTGGTTTTGATAGCGACGATAGTAAGGAAATAGGTCTATAATTACCCAAAACGCTATTATCGATTGAGCCATTTTTAAGTAGCGGAAACACTTTAGCAATTTTAAATGCAGATGGAAAGTAGTTTTTGGCCAGGCACTGGTTATATATGAACGTTAAGGACTCACTAATTACTGGTGCTGCACAACGAAGAATTCTATTACTGATACCATCTAGGCCGTGTGAATTTGTTGATTTGAGGTTTAAGAGATATTTATAAACGTCTGCAACAGACATTAAGGGAATCTCAGCGGGAATATTTCTGGTGCACTTCTCCTCACAGAATGATGCCAGTGAACTTAAATTACACGATGAGTCTGGTATTGAAGACTTTAGATTCTCTATTTCTGATTGAAAGAAGCAACTGAATTCGTCGCATGTTATAGAATTAGGTATTGCTGATTCTGTAGGGCGTTTCTTCTTGGTTAGCAAGTTAATAGCCTTCCATATGTGTGTACTGTTTGAATTATCTACAATCAAATTTTTAAAATGATCTTTTTTTATCCTACGCATTTCATATTTAACTTTATTCCTCAGTCTACGGTAATTGATAAAGTCTTTATTTGTGTGTGCTGTATCTCGCTCTCTCATGATTTCCAGAACTTCATTAGTGACCCATGGGGATTTATGTTGATTTTTGACTCGAACTTCTTTAATTGGCACGTGTCCATCGAACACATTGTAGACAGTCTTCGTCCAGAAAGCTAAGGCATCGTCAGGGTCAGGAAATTGGTAAACGTGATCAAGGGCTGCTTTTCTTAAGTCTTGCAAATATAAATCTTGGTTGAATGCTTTAAAATTTCTAAATTTGATACTTACATGTTTATGTTTAAGAGATTTGAACCCAATTCTTGACCATGTACAACATACAGGGTAATGGTCACTAACTGTACTAACAGGAACAGAACATTCAATAATATTATCTGGACAAGTAACATATATATGATCAATTATAGTCGAGGATGTGTCAGTAACCCTTGTGGGACGGTTTATTAGTTGTTTATTAGATAGATAGATAGATAGATAGATAGATAGATAGATAGATAGATAGATAGATAGATAGTAGATAGATAGATAGATAGATAGATAAATAGATAGATAGATAGATAGATAGATAGATAGATAGATAGATAGATAGATAGATAGATAGATAGATAGATAGATAGATAGATAGATAGATAGATAGATAGATAGATAGATAGAACAAACGAACAAACTTTATTTTCGAAGGGTAACATATTGGGCACGCAGGCCAGTCTTACATTCGGCCCTTCTAATAACTCATCTTTCGTTCATCAGTGCATAGTGCATTCACATAGGAAAAAAAAACATTGTCAAATGAATGTTGTAAGCATAAACAATGCATGTTACCATGTTATTAGACAAATCCCCCACCACCCACCCATCTATCTATCCGCCTGACCCCCACACACACATCCACCGCTAAACCACACACATACCCACAGGCACATACATGATCCCATCCATCCACGCATCCCCCAACCAACACATCCCAAACACACCCCCACATACATAATCTCCCTACCCACACACACAACACACACACATCTCCCACCCACCACAGATAGACAGATAGACAGACAGACAGACAGACAGACAGACAGACAGACAGACAGACAGACAGACAGACACAAGCAATAGGTTTTGTCTTCATGTTCTCAATGTTGATCCCATGATCCAGTCGATTGCTTAATGAACAATGTATATTAGATAATAAATGCATTGTCACAATGTGACGTATCTCATCACGCAGTAATTAAACCTTGAAAAACGTAATTCCCCACTTGGATTTATCCAGAGATTACCAACATCTGCAGCGCATGTGTGATATTAAAACTTGAGGTATCACATATTTGTTGACACCTTTAGACTATAAAAATATCATTTCCCCTCACTTGACCACCACAACTGACATCTTCTCCACCCAAGTCGTTTCAGTTCTACCAACTTCTGATCTGCCAAGGTATTGTATTGTTTGTAAAGTCTTTATATGTATCTTAAAAGGTTTTTATTTACTTGTCTTCTTTAACTGGGTTTTAACATAATTTATCTCAATGACTCTTGACTTCTCTCACAATGTTTATCTTTCCATTGTAATTTTTTCTCCACAAAACCTTGTAATAGATTATTTTGTCTGTCTTTGTACCTTTTTTC
Organism: Cepaea nemoralis; assembly: GCA_014155875.1. Classification (NCBI taxonomy): domain Eukaryota; kingdom Metazoa; phylum Mollusca; class Gastropoda; order Stylommatophora; family Helicidae; genus Cepaea; species Cepaea nemoralis. The sequence goes on along the minus strand of JACEFZ010017412.1, from coordinate 5,631 downwards.
CAGTCTAAGGTAACTAGTATCTTATCATATACTGTTTTGAATGTTCTGACCTATGTGGACCTAATGGGTCTCTTAACATATACATATGTTTTAATGTTTCTCACCAGACGGGCCTAACTAGTTTCTTATCATATACAGTTTTGATGTTTCTGACCTAGACGGGCCTGATCAAACTCTTATCATATACAGTTTTGATTTGTCCGTAGACGGGCCAAATCAGTCTTTTATCATATAGTTATATTTTTTCTGAACTACGTAGGCCTAGTCGGTCTCTTATCATATACAGTTTTGATTTTTCTGACCTCGTCATCATCATCAAGTGCCATGCCACCAGGCGTAGGCGGGCATGTCTTTCCACATATTTCGGTATTTGATGTTCTGGATCAACTATGCTGCTGATACGCCTCCGTGCCTCCGTGTCAATCCATCCATCATAATTTCTCTTGGTCGGCCTCTGCCTCCCTTGGCCTCAATCTTTCCAGTTGTCACGATGTTCACCGATGCCTCTCTTCTCATCACATGACCAAAGAAAGCTGTTTGTCTTTTTCTTATTGTTGTATATAATGTTCTAATTTCATTAGCCTTTCTCGGGCAATCGTCGTTGGTTATTCTGGCAGTCTAAAGAATTCGCAACATTCGTCTTAGGAACCACATCTCTGTTGCTTCCAAGTTCTTCCTAATTTGTTCATTTACATTCCAAGATTCACTGAGATAAAGCAAAACAGTTTCTATATAGCACTTCAGCACTCCCTTTCTTACATTCAATGATAGTAACTTATTGCATAAGATACCTTTCACTTGCCTTAAATGCAGCTTTTGCTTACCCTGTTCTGCTCCTAATCTCTGCTGTGCACCTTCCGTCTGATGTTATAAATGTCCCTAGATATTTAAAATTGTCAGCTTGGTTAGTAATTTGCCCTTCTATTTTCATTTCACATTTTGGTGTCACAGTTTCCCTTTATATGACCATTATTACTGTTTTCTTGATATTCAAGGAGAGTCCTTTCTTTGCACTCTCCGTCACTACAACGTCCAACAATTGTTGTAGATCGCTTGCATTATCCGCCACCAATACTGTGTCATCTGCATAGCGTATATTGTTTATATTATAACCTCCGATTAATATTCCTGGCTTCTCTTTGATCTCTCTCATTATTACGTCCGCTATATAGGAGAAGAGATCGGGTGACAGAAAACACCCCTGTCGTACTCATAGCTTTATCTGTTCGTAACTACCCTCTTTATTTCCAATTTTGATTGTCGCTACTTGGTTCCAGTACATATTTTATATTATTCTGAAATCTTTCTCATCAATGTGGATATCCTCCAACATTGTAATTAGTTCATCATGTTTTACTTTATCAAAATACCTTGGTATAATCTATGAAGCACAAATATATGTCTTTCTGTGTCTCTATTGATCTTTCTATTAGTGTTTGTAGTGTATGTATATTGCACTGTTTGTACCCTTTTCTTCCACAAATCCACACTGTTTTTTCACCAATTTCCATTTTTATTTTCTTTCTATGTCTTCTCATTATAATTCTGAGTAGAAGCATAGTGACGTGGTTTATGATGTTAATTGTACGAAAGTCTTCGCATTCAGTTGATCTTGGTCTTTTTGATACATTCTATAAATACAGATTTCAGTACATCACTTGGTAAATATCCACTGCTGTAAATGTCATTGAACACTTTGGTTAATATATTTACTCCAAATTCTCCCAACACTTCTAATTCTTCTATTGTGATTCTATCTGTCCCAGGTGCTTTTAATTTCTGCATATGTTTGACAGCGTCAGTGGCTACTTTTGTTGATAGGTGGATCTTCCAAGTTACTTTCTTCTGTTAATTCTTCCCTTTATCCATCATATAATTCTCTTATATACTCATTCCACCTCTTCATTATAGCCTCTTCCTCCAATATGTCTTTCCTGGTTTTGATTTAAAACACCCTGTATGTACTCGTATTTTTTCCGTAAGCTCACTGATTTGTCTGTGTATATTATTTGTATCTTTTTTTTTCTGTTGCATATCCCTTACAGGACGTTGCAGTCAACACCAGAATTTTTCAGCTGCTGTTGATGTACTAGGCAGGTTTTACGTTCAGTAGTTTGCCATTGCTTTCTGAACGACCGGCTTACATGCCCCCGTAAGTTACTAGCGCAGCGCAAACCGCTGCCGATTCTCGCAGCTGCTGTTTTACCCACGTGGATATACGGGATTACGGAAAATGCCGTTAACCCTTGGCCAGTCAGACCGGCTTTGTATCTTTAATAGAGTTTAATTCAATTTTTCTTGCACTGTTCGTTTAACCAACTTTCTTTTGCCTTCACATATTTATCTCTTATTTATTTCTTTTTCTTATCATTCTCTTGTTTGTCATTTTTACTCTCTTTTCTTTTGTCCATCAACCTTAAGATTTCTTCAGTCACCCATGCTTGTTTTGACCTAGGAGGGCCTAATCAGCCTCTTATCTTAACTATTGTATATATTCTATACATACACTATTGTATTCAACTAGAGTTGAATATCTTGTATCTATTCTGTATACACTATTGTATGCAACTAGAGTTGAATATCTTGTATCTATTCTGTATACACTGTTGTATTCAACTAGAGTTGAATATCTTGTATCTATTCTATATACAATATTGTGTTCAACTAGAGTTGAATATCTTGTATCTATTCTATATACAATATTTATTCAACTAGAGTTGAATATCTTGTATCATTTCTAAATACACAATTGTATTCAACTAGAGTTGAATATCTTGTATCTATTCTATATACACAATTGTATGCAAATAGAGTTGAATATCTTGGCTCCATAATCGACTGCAATGGCGGCTGTTTAAATAACGGCCAGGCCGAAACTGACCTTTACAATGCAGAGGTTAAACAGTAAAGATACGTGAATAGCCCTCTAAATGACAGTTGCAAATAAACGAAGGCTACCTGTATTAGAACACGCTGTTCCTGTGGCTACATATCGTAAGTCAATAACTGCAGAAGAAATCGGAACTTCCACCTGAAATATTACAGAAATACTCAGTAGCAAAGGGTTTACGGACGCAGTTAATAATCCCGCATATCCGCATTCGAAGCACAGCTCCGGGCGATTTGGCAGTAGACCGTCTTGTGTTGATTTTGTTTACGAAATGGTATGGGTATCGGTCGTTCAGAAAGCAATTGCAAACTACTGAACGTAAACTTCCCAAGAGATCACATCAGCAAAAATGCTGGTTTGGCTGCGACGTCCTGTAAAGGATATGCAACTAACTTTTTCTTTTAACTCTTAGAATATCGTGGTCTAATACGAAGAAAAGTTTTCAAATTCGACATGATCTGAACATCGAATACAACTGGCTCATAAACACCATTGTACATCGGAAAGTGGAATAATTACGCAATGTTAAAAGCCACACAGCTTTGCAAAGATGTTTCGTGGGAAAGACAGGAGCTGACAAGCACGAAGATGGACACATCACATTCAGGCCATTATGGGCCTGGAAATCCACGAGGCAGTGGAACTGGCCAAGGATGGAGAATCTATCATTGGGGCTGTGACAAGAGCGATGAAGCTGATAGTTTGTACGGACACCATGTTTGTGTTGTGTTTGCAGAAACAAATGGCACCTTCAACAAAAGGTGACCTATCTTTGTTATAACCGTTTTTGGTGTCGAAGACACACACATATAAAGGACTGACTACGATAAAACAACTGGAAGCAAAGGACTCATGTACACACCTTAAAGTACGTTGGATACATGGTAATAAACCCATAATTGTATAGAACCATCCACTTTCAATTCCAATTCCAATTTTCCAAAAAAAAAATCCAAATTCGGACTCGTTTAACCTGCTTCCTCAGCGGTGGTTATTGTTGAGAGCCTTGGTTTTATGGGTTTTTAGCCCATGTTTCTTGTCTTGTGCACTCTTACGAGTTGAGACCCCCTCTCCTTTCTCTCCATCGGACCGATTGCATAGACGTTTGTGTCTGTGACGTCAGCATGGGGGGGGGGGGGAGGGTTGATCGTCGGCTATCCTTTGTGCCCGTCTCCTCTTGTGGTTTTCTTTGTTGGTGTAGGCTCCTGGCTCGTCTGGTTGTAGTCCTTATAAGGACTTTTTATTTAGTATTTGTGCCTCCTTTTTGTCTATTGCCTGTAGAAGCTTTTCAGTGTGATTTTCCTCCTTGCGCCTTTTTTCACTTTCGCGTTTGAGTTCTTGCTGTCTTTCGATTGCTTCCTCTGTGGTCAGCCATGGGACGGCCTCTCCGTCATCTATATAGTATTTGAACCATCGATATTCGGTGGGTGATATAGCCATATGAGTGTATATATCTTCGGTATATATATGAGTGTATATTTCCTCGGCACTAGGACATGGGGTATCTCTATATCTTCGTACTCAGTGTAAATAAGCGAGGTAAAGCTAATTGCTCACTCCATTTCATAATATCATGGTCTAGAATATGTGAAGATCTGACAATTGGTTCCATAACGGCGGTACCCTGCTGTAGAACTAATATGTTACATCCAAGGGTAGAAGAGGAACAACTGAACATGCGCATGAAGTATCAATATTCTCCGAGAAGTAAGAGATAGACAAATTGACAAAGATGGCAGTTAATTACGCCCACATTTAAACAAGAGGTCAACAATTTGGAACAGCTCGGCTGCTTCCCGCCCACACTTGGAGGATACAGACGCAACAAAGAGTCATGGCTGAATTCGGCAGTCTTTGCTCAAGATGTTTACGAAGGATTTCATGTCAGAGAAGAGACATGGGCGGCCGCCATAGACTTAGAGGACGCATCCAATAGAGTATCCTTCGAGCACTTGATGCAAACCCTCCTCAGACTGAAAGTGCACGCTCACCTTGTACGGTGGATATCTGCAGTTCTGCTCCAAAGGAAGATGGTGCTAAGATGCGGGAGTTGGTCTTCTGAGCCGATAACGATATGTCCAGGATTGCCGCAGGGTTCACCACTGTCACCAGTACTATTCAACGTGTATACGGTGCCGATCACTGAACAACAGTTGGACGGAAGGGATAGGACTCTATCATTTGCTGACGACATTCTCGTGTATCGACAGGGTCGAGATAGACAGGTGGTTACCAATGATATGCAGGGCGAACTAGATCGAATTTCCTCATGGTGTGCTGATGCCGATGCCCTTGTCAACCCTGCAAAGGCATCGGTTACATGGTTCTCCCTAAACAACCATATTGTGAACACAGACCTGCCGGCAATAAGAATGGACGGGAGCCTTTTGAGTAGAACCCAGTCAATGACATATCTTGGCGAGAGGCTTGATCGAAGTCTGTCCTTCAGAGATCATGTCGATTAAGTTATAAATAAAGCTCAAAAAGGTTTGTCATCAATGAGAGTCATGGCGGCTGCCAATGTCAAGCAAAGACTGCTAATACTTCTGTTCCAAGGACTGGTGCTTTCACGCATCGAGTATGCCCTGACCATCCTCACTGTCAGCCCTACACAGATTGGAAGACTTGAAAAGGTACAAAACGAAGCCATGCGCATCATTTTGGGCTGCACGAAAGACACCAGCTGTGTAGCAATGAGATACCTCCTTGTCTTCCCGACTGAAGTGTAGGCAATGGACATC
>JACEFZ010017411.1:0-28381 GCA_014155875.1 Cepaea nemoralis | reverse complement strand
TGTCATTTCCCAGTGTAAGGTCTCTGGGATGGTAAACTCACATAAGATAGGTAATTCAGTTGAATGTTTAGAATTCATAGTCATTCCCATTTGATGTGTGAGGTATGGTTCTGCTACTCTGGTATTCTCTTTAAATGGTTTAAAAGTGGTGTAGTCATGAACACACTACTATATTAGGTATCCATAAGGTTTATGTTCCTACATATGAATCATGTGTTAATTAACTATTTTGTCATTGATTATCATTGTATTTTCATGCTTGATCTGCTTGTATAAGTCATGTAATATTGAAAAATTACCAAGGCAGCAGAGAGTGATAGACCATTTTATAGATAATTAGGACAGATAAGTTAAAAATCCAATAAATTTTTTTTTAAGGGAAAAATTGAATAACAAATGATGATTCAGTAGGAAAGTAAATAATACCTGAGAGATAAATTAAACCAGGGGAAAATAGCAGTAACTAAAGTAAATGAACTAAGGTTAAGGCCTAAACCACCACTTGCAAAAATGTAGACATAGTTAATGGAAAGGAAGGAATATTGTAAGAATTTGCAGTATTTAGGGGCACCCTAATTTAATCCTTTTTTTTTCATATGACATAACGTGTTCTACAACACCGGTAGTAAAGTAAAGTGAATAAATGATGGATACTTAGGAAGAAAAGCCATACCGACACTTATTCTACTCCACAGGTGATATGAGTAGTATTATTAACTAACTCAGATGGCCCATATGTTAATGAGGGTCAAAACCAAAATATTCAACTGGTGATGTAAGTGAAACTGATCAACTCACTTACTGGCCCAACAGAATATAAGGTATTTCTTTAAATTATCCACCCCGATTCCATTATTGATGGTAGCGGAAACAGACCGTATAGGTATGTAAAAGGTATAATTAAAGAATTAACATAATACATTGGAATTTCAAATAAACTTCAGGAGATACCGGAAAAAATCTGTGCCAGTCTCTAGTCAGAGACTGAACATTTCAGATATTGGCTCCTTAACTTTGAAATTTACAGTTTAATCTCATTAAGTGAAATGTTCACTATGAGAAGACCTCATCAAAAAGAGGAATGAAACAGCTTTTAGTTAGCGATTAGCTTATGTAAAGTTATTTCAATAATTGCCTAACTAACATTAATATTCTCATAAGGGAAGAATTAAAAAGGGCAATAAAGGGTACAATAGAGGCGCACGACTCAATTGTATTTTCTTTAAACTAACCGAGTAACTAAATTCTAGATAATGCTCGAAGTCTACTAATAGGTAGATGAATCAGAAATCAATCGCAAGGCGAAACAGATTTCTACATCTCAGTTCTGACTAGGATTATATGCCAGCATTAAATATGTGAAAGCAGATCCAGACTAAAGAGATAAGCTTAAATAACTGATACGAATCAGTAAAAGCAACAATTAAATAAACAACTCTTGAAATAGATGCTGTTTATAGATAGGACGAACCCCTTCACGTAAAGAGAGAGGAAACGCCTAAGACTTATACAGTGAACCCATGCTAGAAAAATGGAATATAGCTGTGTAAAAACCAAGCAAATTGGAGCAGATAGCTGAAGAATTGCTTGATGTTTACTAGATTAGGAATTTCAATCAGGAATCTAGCTAGTAAATTATATAACAGTTCAAAGATAGACCTTAGTCAATCTAAATAAATCCAGAGTTTCCACGTATTAAACGGATGAAAACAAAACTGGAGAGAAACATTAAGAGTACCTTACCTGTTATCTTGAGGACACAACTCAGGAGATGCCAGTATGAGAGGGATATACAGATGTAACAGTAATTTTACTAAGACTAGTAGCCCACATCCATAACTGGAAAGTGAACCAGCAACTTGATTGTCTGGAAGACTATCACAGGAATCACAAAAAGGGGCTTTTAACTTCTCACTGAACTGATTATATATAGTAGGAGACAATGCGTCTGAACCTACATAACAATGTATGTTGCTAAGTTGAAAATAGTCTAAAAACCTGGAGGGAGGCAGACGACGATCAATGTACGCCAAGCGACGCAAAATTGCTCGTAATTCAACACCAAAGCAACAAATACAGAGTGAAACTCAAACACATCAGTTAGAATTACTAATAAGGATTCTAGCGTAAAATAGATCTAGATTAGAAGGAATAGCAGAGAAAGTAAGCTAAGAATTACTTCATTTCTGATAGATTCATGTTCCCCGTAATATTCGGTTCAGAGCGGAAATCTAGAAAAGTTGGAAATTGTTTACATGTTAGACGAAATTCTCCGGGTAAACCCGCAAGAGAAAGGGACACCACTCTAATCAGTAGTTATCAAAACTGATCGGAAAATCCCATAACTCGACTAATAACCCAAACACAGGATGTGTTGGATGAAAATGTATTCAACAGGCACCATCTTTAGCTTCCTTTAAATATCAGATCTATAGTTAAAACAAACGTCTAACTTACAGGGAGATGGGCGAGTTTAATATGCTATCAGTAGACGCAGAATTAACCGTCGGTTTTAACATAATCTCAAGATTAATAATCTAACGAGAGAGGAATCAAGCTGGTATATATCCCAACTAGTCATGCTTAAGTTAGCAGTGGTTACATGTAGACCATAAATGAACTACAAGGAGAGAAGAGACTTTCTGCTGGGAAAAGAATCTGAGGGGAGTGGACGCACAAAACCCAGAATCAGCAAAATGCAGATGTTAGGTTTCTTAATAACCCATGCAGAAGTACTCAGGACTTTCTCCAGTTCTTAACGCCAGACTAATTATATTGGGAAAAGAAATTCAGCAAATGATCTCATATGAACAGTATCATCAGGCTATTGCAAGCTTAATGATGATATTTCAATTGCTTCAAAAAGTCGGTTTGGTGCAGACAAACTAGTACTTGAAAGTAACAAATTATCAGATAACCACTCATATTTCAAACAATAGCTGACAACAGTGGAGAGGGTACTACACTTTTTCACTAAAAGGGAAGTAAGCCTTTAAGGTTATGCCAGTTGTCGTGACTAGAAGAAAATGGGCGTGGATCTGGTAGATTTTAATATAGGAAAGAAATGTAGTAGTTAAGTAATAAGTGATGGATACTAGGGGAGTCAATGTAAAGACGGAAATTGTAGAGTACTGCTCGACCATTTAATTTCTGAAAGAAATAAATGTCTTAAATTGGGGAGGCGTGTGGTATAATAAAACGTCCTTACCCTTTCCTATTTATGGACTCCCTTAAAAATAAACAAACCCTTACAATTACTGTTTAAGTAAATTACTTAATGTAGGAGAAAATAAAACAGCCATAGACTGACCGTGGCGAGCTAAATTTATTTGGCTTTATTTCTGTCACGTACCTGGCAAGACCGGGACTGATAGAAAAACAAAGGCCAGTGTAGCCATTTTGGTCAGTACGACACAAAGAACAGACATGTAAAAGTTTTCCCTTCGGGGAGAAGGCATGTTGCCTTTAAAACCATGATTCTCTTCAACTATTGGTATGTTATATCTACACTATTAAAATGCATTTATGTATTACATAGACCAGTATGTTTAATTAAGAATTAGGTACAATTCTCTTAAACCAGGCTGGATGATGTTTATCAAGGAAACACATGTGGGCGCCATGCTGTAATTTTTCCTATGTTTTACAATTTCTAATCCTTATGTTAATATCTTTTATAGGCATTATGAACTTATATCTAGTAGTGCTTATAACCTAGAAATATTATGTGTACCGTAGAGTATCAAACTCAGGTAAAAACCACATTCTAGGCATTTTCTCAAGGTGGGAACAGACTCTTGTTTACATACTTCAGTAGAGAACTTGTGACTGTCAATTTCATATTCCTATGTTAAAACTTCTAGGCACTATGAACAATATCTCACTATTTATGCTTAGAAATCTGCAAATAATCTATGGACTATAGAAAGGAAATTTTATCCATGCGGGGACATACAAATGATTACGCGTATTCCTGACTCTTAGTCAGGGGATAAAATGCTTCGCCACATCATAATCTGTAACTTGGAACTATAGTGTTAAATTTTAGTACTATCCTTTTGTTAACAGATTAGTAACCACTCCATATGAGGGTGAACATATAATCATTTCATAAAATAGTGTTAGGGACAGGCCATGTTTGAATATAAATTCATGAACAAATAAACGCATGATGTAAATGCATGTTCGGATAGGATTCACTCCGCATCGCCTCACCGTAGTAGAAACAGAAGCGAAGATTGATGTGAATAAATTGCTTGCAATATTCAGAAGACTGGACCATGCGGCATAAGTTATTCTTATAAATACCCTCCGAATAATAGCAGTCATTGGCAAAACATATCACAGCGATTACTATCCTCATGTGCTGTATGCAGTGGGGGAAAACAATGGATGTTTTAGTTTATGAAGATAATTCAAAAACCTAAGCTCCCTGCATCATCATTATGATTATTATGTATGATTATCATGTACTTAATATCAGAGAAATGTACATGTATGTTTTTTTTTTTATGGTATGAGAATTTTCTTTGTTCTGATTGTTACTTTTTACTGTGGGAATATACATTTTAATGTTGCACCTTGGGATTAAAGGATGTTGATGTAAGAATACATATGTATGTCAGTACTTAAGAAGCCAATGGTGAATAGTCTTGACCTAGTGATGATTATAGTGCCGAAATGAAGACGCGGCATTAGAAACCACAGGGATTCTGTATAGGCTATTCTCTTCAAGTAATGAGAGAGACAATATCAACATGTTGGATGGACAGAATGACTTCACCCATCCAATAGTCCCAGTAACAACAGAACAAAATATAAGTGAGAAAATACCTTACTCACTATGAAGAGTCAGAATGGCTCTACTCAGCAATGAGGGACAGTGGAACATGGACACCCACTCCTTTTCCCCTTCTCCCCTTGTTGGTTTGTATTTGTGTTTGTAATTGTGTTGTAAACCTTTTATCATAACACAGTAGGTTAATGCTAGTGTTGTATTCTTTGTCATCCCTTTTCAACAGAAGAGAAGCAGGTGGTGGTTGAATGTGGTGGGACTATATCACTAAACCTGGATCCTGGGTCAAAAGCCAGAAAGTGAATGTCCAAACCATAGTCTGGATCTAGCAATACCTCCATGTTTACTGCGGCGCTCAATAGCTCCATAGCGAGCAACAGATAAATTAGAAGACAACTGACGGGGTGAGTGATTAAGTCCTATTTTAGGAATATCCAGGATGGACTTCAAGATCTAATAATCTACAAAGATGAAGATCAACAAAGTAACTGACAACAGTGACTCGTCAGTTATACGTTTGAGAAGTATCACCTATGGCCTCATCATTCAACCAAGTCAGTGAAACTGGGACAATCCTTCAAGTTACTAAAACTAACAACAGTGAGTAACCTTCAACTGTTGGTTGGATTACCAAGTTAATATCCACTATCTATCTTCGAAAGAACATCTCACAGCTGCAACAGTCAAACATGGAATTCAGCTATTCAACATTAAGTTCTGGCTCAACCAAATGGGAAGAAGACATTGAACCAATACAACCAAGGTACCAACTGAAAACCATACCTACACCAGATTACCTCAAGGTTCCCAAACCTAACACATAAAAAAGGACCATATGAAAGCAGCTAGCGGAGTAAATGCCTCTACGCCTGCAACCACAGGAATCACCTGATGGCTTGCAACCCTGGATATGTGGTGGAAGCAATATTCTTCAGTTACATGCCTGCAGCAGAATCCTGGAATTAATTCCAGATGAACAAAATGAATAACAAGCAGAATTGTACGTCTACACTGAAAGTAAATAATGAATCAGAACTCTGTGCTGGTCCCATGTCAGCCTAAATGCCAATAACGGTGGAATAGGTTATAGACTGATGACTAGGTGGGTGAAAAATCTGTGGGAACAAAATTGAGATTCGGATATTATAAGCCGAGACGCTGAAAGGTAGGCATCCTTTTCATCAGATATGGTGATATAGGGAAGAACCTTAGTCCAAGACCAAAGATGCATCTCCTGAAGGTATGACCAACCCAGGCCTCAATTTCACACTGACACCGAGCCGTTCGCAAAGAAGATTCTTGAATTCAGCTCCACGGAGGAGATATGTGGTGAATTTATTTCATAATAAGGATTATAAGTTGTTCCGCAACAAACTTCAGTGGACATTAAACATGACTGTGAGTATTTATTGCTGTCACGGATAAATGTGGACATTAACTGCTTTGCACTGGAGAAGAATACCCATCCGCAATGCCTAAATGAACACTATAATTAATTAACTTAATTATTAGTATCAACTGTTTTCATGTGTGTGTTTTTTTTTTTCTTCTATGACATATAAAGAGTGGGTATTGAGGTGTAACAAATGATGGTTAAGGTAAATAGTATTTTGACATCAACTCATTATTTTTAAATATGATAATTGTACATGGTGTCAGAAACAAATATATATGTTTGGTTTCTGCACCTAGACCAGTGTGATTTTATCTAGGTACAATGAGTCAAGTTAGCAGAACCAATTTGTGGTTGTTGTGTTGTTTGTAATAACATTGTTTTTATTTTTTGTGGGTCACTGGGTACTATGCTGTAATACTGCACATCATTCCCATGCCTGTCTGAAAATGCATAGTGTTTATTACACCTATATATATATATGTAACTGCAGATCTTGAGTTAATACCTGAACTGTTTGTCCAAAAGTGTTGTGTACATCAAGTAAATGTGGTGTCCAACAAGTGGTTGTTTATATGTTGTGAGCAATCAATATCCTTCTAGCATCTATAGTTAATTTAAAGGGTGATGAAGTGGGAAGGGAAACCTACACACAGATGCCATTGTTTCAAGGATTGAGCTCTTTCTTCCTGGGATTTGTGGTAAAGATCCCTGATCACCCTGCATTCTGACCAGTGAACAGAGAATCAATAATACCCCCTAGACATTTTAACGAATTATTCTCAGGAATTAAAATCCACATCCCACAACTACCAGTACATAGACAAAGGCGAAAATGATATTCGACAAAGAAGATCACAACTTTATACAACGCAGAACATTTACTATCACTTTTAGTGATAAGGATACGCACTTTATTTTTAGATTCGAGTCTACAAGGAGAGATCTTTAAATAATGCGATTAGTAATGGAGGATCAGAAGTGTGCACAGAATGCCCAAATAATACCAGGGATACGGCCAATGTACCAACAATAAAGTAGTGTCACAACTATTATACAAACCATTCCGGCAATCGACAAATTTACATAGAAATAAGTAAATACGAAACGTAGTTCGCAGCTTATAGTATTACTGACAGACGCACATCAGTACTTCAGACACTCAAGTCCAGAAAGGTGACAGTACTACCGACATTACTGTATAATATAAACTAGGCAAACAGGAAAACGATTATTCTGTATCACAAAACGAGACACAATCTGCTCGGCAGACACATGTATGCAAATTTAAGATTGACAAATGTGTCACGTTTACGTGAGGCTTGACACCACATACAGCACATCACATACTCCAAGACTGCCTGAAATACAACACGTCAAGGCAAACCTGTTGGCCTAGACAAACAACAGTGGAACATAAATGTTGCAGGCCACTGGTCAACTTAAAAAAGACGTGAACGCTTGTAATAACAAACCTCAGTGCAGATACTTTGTTTCAAGCAAACGACAGTCAAGAGAAAAAAATAACAATCTTCAATGTCCTGTCGATTGGCGTGGACGACCATGCTTCTCCATATCTCGCAATTCCGCGCAGTATGTATCAGTTCGTGTATTAACACCTTTCCGTGCCATGAGACAAGAATTGTCTCTCACTGTCTTCCTGTATCTCTCTTACTGTAAATCTTTCCAGCTTTCATAGCATGTTGCAGTTTCCTTTTCTCATGATGTGGTAAAACAAATGACCACCACCTCTTTCTTGTATTTATGATAAGTTGTCTTCATGTCTTATCCACTTTGAAAACATTTAGATCATCATTTTAGATATACAAAGTATGTTCAGAATTTCTCTCAACACATCACATGTAACGCCTACATGTATACAATACAATATTATTTAAGTAGATGTTCATTCACATAATTAGAAATGCCTGATGGTAAATTAAGAAAAAATCTAAACATTTACCTGGTCCTTCCATCTGAATAGTCTCTACACATCAGTCAGTGATTGCTTCCTAGATCAGCCTGAAGACATGTAACTCCACATAAACTCGACTTGATCTGGCCTCAGGGCAGCAAGAGGTCTGCTGACAACTTAGATGAGACAGACAACGTCAGACATCTCTTGGGTAGGTCGGTGTCTCCCGGTGGACTGTTAAACATGGCATGAAAATATCATTGCAGGCCCTGACGTTGTGTAAAGTGTTAGGCTTTCACAAATATTAAGACAACATTCCTGAATGCTGTGATGTCGGTTCCTAAATCAATCAATCAGTCAATCAAATATTAAGACATGACATTCTAGAGTGGGATAATTCACTTCTCCGTCGCTTCTCGTTGTCACACACATCTCTTGGACCGAATGGCTTGGTGAACCTCAGAACCGAACTGTCTGAAACAAACCAGACGACAGCTGGGAAGTAAACCGCAGACCTCCGAGGTCTATAACCTTTTGCGCTAACCCCTGAGCTAAAAGGTTTCTCATTTCAACATTAACGACGACACGATTGCCGGGGCGAACGCCACCATCCACCTTCACGGGGTTCAGGGTCAATGTTGGAGGCTGGATGGGATGTCTACCTATGAGACTTTACACGAAAGGAACATTATAGTCTTGGAACATACCTTCACTACATAGGTCTCGGAGATGACACTTGCAGCTGAGGAATACCAAAGGAAATTCTGGGACATCCTACAGGACAGTCTGGAAATTTCCAGCCAGGGAATGGAAATGTGACCAACAGCAGCAACCCTGCAAGACACATTGTGTTGGAGGACGGGATTTCCCGAGCATTTGATATGTCTGTTTATTACGTTTAACACAATCTGAGATTATAACGCAATGAAACCGACTAATCGTTTCTCATCTTTAAATGTGTGTAATATACTAGATCTAGAATAGCATCAGATTTTCTCTATTTACTTTTTGGTATATGCTTCGACCAGGAGCAATTAATTGAATGCGAAGATTTTCGTACAATTATCCTCATAAATCATGTCACTAAGCTTCTACTCAGAATTATAATGAGAAGAACCAGGAAGAAAATAAAAATGGAAATTGGTGAAGAACAGTATGGATTTGTGGAAGGAAAAGGTACAAACAATGCAATATACACATTACGAGCACTATTCTAATGATCAGTAGAGACAAAGAAAGTCATATATTTGTGCTCCATAGATTATACTAAGGCATTTGATAAAGTAAAACATGATGAACTGATTAAAATGTTGGAAGATATTAACATTGATGAGAAAGATCTCAGAATAATAAAAAATATTTACTGGAACCAAACAGCAGCAATTAAACTGGGAAATAAAGAAGGGAATTATGAACACATACAGTTGGGAGTAAGACAGGGATGTGTTTTGTCACCGGATCTCTTCTCCCTCTACGGCGAAGTAATAATGAGAGAGATCAAAGAAAAGCCAGGAATAATATTTGGAGATTATAATATAAATAATATACGCTCTGCAGATGACACAGTATTGAAAGCGGATAATGCAACAGATCTACAACAATTGCTGAACATTGTAGTAACAGAGAGTGCAAAGAAAGGACTCTTCTTGAATATCAAGAAAACAGTAACAATGGTGATATCAAAGAAACAGGTGACACCCAAATGTGAAATAGAGATAGAAGGGAAAATTCTTCACCAAGTGGATAGTTTTATATATCTAGGGACATTTATAACGTCAGATGAAAGATGCACAAAAGAGATCAAGAGCAGAATAGGGCAAGTAAAGGCTAGATTTCAAAAAATGAAGAATAAAGAGAGTCTAAAGAGCTATATAGAACCTGTTTTGCTGTATGGCTGTGAGTCTTGGAACATAAATGAACAAATTACGAAGAGATTGGAAGCAACAGAGATGTGGTTCCTTAGACGAATGTTGCGAATTCCTTGTACTGCCAAAGTAATTAACGACGAATTCCTTAAAGAGGCTGGCGAAACTAGAACATTATATACAACAATAAGAAAGAGACAAACAGCCTTTATGGGTCACGTGATGAGAAGAGAGGTGCTGGAGAACATCGTCGCAACTGGAAAGATCGAGGGAAGAGAGGCAAAGGAAATGATGAGAGAAACCAAGAGAAATGATGCTTGATGGATTGAGACGATGGTATGGAGGAATATCAACGGCAGAGTTGATCCAGAAAACCAAAGACCGAGACTTGTGGAGAGTCATGAACGCCTACGTCAGTCGGCACGGCACTTGATGATGACATGCTTCGTTAATATACATTTCTGAGACATATGGCGCTATTTAAATGGCCGAGTATGTACACATTATATCTTTATTCCGTAGTTGTGGATTTATTCAGATGACAGACATGGCTAATGAAGACACCGTTTGGGAGTTTCTTGTTGATCGCCCAGAAAGTACAAAATAGCTTCATGCGACACGAATGGATCGACACAATGGGCACACCACAATTATCGCAGGTAACATTCGTCTATATGCCAGGACACTCAGGCGTGAAAAAAGGAGCCAACCGATCAATTGGCAAACATGGTGGTGATCAAGGAGGGAAGGGCAATGCGTGGGCCGGACATCAACCACACCATAAGAGATGCAGGACAAATAGATGATCATAAGGACGCTTGGAAACCTGCATTCTTGTCCAGGGTGAGTTAATTGGGAGTGAAGTGGGGAGCTGCCAGACACAAATATTTTGTCAAGATCACAAGACCTATGATTAATCAACACAGAACTGATGCTATTAGCTGACATACTCTGACAGGGAGATTAAGTAGGAGATCGGAACACCTCTCGACACGTCCGGATTGTGATGTTGATGAACCTCAATAATCACTAGTCGATCGTGCACCGAGGCAGTCATTTAAAGGAGCCGAGTTTGTATCTCATCTTGGACACACTATTGTTGTCAATATTTATATTGTCTAGTGTGTCCTCGAATCTCTACCTTTTTCTTATACTGCTATAAGTGCGGATCGACACCTGTGAATTTCGTTTCTCATACTACTGTAATAGCTTCAAGGATGCTCCAGCAACTGATATATCTGTCGACAAAGATGTGTGGCCAAGTCGAAGGAACTTCGGTGGTAAGCAGGGGGAAACATCGTTTTACACTGAAAGTGTATAGTGTTGTAAAAGATCACAGGCCTGGTTCAAGAGTTAGATGATTGTGTGAGACAGACGATATTGATCGTCCTCGCTTATGGACATGCAATATGATGATGACTGACACCTTAGTGTCTTGATAAACTATAATTTGTTATGATTGAGTTATGTCTCTCCATAGCATACAACCCGTGCTGAATTTAGAGACCATGCATTGTCCATGCATCATGATCCCTCTCTCGGCCTACTTGTTTAATCCAGAGCAAAGATAACACCAATATGTCTGGTACAAGACAAGCTGCAGAAGATGCTGAACAGCAAAGCAATGCCTGTCGGAGTCTCCATCCATGACCACTTGCCAACCAAGACTAAGGGACTGGTCTGTCCTGCCATGACATTTAGTCTTTAGGTTGCATTTCCTCGCAACAGGATACGGCTGGTACCCAATTGGGCTCTTCCACCCAAAGCCCTTGGCACAATGTGGAGTGTCGGGTTTGGTGAGCGCCGCTCGATATTCGATAGTGTCGTCTGCCGTCATACGGTGGCTCGGGCATACCTTCATGTGAGTCATACATGATGATGATTAATTGTTAATTAGTTGCACACAAATAAAGGACCCCTTTCAGCGCCTTCTATATGGTATATGTTGCTAGCCCCATATTTATAGCACTTCGTGGGTAAGTCGCCTTTACTTCCTAGAACAATTCCTGGTACACATCTTACACGGGGTCGACCTGGAAACCCAGGTCAGTTTAAAAAAATAAAAGAATCCACGCTCCAATGGGGATTTGAACGTATGACCACAGGGTCGACAGGCAAGCGTGCTAGCTGCTGAGCTTCCGTGGTTTCCGTGTGATGAGTAGAAGACAACACGACCATATAGTACATTGAATGTAACAAATAATAAGCAAATAATTTAAAAATGGACACTCCGCTCGACAAACGCAAATCTGGCACTTCTGTTGCATACAAGTTAAACAAATTATATCCGATGAACAGAGTGTGCGTGTGTGTCTGAATGTGTTTAGCAGAAGAAACAAGTATTTCACAGGGCGACGGCTGAATGACGTTACAATCCTCTGATTATTATACACGTGTATGGGTGAAAGATGTTGCCGTTGTGCCTGTGTGCCACACTAGTAAACAATGAGAAGCAGTCAGTAAATATGTACCCTTTTCAAATACCGTAAGGGAAGACTGAAGCGTAGCAACTTTGTAGAAACTGCAAAACGAAGGATTAGGGCAGATCCTATTCTTAACATATCAACAGTCAAGCCCATACACAATGCACACAAGTTCCCAGCTTGGCGACAGCAGCAACTGCCTGAGATGATAGAAAACATTCCTGGTATTGAGAAAAAGAACAAAAGCATGAAACCGAAAGAAGAGAAATAACCCTAAACTACATAAAAGAACATTACCCAAGCAGGAATTGGACCCATGCATATACAGATGGATCAGCCAAAAATTCAATAGAGAATGGAGGAGGAGGAGGTCTCCTAAATTTAAAAAATGGAGTGAAAAAAACACATTCAATGGCAACTGGAAAATTTTCAAGTAACTTCAAAGCGGAGGTAGAGGCTCTGAAAACTGCAGCAGAAATGCTCCTGATGGAGGAAAATAAAGAGAAGCAAATAGCTATCTTCACAGATGCAAAGTCAGCTGTCTCAATACTGAAGAGCAATAACAGCACAGAACTAACTGACCTAAGAGCAGCACTCCATGGCCTATGCCAGAAATCCAAAAAAGTTGTAATACAGTGGATCCCATCACATTGCAGTATACCTGGAAACGAAGAGGCTGACAGACTGGCAAAAGAGGGCGGACGACTACCACAGCCTTACATAGACATAACCTATAATGAGGCAAAGAGGTTGATAAAAAGCACTTATAGAACCAAATGGGAATCATAGCATCCAGGCCATCAGAAGGATGATGCATATTACAAACTCGACCGAAGAGAACAAGTAGCAATCTTCAGACTCCGCACAGGACATAACAGGCTGAAATACCACTTGTTCAATAAACTAAAGATAGGAGATACCGATGAATGTAATTGTAGAACTGGAAAAATGACAGCAAAACATTTGCTGCAGGATTGCCCAACGTATGCAGAACAGAGAAAGATATTTTGGCCCACACCTGCTTCATTTGAGGACAAGCTCTATGGAGATATCAACAAGCTCAAGTTGACCGCAGCTTACTTTAACTATATACAGGTTGACATTTAAAGGTGCATGAAGACCCAGAGGCATGAAATGGAATATTGCTTGGATAGCAAATCCATTACGTGGAAAGTCCGAATCAAAAGCCCATTGTGTGGGCTTCATAAAAAGTGGAAAAGTGTCCTAGTGGCACGAAATGGAATATTGCTTGGATAGCAAATCCATTACATGGAAAGTCCGAATCGAAAGCTCACTGTGTGGATGTCATCTGCAGACTGCATACTTCTGGTTTCCGGAAGAACAGCCTATGGTGAACGGAAGGCCCAATATACGGAAGTGAGGCTAAACAGCCATGTGCAGGACGTGACGATTCCTTGGGTGAGCCCAGTACCAGAGCGCTATGTATCGGCTCTGCAAGTATGGAAGCCTCCTTGGATGGCGGGGAATGCCCATGGTCTGCCCCTGCCTTCCCTTGAGGGCTGACCAGGATCTTTGGCTGTTCTATATGGACCAGCTGGGATGGGGGATAACACCACAAAAGTGAGAGTCAAACGTCCTAAGAAACCCCCGGGAAGGTTAACCCGGTCAACAAATGCCCGTAGAAGTCGGATGTGTCGGCCTAACGGCGCAAGAACGCAGCTCTGCTGTAAACAGGCACAACGCAATCACATCCGAAAAAAAAAACTCCGGATGAACGAAGAAGAAGAAGAAATACCGTTACCAATATAATGTGGTTTTCATGCAAACATCGCAGTAAAGGACAAATGCGTTTCACATTTATTAGGCCTCAGTTGTATGCGGTGAGGTGTTCGCTTTGTTATTGTAGGCGCTCTTCTTTCATTAGTCAGAGCGAAATCCGTTGCACAATTTCTTCTTCTTCTCCTTCTCTCTAACCTTTTCCAATTTCTCCCCCACCCCCTCCCTCTCTCGTCCCTCTCCTCCTTCCTCCACCTCTCCCACCTCCACGTTCGCTTCCACTTCCGCTGCTGCTGTTGCTTCTTCTTCCTCTTCTTCTTCTTCTTTTTCTTCTTCTTCTTCTTCTTCTTCTTCTTCTTCTTCTTCTTCTTCTTCTTCTTCTTCTCCTCTCCACCTCCTCCTCCTCCTCCTTCTTCTTCTTATTCCTCCTCCTCCTCCTCTTCTTCTTCTTCTTCTTCTTCTTCTTCTTCTTCTTCTTCTTCTTCTTCTTCTTCTTCTTCTTCTTCTTCTTCTTCTTCTTCTTCTCCTCTCCACCTCCTCCTCCTTCTTCTTCTTATTCCTCCTTCTCTTCTTCTTCTTCTTCTTCTTCTTCTTCTTCTTCTTCTTCTTCTTCTTCTTCTTCTTCTTCTTCTTCTTCTTCTTCTTCTTCTTCCTGTTATCTCCCAGATGGGTACAGGCCACCAAATCACTTAACGAAAAGTCCTCCCAACTTTTGCCATTTCGTTAATTTAAAGAAAAAGGAAACATGCAGACATGGAAATGCAGAGGTAAACCTATTACATCGTTTAAAACAAGAACTGGGGTGCCACAACGATGCCTTTTGTCACGTTTATTATTCTTATTGACTATAGACTGGTATATGAAGACAACAACAGCTACCACCAGAATTGGAATTCAGCTTGATGGTCTGGACTTCGCTGTTGACATTGCGCTCCTGTTTCACACAAGATTTCAGATACAAGATGTAAGCATATATTATGTGAGATCACGACAATTATTTTCAATCATCCATATGGAAAAGACCAGAATAATAAGAACAAATCAAGCTGATGATAATCCGATATCCCTTTGGGAAACTTCACTCCAAGAGTTAGAACCATAATCATATACAGTTTAGGTAACAGTAGAGACCAAAATGTGGGGACATATTGAGATATTAAAGTAAGAATTACAAAGGCAAGGTCGGCTTTCATAACTCTAGAAAATTAGTGACAGTTGAAATAAATTATATCTTACTTAACATATTTAACTCTAACGTCACATCATTAATGCTGTTTGCATTAGAAACTTCTTAATTTTTCTACGAGCAATATGAAAATTCCCTGCCGGCTTGCTAGGCCAGTCGCCACGTCAATGATGGACGGAGGGAATAGCAGAGCCCATGGGAATATCGATACATGAAGTCCATAAGCGGGCACTATCCCGTTGTTTATACTTCATCTCGACACTGCAAGGAACAAGATGAGATGAGAGGAGCAGTAGAAACATGAAGAAAGACTAAAACAAGTCCTAATTAACTAAAATACATGCATTAATTGGTGCTTTTGCAGAAGAGGACTAAAATGGTGTGACAGAATCAGAAAAAAAAATTGGCAAGGTTACTTTCAGTAATTTGCAATTGCTTTCTGAACGACCAGTGCTCATACCTTTGTAAGCAAACCAATGGAAGGCGGGGCAAATCGCTCACAGCTGTGTTTCAAACGCGGTATGTGAGACTACAAATTGCAGTCGAAACCCATTCGCCACAGAACGGGCTAATCAGTGCAGAATATATTTGGCCGAAAGTCTGTGTATTCATTCATAAGTTGTTTGTTAGTCGCATCTCTGAGTCTCTCCAGTATGATCATGCTTAGTATTTTTCCCAGGAACGTGAAATAACATTATTCCTCTATATGTTCCCGCTCCTGTGTGTCCTCTTTCTTTGGCAGCTTCACCAGATATCCTTTTCTCCAGTCTGCTGGTATTTCTTTAGTTTATCAGATTCTGCTAAATGTGCAACAATTCAAATGAAATGTTTATATTACTCGTAGTTTTAACAGCCCCTGGCTGGGATGCCATCTGGACCAGCAGGTTTCCCATCATTAAAAAGTGTAATATCTTTGTTACATAATTCTCGCAGTGATTATCCGGCTATACTTCGGCAGGCTTGATATATCTGCAAGGACTGGTCAATGCAGGAGTTTCTCAAAGCATTCAGCCCGTCTGTTCAACAGTTCTTTAATGTTAGTGAGAACATTCCTATTTATGTTTTCTATAAGTTTTCTATATTTGGTTGATTATAATTTCCTGCTATTTTCCCTGTGGTACTGTAAAGGTCTCTAAAGTTTCCTCCTTTCAATGTTACTTCTTCAACCTTCCTTGCTAGGTCATTTACATATTGTGTTGTGGACCCCTTAACCACTTCTTAGATGTTTTACTAGCTTTACTTATTTTCCTTGGGCTCTTGCTTTTCATGGTTCTTTTTTACCTTTTTTAAATCATCTGTGTCACACCCCCCCCCCCAACCACCCCACCCCCTGGTCCCACATCATAAGGGTTTCCAGCGTTACCCATTCTTTATGGTTTAGTTCCCTTTTCTCTGGTACTTCTTCACTTATTCACTTCAAATATTGTTAGCCTGCTGTCATCAGTCTGCCGTACTAAGTTGAGTTGAGCTAAGAACCGACATCGCTGCACTCGAGACATTCCCATACGTACTAAGTTGAGTTGAGCTAAGAACCGACATCGCTGCACTCGGGACATTCCCATACGTACTGAGTTGAGTTGAGCTAAGAACCGACATCGCTGCACTCGGGACATTCCCATACGTACTAAGTTTGTCTACTAACTATTGCAGGGCCAAGTACTTATTAGAGACTGACCATAAAGTGTTCCTTAGTTTGTGTATTTTTTTAGATAACTTCATTGTATTGATTTGTGTGATTATATAATGTTGTGTATCTCCTGGGTTTCAGATCACTTTTATTGACCAGCAGATCTGCACCTAGGTCTGCGACTCTCACTCTAAATAGAGCTTGATAAAATATGAGGCGAGTTTTTGGCTATTTCAGATGGTCCTATGATGGTACACACGGGCAATGACAATGGGTAATAGTTCCGCACACATGGTACCTTATATGATAACAGACTAATCTGTGATTAACACACACAAGGTAATAGTTCATTACACAGGGTGAGCTGAATACGGCAGTATTAGTTGATTATAAACATAATGCAAATGATAACACAAGGGCCCAGACAAAGATGATTAAATAGATTGGGCATTGCCTACATTCAGAGGGAAAGCTGCCACTGACTTGCAATAATTCTACAGCGGCATCGTTTCCGCATGGTTTGAAGTTGTCCACAATTAGCGCTCACTGAAATCTGTCGTGTACTATGTGAATGTACAAGACTCAGTTCTTGCAGATCTAGACATGATGGAAGAGTACTTCCCGTGGCTTCTGACATGTCATCTCATTAATGTAAATATTCACGTTCTAAGTTAAACCCCGCTTCAGAGAGCACAATACAACGGAGCCATGCCATCGTGTACAACCCCTTGTAACTAGTATTCTTTGTATAATATAACAGTTACTTTATCTTTGCATAATGTAATGATACTTAAGCCATGTCGCCTAGATTTTCACGCACATGTGTTGGCATATCTCGAGGTGAAAGATGAAGATGCACTACACCACATGAAGAAAGGGAAGGCACCCGGTCCAGACAACATTACTTTGGAGCGAATTGAGGCCCTGGGAGATTTTGGAATTGAAATATTGACAAAATTTCTAAATGACATCTATTAAATCCACCGTTATAGCTCTTCCAAAGAAATCAGGGGCTTTAGAAGGCGAAGACTATCTCACATCTTATGAGTCACATGAAAAAGGTGTTACTGAGAATAATTATGAGAAGAATAAGAAATAAGAGCAAATGGTTTGAAACTTTACAGGAATGACACAATATAGTTAAATCTATTTCTAAAAAAAAAATGAAAAAGAATGATTATAGACAGTCTAGTGTACAACAGATGGTTAGGATGGTCTAGTATACAATAGCTATTGAACATAGTATAGTATACAACAGATAGATAACATGGTCTAGAATACAACAGATAGATAACACGGTCTAGTATACAACAGATGGGTAACATGGTCTAGTATACAACGTATAGATAACATGGTCTAGAATACAACAGATAGATAACACGGTCTAGTATACAACAGATAGATAACATGGTCTAGTATACAACGTATAGATAACATGGTCTAGTATACAACAGATAGATAACATGGTCTAGTATACAACAGATAGATAACATGGTCTAGTATACAACGTATAGATAACATGGTCTAGTATACAACAGATAGATAACATGGTCTAGTATACAACAGATAGATAACATGGTCTAGTATACAACGTATAGATAACATGGTCTAGTATACAACAGATAGATAACATGGTCTAGTATACACCATATAGATAACATGATCTAGTATACAACATATAGATAACATGGTCTAGTATACAACAAATAGATAACATGGTCTAGTATACAACAGATAGATAACATGATCTAGTATATAACATATAGATAACATGGTCTAGTATACAACAGATAGATAACATGTTCTAGTATACAACATATAGATAACATGGTCTAGTATACAACAGATGGGTAACATGATCTAGTATACAACAGACAGATAACATGGTCTAGTATGCAACAGATAGATAACATGGTCTAGTATACAACATATAGATAACATGGTCTAGTATACAACAGATAGATAACATGGTCTAGTATACAACATATAGATAACACGGTCTAGTATACAACATATAGATAACACGGTCTAGTATACAACATATAGATAACGTGGTCTAGTATACAACAGATAGATAACACGGTCTAGTATACAACAGATGGGTAACATGGTCTAGTATACAACGTATAGATAACATGGTCTAGTATACAACAGATGGGTAACATGGTCTAGTATACAACAGATAGATAACATTGTCTAGTATACAACAGATGGGTAACATGGTCTAGTATACAACGTATAGATAACATGGTCTAGTATACAACAGATAGATAACATGGTCTAGTGTCGTGAAATACTGAGAGTTAATGATTCCCAGATAGACGACTGTATACACCGACTACCCAGGTAGGAGAAGGGTTAACAACAACGGAGTGACCAGGCGCATGTGTTTATAGGTCAAGACACGGAAGGGCCACCTACAGCACAGGTAACCTGTCACGTGGAAAAATAGGTTTGCGACAAAGACAGACAGTATTATTGGACAGCATATTGCGGTCTGGATGTATGAATAACGGAAAAGTTTCAGATCCGTAATTTTCCACTAACGGTGATAAAGAAGTATGGACTTGAGGTGTCAAGCAAGGTCAAGGACTATGCGGCAGAAATGACCTATAAAGAGTGGCAACTTCTTTGTGAGTGTTTTAGTGTGATTCTTGGGTTTCAGGAGACAAAGGATTATGAAAAGGGTGGTGCTGCGTTCAGAAGAACGTTTGTGTATCTATTGTGCATTAGTACTCCCAATTCAGACAAGGATTATTATAAGGTATTAATATATTAGAGTATAGTTTTAGCATAGGAATATAGATGTGCGTGTATTGCCTTTACCTTTGCCTTCTATTAGTGGATGGTTTAGACTTTGGTGAATTCATATGTCTTATTGCGGGTGTTTACTTCGGAAGCCTTGTCATTATGGCTGGAGAAGGACACTTGCATAGGTAGTAGTAAGGGGCGGACGCTTATCACTGGATTTGTTATACTTCTCCACAGGTTCCAATCTCCTAGTGAAATCAGAGAAGAGATGAAGAGTACTACACTTGAGCAAATAAAGTACCTACGTAGAACCAAAAAGAACATAGACAGGTTTTAAGATGAAGAGTACTACACTTGAGCAAATAAAGTACCTACGTAGAACCAAAAAGAACATAGACATGTTTTAAGATGAAGAAGGAAGAAAGAATAGACAAGTAAAACAATGCTAGTAAGAAAAGACAATAGGAAGAATTGTGACGATGTGGTGTTTTTTCGATGTGATGGATACTTACCGTCATGAAACAGACTCGGGCACAGTCATAAACTTACGGGACTTTTAATACGGTACATTGAATCAGTGGTGAACAGTTTTGTTTCATTCAATAACGGATTTGCCATCAGACTCAAGCATACGGATCATCCCGGGTGAGCTCTGTCCTGTTTGATGTGCTGTCCTGTGATCTTGAAGAATGAATGGTGAGAAACAACACAGTTGATAGACCTCAACGACAAAATAACCGACTCTGAAATCTCTCTTAATTGGTTTAAAGTAATTCGAAGAGACGCAAATCAAAAATTAGAGACAGGTATTGCTGTATACATTTCAAATTCTCTCAACTGTTCCCGTAGAAGTGATCTCGAGATAGAAGAGATAGAATGTGTTTGGCTAGAGGTGAAGCCAGTCAGCCAGCAACCGTTTCTCATTGGATACCTATATCGAAATCCCTGTGCTGGGTATAGTTGGTATGACTGTTTCACTACAATGATGGATAGGGTGTTTACAGCAGGTAGAGAAGTCATGATATTAGGTGACTTTAACATAGATATTACTAAATCCAACCAGACATGGGAAGATATCATTCTATCTTACAATTTCAAACAACTAATATATCGTCTCACAAGAGTTACAGACACCTCCTCAACTATAATTGATCATATATATGTTACTTGTCCAGTTAATATTACCGAATGTTCCGTTCCTGTTAGTGCAGTTAGTGACCATTACCCAATATGTTGTACATGGTCGAAAAGTGGGTTCAAAACTCCTAAAAATAAACATTTAAGCATAAAATTTAGAAACTTTAAAGCTCTCAACCAAAATTTATTTTAGAAGACTTAAAAAATGCAGCCCTTGAACATGTTTACCAACTTCCTGATCCGGATGATGCACTAGCTTACTGGACAAAGACAGTCTACAATGTATTTGATAAACATGTGCCAGTCAAAGAAGTTCGAGTCAAGAATCAACAAAAGTCCCCGTGGGTCACTAGCGAAGTTCTCGAAATCATGAGAGAACGAGATACAGCACACAAAAATAAAGATTTTATCAATTACCGCAGACTAAGAAATAAAGTTAAATATGAAATTCGTAGGATAAAGAAAGATCATTTCAAAAATTTGATTGTAGATAAATCAAATAATACAACTATATGGAAGGCTATTAACTCGCTAACCAACAAGAAACACGCTTCAGAGTCAGCAATACCAAACTCTATAACATGCGAGGATTTCAGTTACTTCTTTCAATCAGAAATAGAGAATCTAAAGTCCTCAATACTAGACTCAGTATGTAATTTAAGTTCACTGTCATCATTCTGTGAAAGGAAGTGCTCTAGAAATATTCCCCCTGAGATTCCCTTGATGTCTGTTGCAGAAGTATATAAATATCTCTCGAATCTCAAAGCAACAAATTCAGAAGGCCTAGATGGTATCAGTAATAGAATTCTTCGGTGTGCTGCACCTATTATTAGTGAGTCCTTAACGTTCATATATAACCAGTGCCTATCCAAAAACTACTTTCCATCTGCCTTTAAAGTTGCTAAAGTGTATCATCTACTTAAAAATGGCTCAACTGATATTAGCGTCTTGGGTAATTATAGACCTATTTCCTTACTATCGTCGCTTTCAAAACCATTAGAAAAACACATGCATAAAATAACACTACATCATTTAATTAACAACGATCTAATAATTGACAGTCAATCTGGGTTTCGACCTAAATATTCTTGCCATAGTGCCCTTACAAAATGACCGATAACTGGCATCTTGTATCAACAATGGCAACATTTGTGGAGCAGTATTTGTAGACTTTAAAAAGGCCTTTGATATGGTAGATCATGATATTTTATTAGAAAATTAAAACACATGAAGACTAGCACCAATATGGTGTAACCTAATTACGTCATTTTTATCAGACAGACAACAAGTAGTGTCCTTCAATAACTGTCTATCAAGACCCACACAACTTAATTTTGGGGTGCCTCAGGGCTCAATACTAGGTCCGCTGCTTTTTGCAGTGTATATTAACCGATCTTCCTTTATACCTCAATACTTCGTGTGATCTATTTGCGGACGACTGCACTATTTACACAAGTCAAGAGAGCCTTTGTGACTTAGAGAGCTCTTTACAAAACGATCTTGACAACCTTAGTAGATGGAGCAATGTGAAAATCGCATGTTAATTAACATCGACAAAACCAAATCCATGCTAATAACGACCAGACAAAAACTACAGACCCTAGCCATAACTGGGACACCGCTCGAGCTCCACGTGGACACGTTACCTATAATTAATGTAAATGAACATAAAACATTAGGTCTTTTAATTGACAGACATTTAAACTGGAGCCCTCATGTTCACGCCCTTACCAAGAGAATAGCACAAAAAGTTTACCAACTTGCTAACATTCAACACTTTTTGGATGAAAGCACACGTAAAATATTCTATGCATCCTATATCCAATCACCTCTCGATTATTGTTCCACAGTCTGGGATGGCTGCCCTAAATCTAATATGAAACGATTGTGTTCGCTTCAAAACCGCGCTATACGTCTAGTTTCTAGCATAAAGCACGTTGAAAGTAATAAACTATACAGCCATCTAAGACTTCTACCACTTCAAAAGCGCTTCCTTTTTAACAAAGCCAAATTAGTGAATAAAATTATATCTGAAAATACCCCAGAGTATCTTCTACCGTTAATTCAATCTAATGCAATGAACAGTAAGCGCTTAAATTTATTACAGCTTCCTAAGCTAGATTGGACTTATACAAAACTTGTTTCGCATATTCTGGTGCTCACTTGTGGAATAGCCTTCCACCAGAACTGAAAACACCAATGAGTCCCTACACATTCAACCGAGAACTCTTTCAATACTTACTTCATACCGACTATATGCCTCCATAAGTCACCTACTAGTATCATTTTTCCACTATCATTATTCACTGTATGTGTGTGAACGAGACAGTGGGTGAGAGAGTGAGTAAGAAAGAGTGTGAGTGGAAGAATTAGTATGAGTGAGAGTAAGAGAGTATGCATGAGTGAGTGTAAAAGTGAGTGAGTGTGTGGACATATGTGTGAGAGATTTAGTTAGAGAATGAGTGAATCTGAGAGAGTGGGTGTGTTGTGTGTTTGCCTGTCTGTGTGATAGAGTGTGAAAGTTAGTGAGTGAGTGTGAGTTAGAGAGTCATCGAGTAAATGAGTGAGTAATGGAGCGTGAGTGAGTGAGAGAGAATTTGTGGGTATGCGTGTATGTGCGCGAATGAGTGAGTGTGAGAACGAGTGAGTGTGTAAAAGAGAGAGAGAGAGCGCGTGGCTTAATGAGAGAGTGCATAGGAAAGTATGATGTATGTGTGCATGTCTGGATGGGTGTATATGTGTGTATCTGTGTGTGACTCTGTGTATATGTCTGTACGTGTGTTAAGGTGTGCGTTCATGTGTTTATATGCGTTTATATGCATGTGCGTGTGTGTATGTGTGTATGGATGAGTGTGTGTGTGTGCGCTCGTATATGTATTGTATATCTTTGTATGTGTAAGTGTGAATGCATGCAGTGTATGCGAGGGAGTGTATATTCGGGTGTTATGTGAGTACGTGTTAGTAAGTATATGGATGTGTGCAGGTGTGTGTATTGCGTGGGTATGATGTGTGTGGGTGTGTGTATGTACATGTGTGAGAGAGAGAGAGAGAGAGAGAGAGAGAGAGAGAGAGAGAGAGAGAGAGAGAGAGAGAGAGAGAGAGAGGAGAGGTTGAGCGCACGCATGTCATCTAACATGCTGATCCATATGTTTTGTGTATTCTCATTTTTTTTTTTCATATTATCAATTTGATGCACTTGATTTTAACATGCATAAAATGAATTCATGTAAATTACTGTTAAAGCAAGTGAGAGAGTTAGTGAGTGTAAGTGAGAGAGAGAGAGAGAGAGAGAGAGAGAGAGAGAGAGAGAGAGAGAGAGAGAGAGAGACAGAGAGAGAGAGAGAGAGTGAATGAGTGTGAGAGTGTGTGTATGTAAAGAGAGAGAGAGAGAGAGAGAGAGAGAGAGAGTGAGAGAGAGAGTTGAGCTCACGCATGTCATGTAACATGCTATTCCATATTTTGTTATGTATTCTCATCTTTCATATTACGAGGTATCGTTTAATGCCACCTGATTGTCCTGTAACATGCCATTCCATATTTTTTTTTATTCTCATCTTATCATTTTGTATGCCACTTGATTTTATCATGTATAATACAACATTACTGTGATGTGAGTGAGAGAGTTAGTGAGAGAGAGATAGATAGAGAGAGATAGAGAGAGAGCGCAAGAGAGAGAGCGCAAGAGAGAGAGAGAGAGAGAGAGAGGGAGAAAAAAAAAGAGAGTTGAATTGCATCACTAATTTTTTACGCTACATAATGTATATGTACAATTTTTCCTCCTCTTCTTGCAATTGCGAGAATTCTCACGACAATCGTCAGTGTCTCAATTGTGTGTAGAGTGTGGGAGTTTGTTCTGATTAGTTTCAGTTATCATGTGAGGACATCATGTATTTGTCTATATTGTGAGGATGTATGTATGGGTGTGTATGTGAGGATATGTGTGTGTGTGTGGTGTGTTGGGGAGGGGGCAATGTGTGTGTGCCATGTGTAAGAGAGAGAGAGAGAGAGAGAGATAGAGAGAGAGAGAGAGAGAGAGAGAGAGAGATGAGAGAGAGAGAGGAGAGAGAGAGAGAGAGAGAGAGAGAATTCAGTGCTCTCATGTCCTGTAACATGCCATTCCATATTTTTTATGTATTTTCATCTTTCACATTATCATTTTTGTATGTATGGACACTTGATTTTATCATGTATAATATTAACATTACTGTAATGTGAGTGAGAGCGTTAGTGAGTGTGTGTCTGTGTGTGTGTGTGTGTGTTTGTGTGTGAGAGAGAGAGAGAGAGGAGAGAGAGAGAGAGAGAGAAGAGAGAGGAGAGATACGAGAGAGAGTAGAGAGAGAGAGAGAGAGAGAGTCGAATTGCATCACTAATTTTTAAGTTACAAAATGTATATGTACAATTTTTCTCCATTTTCTTTACAATTTTACGACAATGCTCACGACAATCGTCACTGTATGTGTGTGTAAAGTGTGGAGTTTGATCATAATAGTAGGTTGGGGGGGGGATCGGGGGATGTGTGTGGGTGGATACGTGATGTGTGTGGGTGGGCTCAGGATGTGTGGTTGGGCGGGGTGGGTTTGTGTGGGTGGGTGGGGGTATTGTGTGTGGGTGCGTGCGAGATGTATGGGTGTATGGGGAGATGTGTTTTGGGTGGGGATGTGTGTTTGTCTAGGTGGTTGTGGGTGAGTGGGTGGAGGAGGTTATGTTGGTGGATGATTGATGGTGGGTTATGGGATGGTGGGGGTATATGTGTGGGTGGGGAGATATGTGGTGGGTTGCAGATGTGTGCAGGTGGGGGTGGTTGTGAATTTGGGGATGTGTGTGTGGGTGAGGGATGTATATGGGTGTGGGATGTTTGGGAGGGTTTGGGTGGGGAGTGTGTGTGGGTGAGAGATGTGTGGGTGAATGTGTGTGGGGGATGTGTGGGGGTTTGGGGGAGTGTGCGTGATGGGTGTGGGTGAGGGTTTTGGAGATGTGTGTGTGGGTGGGGGTATTCTGGCTGTGTGGGGGTTTTGGGGGCTGGATGGAGGATGTATGTGTGGGTAGTGAGGGTGATTGTAGTTGGGGAATGTGTGGATGGGAAACGAGTGTGGATTATGTGTGTGTGGGGGTGAGGGATGTGTCTTTGGGAGGGTGTGGGGGGTGTGGTTTTTTGTGGGGGGGGGAGCGGGGTGGGGGAAAAATGATTTTTTTGGGGTTTTGGGTGGGGAGGTGGGGTTTGGGGTTTTGTGGGGGGGTAAAGGATGTGTGTTGGTAGGGGGATGGGTGGTTGGATGTGTGAGTGTGGGTGGTAGATGGGAATGTATGTGTTGATGAGGGGGTAAGGGATGTGTGGGTGTTAGTGGTTGAGGGATAAGCCCTTGTGTCTAGGGAGGGTGTGGGGGGATAAATGTATGGTTTGTGGGGCGTGGATGGGAGGTGTGTTTTTTTGTGAATGGGGAATGTTTTGGTGGGGGGGGATGTGTGTGGGGGATGTTGTATGGGTGGGGAGATTGTGCGTGGGGGGGATGTGTGTGTATATGGGTAGGGGTGTGGGGCTGGGGGAATGGGTGGATGGAGGATGTGTGGTTGGGGGGATGGGGGGTGTTTTTTGTGAATGGGAATGTGTTGGGGGGGTGGGGATTTTGTTTTGAGGGATGTTTGTATGGGTGGGGAGATTGTGCGTGGGTGGGGATGTGTGTGTATAGGGGTAGGTGTGTGTGGTTAAGGGATGTGTGGCGGGGGAAATTTGGGTGGATGGAGGATGTGGGGTTGGGTGGAGGATGTGTGGTTGGGTAGAGGATTTTGGGGTGGGTGATTGTATATGAGTAAGGGGTGTGTGGTTAAGGGATGTTGGTTGGGGGGGGGTGGGTAGAGGATGTGTCGGTGGGTAGGGGGATATGTGGGGGGGTGATGTGTGCAGGTTAGGAGATGGGGGGGGATGTTTGCAGGTGTGGGCTCGGGATCTGTGAGTGGGCTGGGGGAGGTGGGAATTATGTTGGAGAGTGAGGAATTTGTGTGTGGGTAGGTGCGGAATATGTGAGTTGACGGGGAGCTGTGTGTGTGGTCTGAGGAATATGTGTTTGGTTGAGTGGTTGGAGGTGTGTGGGTGGAGGAGGATATTGGATGACGTGATTGTTGGTGGGAAATGGGACGGGTAGAGGATATGTGAGTGGGTGGGGAGATGTGTGTAGGTGGGGGATGTGTGGTTATTGAATGTATGTGTGCTTGGGGTGTGGGTGGATGGGATTGTGGGGGGTGGGGGTTGTGGGGGCGGGATTGGGGTGTAGGGATGGGTGGTGGGGGGGGAATGTTTGTATGTGTGTGGGGTTGGATGGGGGAGTTGGAGTAAATGGGGGATGTGTGGGGGGGGGTGGATGTGCTCAAAACATAGTAATATGCATTTTTATTTTTACAAAATTCACGTGAAAATGTTTTTTCCTATGCACTGTTGATGAAAAAAAAGATGAGGATTGGAAAGGGGCCCGAATGTAAGACGGGCCTGCGTGCCCAATTTGTTCCCCTTTGAAAAAAAAGTCTGTTCGTTCGTTCGTTCGTTCGTTCAGAGTTCATTCGGGACCAAAAAATGAATACACTATCAACTACATAGAAATATCCATACATACACCAGACATATTTTTTTTTTAAATAATCTTTTATTTATTGTTAAAAGGAACTTTTGTCGGAGTATTGTTGAGGGATAATAGAGAAGTGAAAAAATAGATATATGGAAGGGAAGCAGAAGAGAGGAGTGTAGACCAAAGTCAGTCAAAATCCCAAAAAGATAATAAATTTAAGATGTGCTTGTTGATTCAACTTTCCCCTGGGAAATAACAGGACATAATTGGTGGAGCAGCGAGGTAAATACATAATACCCATATGACCTAAAGGCATAACAAGGCATATGCATAGAGATAGGTACCTGCATATTAGCACAGGCATAGCGGAGTACCTGCATGTTGGACATACGGATTGGAATAAATATAAATACATTGATGACTTTTTATGGAAGGACGTCCATTGGATATATGGTCCATTACATTTATGGTGGAAAAATTTCATTAACGCTGGTGACTTTACAGTGAGAAAGTTTTCCCAAAAGAGTGAAGTGGATAGGTAATAAGACACTTACATACCTAGTCCACGGTCACACGTCTACATAAGTCTTTATCCTATATCTCCTCTTGTGGATGAGAGATGGTTGTGATGTACTGTGTGGTGTTGTAGATTTTTAAAATTAATAGACAAAATAAATGATATGGTTTTGGGAATATAAATTTTATAGTGATACTTTTTTACTGCCTTGAGGTGTCTTTACTCACGTGCTGACTTATCTGCTGTAACTATGGCAACTCCTAAGTAACTACAGCCGAACTGAGGGGCCCAAAGGGGAGGGTTGGTTTAGCTGGTTTGGAAATTACTGATTACATGCGGAAGAGAAGGGAAATTCGTCAAGCGGAAAGAGAAGACCGGAAGGCCGAGTTTGATTGAAAGAAAGGAATGGAACAGGGGGCCAAGAAACTGGACCAGGAACCAGGAGACTGGGACTGGAAAAGGAAAAAAAACAAGAGGG
>JACEFZ010017410.1:0-28513 GCA_014155875.1 Cepaea nemoralis | reverse complement strand
TTCATCAACCACCTTATGCTGAAAAACAATGGGAAAGATCGGTTAACACATCTGCAGACGAGGTTTTTCCGTCATATAAAATATAGATAACATCAAATATGTCACAATGAAACTGGTTGTCTTGTGATATGTAGATAGAAGATATATATATATAGTTAGAGATAGTTTAGGGTAGATATAATTTTTTAACAGATTAAATGCTTAGTTATGATAGTATTGTTTGAATGAGTATATTAGAAAAGGAACATCAAATGTCAAAATAATAACAATAACTACAGCTCTCATTTAGAGGAGCTAAAGTGATATGACATACTGTCCAAGTAATGCCATCATGATAGGATATTATAATCAGATGTCAAATGCAGTTGAGGTGATACTTCTACTTCATTCGGATGGTGATATCTATGCAATGTCATGCAAATATATAAACCATTGAAGGAAATACCAAAGGAAATCATTGCAAATGTACATCACATCACCTGTAAATCACCTCATAGCCAGGGTGCTTGCTGAATCAACTAAACAACACTCTGAATTGCTAATCAGGACATTTGCATGTCAATGGAAACAGCTTAAAAGTACTATTATCTCTGTATTACTACTTGTTGTATATACATATGTACATGGATACGTACATCCCCTTATGTTATTATTCTCAGACAGTGTTGGGTATCTGAGGCTGAATGGAGAGTAAGAATGCAGCTGCAGATAGAAACCCTACACCACTTAAACATAAGATGAGCACCATGCAGACTAGTTACACGCCACTGGTGAATGAATACAAGGTTGATCTACATCTCACGATTGGTCATCAACGAGTCTACGGTTAACACAGGAATTTAGAACTATAATTTGTATCAGTTCATCATCATCAACATTTTGGGAAACTATTATTTCCTTTTATGGGGTTAGCATTTTATCATTTCATCCGTCATCATTATGATAATTGATGAATAGTTACATACACTGTTACATATGTCCACAGATTTAAAGTTGTATAGTTCTACGTGAAGCTATGATCTAATGAGAAGATCCACTACAGATGGTACGAGAGACATATATGAGTCTGCTACTTGTCTCTACAGCACAATGACTATAGGTTGCAAACAGAGTCCAAGAGTATGAAACATGTGGTTACATTTGAAACATAATGTGCAAACTGAGGCAAATGGTAAAGCACAGAATGATCATAAGTCCACAGAACTTATGAAACAACAATAAGTGGAAATGTAAATTTGAGAGAAACCAAATAAGTGCAATGTAAATTTGAGAGAAACCAAACAGGTACACATTTGCATAAATGTTCTAAACCAGAATAGTGCAAATGAAAACAAACACGATTGTATATAGATGTTATATTACTTTATTGCTTCAATGTACAGGGATGATAAATTGTAGAATATATATGCGTAAGGATGGAATATAATTTTCATTCGTTGAGTATGATAACATATGTATACATGACATGGATATAGTATTAGTATGTATAGTTTTATAGGAACACTTAGGCATTATATGGAGATGATGACTCAGTAAGGTAAATAGTCTCATTGACAAATGCATAGTTGAAAATGGCAAAGGTATAAGTTGCATAGAGAAGTGGTATAGAACAAACAGAAAGCCAGCATCGCCATAACATCCATGGGCAATAATAGCTACCAGACAAAGAGAGATCAGGTAAACATACCCCAAAATAGAAATACCTATTAAAGTACTGAAGGGAGACACTACATGCATCAAGGCAGCAACAAGGTCACACATAACTCATTAACGTCAAAGTCAAAGCAAGAGCTATCCATTGATACAAGAAGGGACAGTGAAAGCCATAGTCCATAATCACACACATATACCTTACTCAGAGCCTGGGGCTTGGATTGAGTAGGATGCTCATGTATAGTACATGATTGAGGAGCTGCTAGGGATGTTTGATGAAACATTGGATCCTACGTCAGACTAGATCACATAACCTCTGAACTTGAAAAGGAGGCTGTGACAACACCGAAGTCTAGGTGTAGACGGGTTGCCGTGTCCGCATAATATATATATTTTTTGTTTGTTTCTGTGATGTTGGTTATTGATGAAAACTTGTCACGAGTCTAAAGGTATCATGGAAAGATAGGCTCATATGTAATGACAATAGACGTACAGATATGTGCGAATATTGAGAGAGACCAAAGCGTGCGACCATGAGTCCACTAAAACAAACGGTAGTGTACTTATCCAACTTCATGTCAAGAAGTATAAGACTGAGTAAAGGTAGTAAAAATGTTTACAAACATTAAAAGAAAGGGGGGGGCAATATTGCCATGGAGATGGATACGCGAGAAGCAGGTGTCAGGTGTAGAAACTGAGTGTGTTACACACAGTTAAAAAATGCAAGCGAGCGCACGACATAGGGGCGGAGTAATGTGGTCACGTGACGCGCCCAGGTCAAAGCCGAAAAGTTGGTCGGTTAGTCTGAGCTGGGGCGTGAGCAAGATGGTTATTTTGAGAAAGTTCTGTGCTTGAAAGCGTTTGCGATGGTCGCAGTTATGAAGTGCAGGACAACTTGAAAAGTGTTCTGTATTACAGACAACTAGTGGGAAGAAGCAGTAACACTGAAGTAACCCACTGCCGATGGCCCAGTAATGTTTGTCGGCTGGGGCGAGAGAGCTGACCTCGTTTTCTGAACACTGTGAATGGCGGCGAGAGAAACACGCCGTGACTACGTTGGGCACTTGTGTAATGTAAGTAGAGACTATTATTAACAGTTAGCAGTGACTTGTAGATTCTAGAGTGCGCAACAACCACAAGAAATAAACACCGATTAGCGGTATGATGGGCACACTATTGCTAGACAGTTGATGGGATGGTCATGCCCAGAACACTGGAAGGCTAGATGCTGGTGGGGTATGATGGCGACCACGGTAAGGACTGTGATGTAATAAAGTGTTCATGTACTCTGAGGACGCGTTATGGACTTGTGTTGTGTGCACGAAAGATTCGTACAGAGAGCAAGTGAGCCTGTTGTGATATTTCTAAAATCTTCTAAATCCTAGACACAAAACCAAGAGGTCGGACATGATGGGTGAGTTCCGGCTCTTGGCAGAAAGCGTGCATCTCTCCGGTTAAAATTGTGATCTTTGGCACAAGCTCAACATGCCAACATCCCGAGAAGAATGTGCCGAAATAAATACATGCAAGGTTATTGATGGGCACTCATTGAAGTGTGTTAGTTTCGTGTCCTTTACAGCATATTGCAGTCGATCTAAGCATTTATTGGCTGATTTTTTTGGAATCGTGTGTATAGTGCTGAAGAACAGATAGATGATAACGATTTTGAGAGAATCGTGCCGCAGGAAGTGACTTGAGGATCTTGCCGACACTCAAAACATCGAGGCAAGGCGAGAATACCATTGGTATTGAAACTTTTCGCTACTTGTTGCAGTGGAGGACGGCGCACGTATGGGAATGTTTCGGGTGCTGTGATGTCGGTTCTTGACTCGACTAAGGTACAAGGCATGTCAGTATCTTTGTTTAGGAATCATGTTTTGTGCTTTTGAGGTGGGTATATCTCTTGCTGTCGTGGTTAGCTCATCAGGCATCGTGTTTTCATGTACTGTTTTCTTGTAATGTCTTCATGTACTGCCTTCTTGTACTGTATTTTGTACTATATTTGTGTAATAGTTTTTGTACTATATTCTTGTACTATATTCTTTACTATATCCTTGAACAATATTCTTGCACCATATTCTAGTACTGTTGTCTTGTAATGTCTTCTAGTACTGTCTTCTGGTACTACATTCTTGTAATGTATTCTTGTTATGTCTTCCAGTACCTAGTCATTTCTTTGTGTACTATATCCTTGTACTATATCCTAGTACTATATCCTTGTAGTTTATCCTTGTACTATATTATTGTGCTTTCTTCTTGTAATATATTCTTGGGCTGGCTTCTTGTACTATATCCTTGTATTATATTCTCGTGTTATCTTCTTGTACTATATCCTTGCACTATATCATTGTATTATATTCTCGTGTTATCTTCTTGTACTATATCCTTGTACTATATCATTGTATTATACTCTCGTGTTATCTTCTTGTACTATATCCTTGTACTATATCATTGTATTATATTCTCGTGTTATCTTATTGTACTATATCCTTGTATTATATTCTCGTAGTATCTTCTTGTACTATATCCTTGTACTATATCCTTGTATTATATTCTCGTGTTATCTTCTTGTACTATATCCTTGTAATATATCATTGTATTATACTCTCGTGTTATCTTCTTGTACTATATCCTTGTACTATATCCTTGTATTATATTCTCGTGTTATCTTCTTGTACTATATCCTTGTAATATATCATTGTATTATACTCTCGTGTTATCTTCTTGTACTATATCCTTGTACTATATCCTTGTATTATATTCTCGTGTTATCTTCTTGTACTATATCCTTGTACTATATCAATGTATTATATTCTCGTGTTATCTTCTTGTACTATATCCTTGTACTATATCCTTGTATTATATTCTCGTGTTATCTTCTTGTACTATATCCTTGTACTATATCATTGTACTATATCATTGTATTATATTCTTGTGCTGTCTACTTGTACTATATACTTGTACTTTATTCTTGTGTTGTCTTCTTGTACTATATACTTGTGCCATATCCTTGTACTATATCATTGTACTATATCCCTATACTATATCATTGTACTATATACTTGTACTATATCCTTGTATTATATCATTGTACTATATCCTTATACTATGTCCTTGTGCTATCTTCTTGTACTATATCCTTCTACTATATTATTGTGCTGTCTTCTTGTACTATATCCTTGCACTATATTATATTATTGTGCTGTCTTCTTGTACTATATCCTTGTACTATATCCTTGTACTATATAGTTGTACTGTATTCTTGTACTATATCCTTGAACTATATTATTGTGTTGTCTTCTTGTACTATATCCTTGTACTATATCCTTGTACTATATAGCTGTACTGAATTCTTGTACTATATCCTTGTACTATATAGTTGTACTGTATTCTTGTACTATATCCTTGTACTATATTATTGTGCTGTCTTCTTGTACTATATCCTTGTACAATATCCTTGTACTATATCCTTGTACTATATAGTTGTACTGTATTCTTGTACTATATCCTTGTACTATATTATTGTGCTGTCTTCTTGTACTATATCCTTGTACTATATCCTTGTACTATATAGTTGTACTGTATTCTTGTACTATATCCTTGTACTATATTATTGTGTTGTCTTCTTGTACTATATCCTTGTACTATATCCTTGTACTATATAGTTGTACTGTATTCTTGTACTATATCCTTGTACTATATCCTTGTACTATATAGTTGTACTGTATTCTTGTACTATATCCTTGTACTATATCATTGTACTATATCCTTGTACTATATAGTTGTACTGTATTCTTGTACTATATCCTTGTACTATATCCTTGTACTATATCCTTGTACTATATCCTTGTACTATATAGTTGTACTGTATTCTTGTACTATATCGTTGTACTATATCCTTGTACTACATAGTTGTACTGTATTCGTGTACTCTATCCTTGTACTATATTATTGTGCTGTTTACTTGTACTATATCCTTGTACTATATTATTGTACTGTATTCTTGTACTATATCCTTGTACTATATCCTTGTACTATATCCTTGTACTTTATTCTTATGCTGTCTTCTTGTACTATATCCTTGTACTATATTATTGTACTGTATTCTTGTACAATATCATTGTACTATATCCTTGTACTATACCCTTGTACTATATCCTTGTACTATATCCGTGTACTATATTCTTATGCTGTCTTCTTGTACTATATCCTTGTATTATATTCTTGTGCTGTCTTCTTGTACTATATCCTTGTACTATATTCTTGTACTATATCCTTGCATTATATTGTTGTGCTGGTCTTCTTGTACTATATTCTTGTACTATATCCTTGTACTGTCTTCTTGTTGGTGAGGACCGGGTGAGGACCGGGATTTATTTAAAAACCCCACCTGGACTTCTAGTAATAAATTTCCCCTGGTCTCTGGGTAGTGAGATCGGACGCCCGTGTGTATTGTTCCGCACGTAAAAAATCCCTTGGCAGTTGGAAATCGAAAAAGATTAGCCTAACGGCGCTGCCAGGGCAAAATTTCGAGTTGATAAATATACCCAAAAGTATTTCAGGATCCTCGCCGATGCAACGGAGTTCGTGTATTGGGCTGAGTTTCTCCAGACTCAGGGTTGAGTTAGGAGGAAAACGGACCACTTATGGGTTAAACCGTGTACCGTGATGTTGATCCAACGACTAAATCTAAACTAAAACCAAAACTGTCTTCTTGTACTGTCTTCTTGTAGTATATTCTTGTACTGTCTTCTTGTACTATATAGTTGTACTATATTCTTGTACTATATTCTTGTACTATATAGTTGTACTATATTCTTGTACTATATTCTTGTACTGTCTTCTTGTACTATATAGTTGTACTATATTCTTGTACTATATTCTTGTACTATATTCTTGTACTGTCTTCTTGTACTTCTATATAGTTGTAGTGTATGCTTGTACTATTTTCTTGTACTATTTCTTGCACTATATTCTTGTACTGTCTTCTTGTACTATATTCTTGTATTATATTCTTGTACTATATCCTTGTTCTATATCCTTTTACTATATCCTTGTAATATATCCTTGTGCTGTCTTCTTGTACTATATCCTTGTACTATATCCTTGTACTATATCCTTGTACTATATTCT
Source organism: Cepaea nemoralis (assembly GCA_014155875.1). Taxonomy (NCBI): domain Eukaryota; kingdom Metazoa; phylum Mollusca; class Gastropoda; order Stylommatophora; family Helicidae; genus Cepaea; species Cepaea nemoralis. The sequence goes on along the minus strand of JACEFZ010017410.1, from coordinate 21,727 downwards.
TGTGCTGTCTTCTTGTACTATATCCTTGTACAATATCCTTGTACTATATCCTTGCTGTCTTCTTGTACTATATCCTTGTATTATATTCTCGTGCTATCTTCTTATACTATATTCCTGTGCTCTCTTCTTGTACTATATTCTTGTACTATATCCTTGTACTATATCCTTGTACTATATTCTTGTCCTATCTTCTTGAACTATATTCCTGTGCTCTCTTCTTGTACTATAATCTTGTACTATATTGTTGTTCTGTCTTCTTGTACTATATTCTTGTGCTGTCTTCTTGTACTATGTCCTATGCTATATTATTGTTCTGTCCATGGGCATTTACCGCCATCCAAGTTGGTTTCCATTCCATAATTGCAGAGCCGATACATAGCCCTCTGGTACTGGGCTTACCCAAGGAATTGCCACGTCCTGCACATGGCTGCTTTAACTCCTCACTTCCGTGTATTGGACATTTCGTTCGCCACAGGCCGCTCCCCGCACAGACCAGGAACGGTCGGTCTGCAGACGGCGTCTGCTCAGCGAGCTTTCGGTTCGGACATGTGCTGGATGCTGTGCCAGGAAGACAAAATAGTCCGAGCTGCTCCGGGCACGAAGGACATTCCACTCTCACTCGGACATTTTTTGTTGTGCCAATTTTATTTGAACCCTTAGGTACGGCACATTCGACTTCTTCGGGCTTTTTACGGGTTTGCCTTCACGGGGCTTCGAGGGACATTAGGCTCTTACTGTTGTAGAGTCGTCCACATCTCAGCTGGTCAAGTTAGAACGGTTAAAGACATATCGGTCAACCCTCAAGGGAATGCAGGGCAGACCATGGGCTTTCCCCGTCATCCAAGGGGGCTTCCATAATTGCAAAGCGGCACAAAGCGCTCTGAGACTGGGCTCACCCAAGGAATCCCACGTCCTGTTCATGGCTGCTTTAATTCCTCACTTCCGTCTATTGGGTAGTTCGTTCGCTACTGGCCACTCTCCACGCAAACCAGGAACGATCAGTCTGCAGACGACATCAACTCAGCAAGCTTTCGCCTCGGACTTCCACGTAATGGATTCGCTAGCCAAACGTTCCATTTCATGTTAATGAAAAGACATCCATTCGGCAAGTTATCGCTTCGGACTTCCACGTAATGGATTCGCTAGCCAAGCGTTCCATTTCGTGTTAATGAGTCGACATCCACTCAGTAAACCTTCGCTTCGGACTTCCACGTAATGAGTGCTATGGATTTGCTTATCCCAAGCGTTTGACTGCCTGTCCCGAGTCTACATGCAGGGCAGAACTTATGTGTCTCTCTTGGTCTGGTTCCTATCCCTTGACCTGTCCGACATGGGAGACCCTACCAGTAGCAGAGCTACCGTCGGCATAGCTCTTGGGATCATTGGAACACGCAAGCCCCTCTACCACGACAATGTGGAGACACGACAGAGGGGGTACTGTATTCTATTACTATATTCTTGCACTATATTCTTGTACTGTCTTCTAGTACTGTCTTCTTATAATGTATTATTGTACTGTCTTCTAGCATTGTCTTCTTGTACAATACTCTTTTACTATATTCTTGTGCTAGATTCTTGTACTATATTCTTGTACTATATTCTTTTACTAGATTCTTGTACTAGACTCTTGTACTAGATTCATGTACTATATTCTGGTACTATATTCTGGTACTATATTCTTGTACTATATTCTTGTACTAGATTCACGTACTATATTCTTGGATAGCCGTTCATGCTAGGACACAGATAAGTTGAAATTTATACTTTCATGTAGTGTCGATCGTGTATTTGTTAATCTATTTTTGTTTGTTTGTTCTGTGCTGACGAAGGCTTTGGCCGCAACGTTCATTGTTTTTTGTAATCGAGCATTGGTAAAGCTCTCAATCTACTTCTCGTTTTTCAATGATTCATTCATTATATTCTTGTACTGTCCTCTTGTACTATATTCTTGTAATGTTTTCTAGTACTGTCTTCTTGTAATGTCTTCTAGTACTGTCTTCTTATACTGTCTTCTTGTAATGTATTCTAGTACTGTCTTCTTGTAATGTCTTCTAGTACTGTCTTCTTATACTGTCTTCTTGTAATGTTTTCTAGTACTATATTCTTGTAATGTATTCTTGTAATGTATTCTTGTAATGTTTTCTAGTACTGTCTTCTTGTAATGTCTTCTAGTACTGTCTTCTTATACTGTCTTCTTGTAATGTCTTCTAGTACTGTCTTCTTATACTGTCTTCTTGTAATGTTTTCTAGTACTGTCTTCTTGAAATGTTTTCTAGTACTGTCTTCTTGTAATGTTTTCTAGTACTGTCTTCTTGTAATGTTTTCTAGTACTGTATTCTTGTACTATATTCTCGTAATGTTTTCTAGTACTGTCTTCTTGTAATGTCTTCTAGTACTGTCTTCTTATACTGTCTTCTTGTAATGTATTCTAGTACTGTCTTCTTGTAATGTTTTCTAGTACTATCTTCTTATACTGTCTTCTTGTAATGTTTTCTAGTACTGTCTTCTTGTAATGTTTTCTAGTACTATCTTCTTATACTGTCTTCTTGTAATGTTTTCTAGTACTGTATTCTTGTAATGTTTTCTAGTACTATCTTCTTATACTGTCTTCTTGTAATGTTTTCTAGTACTGTATTCTTGTACTATATTCTTGTAATGTCTTCTAGTACTGTCTTCTTGTAATGTCTTCTAGTACTATCTTCTTATACTGTCTTCTTGTAATGTTTTCTAGTACTGTCTTCTTGTAATGTTTTCTAGTACTGTATTCTTGTAATGTTTTCTAGTACTGTCTTCTTGTAATGTCTTCTAGTACTATCTTCTTATACTGTCTTCTTGTAATGTTTTCTAGTAATGTATTCTTGTAATGTTTTCTAGTACTGTATTCTTGTAATGTCTTCTAGTACTGTCTTCTTATACTGTCTTCTTGTAATGTTTTCTAGTACTGTCTTCTTGTAATGTTTTCTAGTACTGTCTTCTTGTACTATATTCTCGTAATGTTTTCTAGTACTGTCTTCTTGTACTATATTCTCGTAATGTTTTCTAGTACTGTATTCTTGTAATGTCTTCTAGTACTGTCTTCTTATACTGTATTCTTGTAATGTATTCTAGTACTGTCTTCTTGTAATGTCTTCTAGTACTGTCTTCTTGTAATGTCTTCTAGTACTGTATTCTTGTAATGTATTCTAGTACTGTATTCTTGTAATGTCTTCTAGTACTGTCTTCTTGTAATGTCTTCTAGTACAGTCTTCTTGTAATGTCTTCTAGTACTGTATTCTTGTAATGTATTCTAGTACTGTCTTCTTGTAATGTATTCTAGTACTGTCTTCTTGTAATGTCTTCTAGTACTATCTTCTTATACTGTCTTCTTGTAATGTTTTCTAGTACTGTCTTCTTGTAATGTTTTCTAGTACTGTATTCTTGTAATGTATTCTAGTACTGTCTTCTTGTAATGTCTTCTAGTACTGTCTTCTTATACTGTCTTCTTGTAATGTATTCTAGTACTGTATTCTTGTAATGTATTCTTGTACTGTCTTCTTGTAATGTATTCTAGTACTGTCTTCTTGTAATGTCTTCTAGTACTGTCTTCTTATACTGTCTTCTTGTAATGTATTCTAGTACTGTCTTCTTGTAATGTCTTCTAGTACTGTCTTCTTATACTGTCTTCTTGTAATGTTTTCTAGTACTGTATTCTGTTACTGTCTTCTTATACTGTCTTCTTGTAATGTTTTCTAGTACTGTATTCTTGTACTGTATTCTTGTAATGTCTTCTAGTACTGTCTTCTTGTAATGTCTTCTTATACTGTCTTCTTGTAATGTTTTCTAGTACTGTATTCTTGTAATGTATTCTTGTAATGTTTTCTAGTACTGTATTCTTGTACTGTATTCTTGTAATGTTTTCTAGTACTGTCTTCTTGTAATGTCTTCTTATACTGTCTTCTTGTAATGTTTTCTAGTACTGTATTCTTGTAATGTATTATAGTACTGTCTTCTTGTAATGTCTTCTAGTACTGTCTTCTAGTACTGTCTTCTTATACTGTCTTCTTGTAATGTTTTCTAGTACTGTATTCTTGTAATGATTTCTTGTAATGTTTTCTAGTACTGTATTCTTGTACTGTATTCTTGTAATGTTTTCTAGTACTGTCTTCTTGTAATGTCTTCTTATACTGTCTTCTTGTAATGTTTTCTAGTACTGTATTCTTGTAATGTATTCTAGTACTGTCTTCTTGTAATGTCTTCTAGTACTGTCTTCTAGTAATGTCTTCTTATACTGTCTTCTTGTAATGTTTTCTAGTACTGTATTCTTGTAATGTATTCTAGTACTGTCTTCTTGTAATGTCTTCTAGTACGTCTTCTAGTAAATGTCTTCTTATACTATCTTCTTGTAATGTATTCTAGTACTGTATTCTTGTAATGTATTCTTGTACTGTCTTCTTGTAATGTCTTCTAGTACTGTCTTCTAGTAATGTCTTCTTATAGTGTCTTCTTGTAATGTCTTCTTATACTGTCTTCTTGTAATGTCTTCTTATACTGTCTTCTTGTAATGTTTTCTAGTACTGTATTCTTGTAATGTTTTCTAGTACTGTATTCTTGTAATGTCTTCTAGTACTGTCTTCTTGTAATGTCTTCTAGTACTGTCTTCTAGTAATGTCTTCTTATAGTGTCTTCTTGTAATGTCTTCTTATACTGTCTTCTTGTAATGTCTTCTTATACTGTCTTCTTGTAATGTTTTCTAGTACTGTATTCTTGTAATGTTTTCTAGTACTGTATTCTTGTAATGTCTTCTAGTACTGTCTTCTAGCATTGTCTTCTTGTACTGTCTTCTAGTAATGTCTTCTTATACTGTCTTCTTGTAATGTTTTCTAGTACTGTATTCTTGTAATGTATTCTTGTACTGTCTTCTAGCATTGTCTTCTTGTACTGTATTCCTGTATTGTATTTTAGTACTATATTTTAGTACTGTCTTCTTCTACTGCCTTCTTCTACTGCCTTCTTGAACTGTCTTCTTTTACTATATTCTTGTGCTGTCTTCTTGTACTGACTTCTGATACGTCTTCTTGCATGTTTTCTTGCATCGTTTTCTTGCTCTATATTATTATACTATATTCTTGTACTGTTTTCTTGTACAGGAAAGCCCCGCTATATGTCGCCTCGATTTACGTCGTTTTCCTATAACGTCTATGTCACAATGGGACATAACTTCACTGTACGTCGCTACGTTCCGCTATAACGCCGTCACCTGCGTTGCTATGCTGCGTTAACGTCGCCAGTTTACATTTTGTGCAGTGCGTTTTCCCAGGATTTATATCCCATAATTATGAGTTCAAAGCGCACAGTAAGTGCTGATAGTGTGCCTGGTTGTAAGTGAACCAGGAAAAGTGTTACTCTTGAGGTGAAGTTAGATGTGTTATGTAACTTTGAGGCTGGCAATCGGGCTGTTGATATCGGTAAAGTCCATGGTTTTATCTCCAATCACGGTAAGGACAATTCGTGCAGGTGCTGACAAAATCAAAGAGGGTGCTAAAAACGTTAGTTTAGTTTAGTCGATGTCGATGGAGCAACATCACGACACACGGGTGCAACTAATAAGTGCTCCGTTCTCCTCCTAACTCAAACCTGAGTCTGGAGAAACTCAGCTCAGTGCACGAACTCCGTAGCACGGGCGAGGATCCTGAAATACTTTGGGTAGATTTTAACTCGAAATTTTTCTCGGGCAGCGCCATTAGGCTACTCTTGTTCGATTTCCAACTGTCAAGGGATTCTTTACGTGCACAACAATACACACGGGCTTCTGATCTCACTACCCAGAGACCAGGAGAAATTTTATTACTAGAAGTCCACAAGAAAAAATCCCGGTCATCACCGGGGCTTGAACCCGGGACTTCCAGCACTCGAGGCGGACACCATACCTCGAGACCACGCACCCCCCCCCCTCCCCCACCCTCCCGCTAAAAACGTAACCCCTTTGAATGTATTCCTAGATCATTCGTACCAGAAGTACTCTTATGGAAAACGTGGAAGCACTATTGGCCGCCTGGATTGAAGACCAGAACCAACGGAATATGCTTGTGAGCAACATGGCTATCCAAGACAAAGCAAAGTCTCTATAACAAGATCTAGCTAAGAAAGAGGGTGAGTGCAGTACCAGTAGTGAGGATGGTAGTTTTTGAGCGAGTCGTGGTTTTAATGCTTCTAAGTCCCAATAACTTTATCACTCGACCTCCACTCACCTCTATTTAGCCAATAAATGTCACCAACCATCACAATAAACATTACATAATACACTGTATTTCATTTAATTCTATGCGAAATAGTGTTTCGCTATACGTCGTTTCACTTAAAGTCGCGTGTCACAGCCTCACATAGGGGCGGTAACCAACATAAAGTAAGAGATAGTGGCGAAGGGCTAAAACTCCCGCTCAAGGGAAAGAAGTGAGTCACTCGAAGGCTTGAAGAATCCAGAGCCTTCTCGAAGGACTGGTCAGTGTGTCCACTGTCCCGTGGACACTGACGTGGCCCGCCGATTACGGGGTCCACGAGATACTCGGATAGAGTTGCCACCCGTGTCGGATTGCGACACGTGTGGAACGGCAGAGACAGACTGGACATCGGAGAAGCAACAGGGCTTACCTTAGGGGGACTTGATAGTTCAGACCCATGTGTATTTAAGGGTCGTAGACATATGCTAGATAGTTGCTTAGAATTGTTTGTTATAATCATGTGTGATGTACAACCTCTGTGATACGCAACTTGTCAAGTGCGGGCTTGTCAAAACCCACTTCGCCAGCGCACTGTATAGATTATATAATAAATGTTGCTATGTTGTATCTAACGGAGTTTGTTGCCTGTGTGAGCCCGAATTCAGATCCCCTAGAGATCTAAGACTGTAACAGGCTATTTGGGGGCAAGCCGGTTTTGGCACAAGCTTTACGTTCAGACAGCTCTTGGTTGCCAAGTAAAAAAAGAAAAGTTAAATTATATCAAATTTCATACAGAACAAGTTTTTAAAAAAACACTTTGCAGCTATCTAGTAATGAACTAGTATTAGTCCCTCTTCAGAAACATTTCAAATGATGTTAATATTATAATATTTGACATGACTGTGACATTTACGTGACTGTTACTAATTTTTTTTTTATTCCAACAGCAGATTGTTCCGCGAGTTATCGGGTGTACGTATCCTATCCTCCAACAGTGGCGAGAGAAGAAGACTACATTCGCAAGTTCAGGGAAAATAAGATGAGTTTCATATCATGCTCATTGCAACCCTAAGCGATACTTACCATCATCCATTCATGTAACATTTTTTCTATGCATTGATTTGTATGTATATTCATATCCTCATAACCAACATAACTTTTCATGTGTATTTGCTCATGTAAACATTAAGGGAAATAACTAAATTTTGTATTTCCGAACATTTTCTAAGGGATTTAATTTCAGGAAAGTTAACAACAACTAAACGACAAAATGTCAACGTTAGAACAATGTATTGAGTTAGGTATTAGATTAGGATATAAAGAGGAGAAACTGTCAGAATGGGCACAAAAGACGCATTCAGAAAATATTGCACGAGAAGAAAGAGCAATAGAACGAGAAGAGAAAAAGATACAGATGCAGATGTAATTGCAGGCTGAAGAAAAGAAAATGCAACTGCAGACTCAAGAGAAGCAAATGGAGCTGGAGGCCGCTGCCAAACAAGCCCAATTAAATGCGGATACACAAATAAGACTAAAACAAATGGAAATTGATTCCAACTTAGAAATGTCAGTAAACAAATTGAGAAGTAAGGAAGAGGAACAAAAATACAACAAATATAAAGGCCTCGTTAAAGCATTCTGCTCAGGAGATTCCATCAGCGCTTACTTAGAAAACTTTGAGTGTTCAATGACCTACCATAAGGTCGCAAAAATCGACTGGTCATTTTTTTTAATGAGAAATTTAGCTCTTGAACCCTTAAAAGTAATAGAAACAGTTCCACAAGATATGAGGAAAGATTATGATTATTTAAAGCAAAGAATACTTCAACATTTCTCACTAGATACAGCAGGCTATCAACAACAGTTCGCAAAATTAGCCCCATAACCTAATCAAACCTTCATAGACTATGTGTCTACAGTTCAGGATATATGTACAAAGTGGATAACCTCAGCAAAAACAAATAATAACCATGACAAACTGAAAGAACTCATTATAATTGACAAAATTATTAATACAATTCCAACACCTTTTTCTAAGTTTTTGAAACAAATGGATTGTAAAACTATCCAAGAGGTAGAAGCCAAGGGGAGAGCATTTTTTTACAGCAAACCGCGATATTTTCCAGTTAAACATGAGCCAAAATGAAACAGCGGCAGTTATAAACACTAGATACTCAAGACCAACTGAAAATAAGTTTAAACAACGCTCGAAATTCACGAAACCAGTCAAGTGCCAGTATTGTCATCTGACACACGAAGAGTACGCGATGTGCGACAAATCGCCGAATTATCCGCATCATCTCCAAATGATGGTGGAGAAACAAAAGAACAAGAGAAATGCGTACCAGAGAGCGATCAAATGTTTTTTTTTTTGTTCCAGCTATGGACATTATTCCCGATTTTGTGAAGGGCGAAAGATAATGAAGCAGGCCAATGCCGCACTAATTGACACTTCCTCAGAGGAAGAGATTGAACAACTGAACGAATGTGACAACCAGATTGAAAGTTTGAGTGAGCTAGGGAATGCAGTGCAAATCATTGACCACCATTACAGATAACAAATGTAACACCTGTAGAAATTTTCATCTTGATACAACGCTGTTATGCGGCCACACAATCCCAGTTTCTAACGAAATGGCCAACTCAGCCTTATCATCAACAGGCAAATTAAATTTCCCAACAGGTTTTATAAATAACAAAAAGTGCACATTAATACGCGATTCCGGCGCAACTCTCTGTGGAATTAAGAAACAATTAGTGAACGACAAGACTACACACACAATACGTAACTTGTCGCACATTCGCAGGCACAATCGAAAGATACCCCCTAGCACTTGTCGAAATTCGCACACCGTTTATATCAGGACTAGTATTGTGCGCAGTACTAGAAAATCCTGTCGCTGAGATTATCCTTGGGAATCTGCCCAACATAAGATCTTGCTCTGAAAAGGAAATCAGAGATTGGGAGCAGAAAAACTGTATCCAGAACCCAAACAGCGATTCTAAAGGGAAACACCACGCGTGCTTGTCTCACACTACCAAAAGCACAAGGGAGACAACCAATGACGTAATTCAAAATGAATTCACCGAGGTGCATAATGCAGGGGCGGTTGAATCTGTCAGTGATATCACCAACTTAAAACCTCGAACTGAGGATGCCATCGATCCACAAATTACCAAGCCTGTAGATGTGCAACAACACACACACAACAGACTAATGCAATAACACGACAGACAACACACAAAACCCACACCGACCAACTTCAGGAGTCACTAGAAATCATATTACCTAACACGGCCGCCACTAATTTTGGAGAAGAACAGAAAGCAGATCCTACACTTTCTCAATATTTTCGGTTAGTAGGACTTAAACCAAAATTGACTAAAAATGCTTCATGGACATTTAGAATAAAGAACAATGTTCTAACTAGATTATATACTAGAGATCAGACCACGATACAGCAAGTAGTTCTACCTCAATCACATCGTGAGAAAGTACTAAATATAGCCCATGACTCACCTTTCGGAGGTCATATGGGTTACGAAAAGACTAGAGCCAGAGTCCTGACCCAATTTTATTGGCCTAAATTTTGCCAAGACATAAAAACCTATTGTAGATCATGTTATACATGTCAGAAACTGGTTAAAAAGGGGGAAAACCCTACGGCAGAAATTCAATCAACCACAACTGCCTCGAGGCCATTTCAAATCGTGGCAGTTGATTTAGTAGGTCCTTTGAATCACATCTCAACCAAAGGAAATAGATATATTTTTACACTTATTGATCTATGTTCGAGATGGCCAGAAATGATTCCATTAAAATCTATCTCCTCTAAGGATGTGACGGACGTATTTTTACAGATATTCTCCCGTTTAGGCTTCTACGGAGAAGATAATTTCCGATAGGGGAACGCAGTTCATATCTAATGCCACCCAATCGGTAACTAAGTTACTAGGCATACAACAATGTTTCACCAGTCCCTATCGACCGGCCGCGAAATGTTGCTATGTTGTATCTAACGGAGTTTTTTGCCTGTGTGAGCCCGAATTCAGATCCCCTAGAGATCTAAGACTGTAACATCGCGTTTTCCAAGAACGTAACCCCGACGTTAATCGGGGCCTTTCAGTACTACATTCTTGTACTGTCTTCTTGTACTGTCTTTTTGTACTGTATTTTTGCACTATATTCTTGTACTATATTCTTGTACTGTCTTCTTGCACTATATTCTTGCACTATATTCTTGTACCATATTCTTATACTATAATCGTGTACTATATTTTTGTAATATATTATTGTACTGTCTTCTTGTAAAGTATTCTTGTACTGTTGTCTAGTACTGTTTTCATGTACTATATTCTTGTACAATCAATCAATCAATCAAGTGCCATGCCGGAAAGCGTGGGCGGTCATGTCTCGCCATTTCACTCGATCACCAGAGTCGTAGATCAGCTCAGTGTTCCTGTTTCGACCGTGCCATGTGGCCAAGCCATCCAGGTATTTACTTCTCTGTCTTCCCCTTGGTCTGTTCCCTTCGATCTTGCCAGTTGTCTCTAAGTTCTCTAATCCATTTCTTCTCATAACATGCCCGAATAATTTTGACTGTCTACGTTTAATTTCTCTAATCAATTTACAATTTGCATTTGTCTCTTGTACTATATTATTGTACTATATTCTGGTACTATAATCTGCTACTATATTCTTGTGCTGTCTTCGTGTCCTGTCTTCTTGTCATGTCTTCTTGTCTTGTCTTCTAGTCATGTCTTCTTGTCATGTCTTCTTGTCATGTCTTCTTGTACTGTCTTCTTGTCATGTCTTCTTGTACTTTCTTCTTGTCCTGTCTTCTTGTCGTGTCTTCTTGTCTTGTCTTCTTGTCTTGTCTTCTTGTCATGTCTTCTTGTCATGTCTTCTTGTACTGTCTTCTTGTCATGTCTTCTTGTACTGTCTTCGTGTCCTGTCTTCTTGTCGTGTCTTCTTATCTTGTCTTCTTGTCTTGTCTTCTTGTCTTGTCTTCTTGTCATATCATCTTGTACTGTCTTCTTGTCATGTCTTCTTGTACTGTCTTCTTGTCATGTCTTCTTGTCATGTCTTCTTGTCATGTCTTGTACTATATTCTTGTACTGTCTTCTTGTCATGTCTTCTTGTACTGTCTTCTTGTACTATATTCTTATACTGTCTTCTTGTACTGTCTTCTTGTACTGTCTTCTTGTCATGTCTTCTTGTCATGTCTTCTTGTATTGTCTTCTTGTAGGGGGCTGAGTGGTCTCGGGGTATGGTGTCCGCTTCCAGTGCTGGAGGTCCTCCCGGGTTCAAGCCACGGTGAGGGCCGGGATCTTTCACGTGATCTTCTAGTAATAAAATTTCCCCTGTTCTCTGGGTAGTGAGATCGGACACCCGTGTGTATTGTTGCACACGTAAAATATTCCTTGGCAGTTGGAAATCGGGGAAAGAAAAGTACGAAGACGAAGCCCGGGCAAAGTTTCGAGTGCTCCCAAATGACCTACAGCTGACATGTATATTTGAATGTGGAGATTGTGAAACAGTGTTCACTGGCCTTAAGCCACAGATGGCAAATTGTGAAACAGTGTTCACTGGCCTTAAGCCACAGATGGCAAATTGTGAAACAGTGTTCACTGGCCTTAAGCCACAGATGGCAACATGGAATAAGTTGTTGAACATGGAATCTGTTGTTGTTGTTGCTGCTGCTGCTGCTGCTGCTGCAGCTGCTGTTGCTGCCACCGCCGTCCACGTCGTCGTCGTCGTCGTCGTCGTCGTCGTCGTCATTGTTTTTGTTGTTTTTGTTGCTGTTGTTGTTGTTGTTGCTGCATCTGCTGTTGTTGTTGTTGTTGTTGTTGTTGTTGTTGTTGTTGTTGTTGTTGTTGTTGTTGTTGTTGTTGTTGTTGTTGTTGTTGTTGTTGTTGTTGTTGTTGTTGTTGTTGTTTTCCACTTACGCCGTTAGGATCGTGGGGAGGAGTTATTGAAGTTCTAGTGCCTGTGTTTAGAGCCACTCCTTAAATTTCCTCCATGATTCATGAGCATGTTTCTAGGATCAAGTCAATTCCCTACCACTTTGCTAGAACTGTCATAGGTTCCTGGCCTATTTAACCCTTTTATATTTGCTACTACCACGATGTCAGATTATATGTCGTACTCCTCGTTACAACTTAAGAGTTTGAATTGAGTTTCATTCCGCGAGAGTTGAAATCATTAAAGGGGTACTGTCAAGAAATGTATTAGCGACGTTCATTTGAAACCTGTTCCAATGGCTTTATTACAAAAGCATGATTGATTGATTGGTTTAGGAACCTACATCACAGCATTCGGGGCATTCCCATAAGCGCTCCGTCCCCATCCTCAGCAGCCAGCGAAGAGTTCCAACACTAATAGTACCAGTAGCAATCTGATTATATGTCCGTCTCGCCTTTCCTCTGAGCGTCGATCGTCGGCCAGATCCCCTCGTCACCCCTCGCTGTCGCATTCTTGCCAGACCATGGTGATCCATTTGCTCCTCCGAGGTGTACACGTGCTCCCACAAGGCCGCAACCACGTCTGCCTTGTCATGCATCAATACTCCACCAAGTTTTGCAGAGCCAGCCAATCTGTTCGCATGTTCATTCCCCAGCACACCAGCATGCCCCGGAGAAAAGATCCAGACGATGCTTGTCACCCGTGACTTCCGAAGCGAAGCAAGCCACTCTGAACGAAGCTTGCCTGTCCTCACCTTAATCAGCATGCTTTCCGAGTCAGTTACAATCACGATGTGTGTGTGTATCGTATTCTCCATCCAACGGGAAGCTGCATTGACAAAAGCATGAAAGAAACATTTACAGGTGTGGTAAAATTAAACAAAGCATTCATTTTGAATAAATTATGCACCATAGGTTGGTCAGAAGAAGTCGCCGTAGGCATTCAGGTAAGCATCCCATTGCTTTGGTAGGCGGCGAATGCCGTCCGCAAAAAGGATTGTGGTTGCTCACTAAACCAAGTGTTTATCGCGTTCATTATCTGTGCGAAATTGTTGCCCCTTGAGAGCTTTTTTTAGAGGCCCGAACACATGAAAATCACATGGTGGCGATTCAGGACTATAGGCTGGATGTTGCAGAATTTCCCACTTCTTCCTTGCTAATGCTTCCTGCGGACGAGCATTTTTGTGCAACAAAATCCCACCGCGAGAAAGCATGCCTGGTCGTTTATTCTTGGTGGCTTTTTGCAGCTTGTTTCGTGTTTGCAAGTAGTGGGTAGAGTTGATGTTCACCAGGTTCTTTAAAGTCGGCCAACAAAAGCCCTTCATGGTCAAAAAATGCGCTCAGCATAACCTTACCAGCGGAAACCTGTAACTTGAATTTTTTGGCTTTTGCTGATCCAGCATGTTTCCATTGTATGCACTCTCTTTTGCTGCTCGGCTCAAAGTGGTGACACCATGATTCATCGCCTGCCACTATGCGGAAGAGAAATGCATCACCCTCCACTCTGTAACGCAGAAAGTGGTTCAAACACCACCCCATGCTTTGATCTTTTTGGTTGTAGGTCAACATCCGTGACACCCACTGTAAACACATATTGCAGTTTCTTACGAACAACCTTTTGAATTGTCTCAACAGACACATCAAATTCTTTCGCTAGTGAAAGTATGCTTCGACAACGGTTCATATGTACTGCTGCATCAATTTTGGCGATGGTTTTTTCTGTTGCAACAATATGCGCTTGACTTGGCCGTCGAAGATCTGTCGTGAGCTGACGTCCTTTCCGAAACATTCGTGCCCAGTTTGTCACTGTTGTCTTCCACACATTTGTTACCATACGCTGCCTGCATTCTTCGATGAATGTCCACTGGTCGACATCCTTCAAATGAAAGAAACTAAATCACCGCTCTTTGAGCTTCTTTGGACTGATTTTGGATCAACCCGGCCATTTTCTCAACGGTCAGAAAAATAACCTATGCATCATGGGACGATAAGCACGTGCTCTTTTATTCATTTGTCAGTACTTATCACATGACTATGACATGATCATGTTCAACGTACACAATTACGAGCAGTGCGGCACGAACGGATTTCAAATGAAAGCCCCGTATATTATGATACGACAAAGAGATCAGATAATGTACGGGACGGCGAAGAGACAGACCTATAATCTTTACTTTTCAAAGTCTGAAGGAAGGGAAGTAATCAGGTTGTGACCATAGAACCAATCCAGGCACAAGGAGAATTTTGCGTCAATATCTAAGGAGAATTCAGCTTTAGTAGCAGAAGGAGAATATAAGGTGGGTAGAGAAAGAGAGAGAGACTCTGGAGAGAGAGAGGGAGAGGGGTGGAGAGAGAGGGGGAGAGAGAGAGTGAGAGTGAGAGTGAGAGAGAGATAGACAGAGAGAGAGTGTGTGTGAGAGAGTGAGAGAGAGATAGTGAGAGAGAGAGAGAGAGAGAGAGAGAGAGAGAGAGAGAGAGAGAGAGAGAGAGAGAGAGAGAGAGAGAACGAACGAACGAACGAAAGAACGAACGAACGAACGAACAAACTTTATTTTCAAAGGGTTAAGAATTGGGCACGCAGGCCCGTCTAACAATCTGCCCTCTCTTTCATACATTATTTCATTTACACATCATTCAAGGCTAACAAAGAACAGCAACAATATAAAAGATATGCATTATAAAGGCATGGGCAAAATGCGAACATCAAAACTACACGACACAGTAATATTAGATAATGGTCTGACACTTGTTATTAGCCATGTGGAATATACTGGCCTACAAAAAGGGGACTGGCTGTTATACTAGGGTTTTGTTATTATTATTATTATCTCTATTATTAAGGGGGAAGGTAATCCGTATTGAGATAGTGTTCGAATAATTTGCGATTATATGAATAGGGATTGGTGATGTCTTTGATTTCTTGTGGAAGATTGTTCCACAGCTGAGCTGCAGAGTACGTTAAGCTTGTTTTGTATAAGTCAATCCTAGGCTTCGGAATGTGTAGTATATTTAAACGTTTACTGTGTCTAGCATTATATTTAAACAATGGCCAAAGGTAATTTGGGGCATTCCGATGCAGGATTTTGTGAATTAGTTTAGCTTTATTGAAAAGCAGGCGTTTGCGGAATGGTAGTAACTGAAGGCGTTTATACAGGCTAGGATTGTCAGATAAATGTTTGCTATAAATTAGACTCATGGCCCGTTTCTGGAGTGAGTAAAGTCGCTTGGTGTTTGAATTAGAACAACCGTCCCAGATTGTAGAGCAGTAGTCAAAGTGTGTCTGTATATGAGAAGTATAGAATAGTTTCCTTGTGTCCTCATCAAGGAAGTTTTTAATTTTGGCGAGTTGGTAGACTTTTTTCGCTGTTTGTTTAATGAGCGCTTGAACGTGGGAATTAAAGGTTAGGTTTCTATCAATGATTAGGCCTAATGTTTTGTGCTCAATTACACTTTCTACTGGCATGTTATCGATGTGAAGTTGAAGTGATGTGTGTGAGCTTAGAGTTTGAAGTCTTTGTCTGGTTGTTAATAACATTGCTTTTGTTTTAGTGATGTTAATTTGCATACGGTTTGAATAGCTCCACCTAACTACATTATTTAATTCTCCAGTAAAATACAGTTTTCAGCGCTTGTGTACACTGTACAGTCATCTGCAAATAGATCGCAGGACGACGAAAGATGCAAAGGTAGATCGTTAATATATATGGCAAATAATAGACGGCCAAGAATAGAGCCTTGCGGTACTCCAGTATTGAAGGTAGTGGTTTGAGACAGAGATTTATTATGTGATACTACTTGCTTTCTGTTTGATAGAAAAGATGATATTAGAGAGACTACATTAGGGCCAATTTTCATTGTCTCAAGTTTTTTAATTAAAATAACATGGTCTGTCATATCAAATGCTTTCTTGAAATCAATAAACAAAGTTCCACATAGACTGTTGTTGTTTATATTCTGGTGCCAATTTTCTATCATGTTTGTTAGGGCCTTATGGCAAGAATATTTTGGTCGAAATCTTGATTGGCTGTCAACAATAAGCTTGTTGCGAACTAAATACTGTAATGTTACTTTATGGATGTGTTTTTCTAGTGGCTTAGATAGTGATGATAGTAAGGAAATAAGTCTGTAATTGTTCGGGAGACCATTGTCCAATGAACCAGATTTAAGAAGAGGGTACACTTTAGCGATTTTGAGAGCTGATGGAAAGTGGCCTTTGGTGATTATATACATAGGTTAGTGATGTACAGATCACTGGCGCAGCACAACGGAGAATCCGGTTGCTGATTCCATCTAACCCAGATTAGGTTGTGTTTTTAGGTTACTGAGATAAGTGAATACTTCAGTGATTGTCATTAGCGGTATATCGGAAAGAATATCGCGGGAGCATCTATTCTCGCAAAACGATGACAATAAAGATAAGTTGCAAGGAGAATTAGGTATTGAAGCCTTCAACTGGTCTATGTCAGTTTGAAAAAAATTACTGAATTGGTCGCATGTAATATGATTTGATGGTAAAGAATTTCGGAAGTTATACTTGTTTGTCAAGGTGTTAATTGCCTTCCACATATCCTTACTATTTGTTTTATCCATTACTAAGTTCTTAAAGTAATTTTTCTTTTCCTGTCGTATGTTATATTGAACTTTGTTTCTAAGAGTACGGTATGCACTGAGATCCCGCTTTTTATGTGCTTTATCTCTGTCTCTCATAATTTCAAGTATTTCCTGGGTGATCCAAGGTGGCTTGACGCGGTGTTTTACTCGAACTTCCTTGACTGGCACATGTCTATCAAAAACATCAATAAAGGTTTTCATCCAGAATTCCAGAGCATCATCCGGGTCAGGAAGCTGATAAACATTGTCTAGAGGTGAACTGAGCAAGTCCTGTAAAAATGCGTTTTGGTTGAAATTTTTGTAATTTCTATATTTTACACTTATGTGTTTATGTTTAGGAGTTTTAATTCCTTTTTTAGACCACGTGCAGCATATTGGATAGTGATCGCTCATTGCACAATTGGGTACGGTGCATTCTATGATGTTGTCTGAGCAAGTTACATAAATGTGATCTATGACTGTGAAGATGACTTTGTTACTCTAGTAGCTTGTTGTACTATTTGTTGGAAATTGTATGATGCAATTATATTTCCCCATATTATGTTGGATTTGTTGGTGTCAATGTTAAAGTCTCCGAGTAGTATAATTTCCTTCCCAGAAGCGAAAACCACATCCATCATGGTAGTGAAGTTTCCGTACCAGACGTGTCCAGCACTGGGATTTCGATAGAGGTAGCCAATTATCAGGGGTGTGGGGTTTTGAAGTTTTAGCTCTAACCAAATACATTCTATTTCGCAAGTTTCAAAGTCTAGCCCACGGTGAGCATTTAGTAAATTAGAAACATAGGTTACTATGCCTGTCTCTTGTTTCCTACAGGGATCCCTTCTAAAAACTTTGTACCCTTTAATAGAGATGTCCTCATCTGAAATGTTATCATTAAGCCTACTTTCACTAAGGCCGAATAAATGAAAATTTTGATTAAGAATAGAAGATAACTCTGGTAGCTTGTTAAATAAGCTGCAAATGTTTAAGTGGCCAAGGCGTATTTCTGACTTATTGAGCCAGTGTTGCCACTTCTCAGACATTTCATCCATGAAGAAATTGTAAATTGGTCAAAGTTAAGCAAAAATACAAGATCATAAAAAAATCACAATTACATTAACTTACAAAATATCATTAATTCAAATCGATAAGTAAATGACAATATTATAACGATATAACTAATTAGACCAACGAATATAATGCAAACAAGGAACAAAACGAATTAAAGAACATACAACAAATAATTAACGTGAAAAAGCTACTTCACAAGCTACGTACCAACTGTTATCCAAAAGAATCAATAAATGACTATACAAGTCAATGTCTCTGTTTAAAGCGGGGAGTGAAGACCCCCTCACTCAGAGTATTTACGCGATAACAAGTATTATAAAAGATATCTAAGTGTCAATCTCTGTGACTTCAATACGAGCCAATGTTTACAGACACGTACAATCTAATACGTTGCTATATAAATCAATAACCAAGTATGCGCATAAACTTTCTAGGAGAGGCTCTTTCTTGTACCGAGATCCTGTGTTGCTTTGTGCTGAATTGCTAGTAAATACCAGGATGTGTTGATCCTTGGTACAGCGACATCATAAATGCCTGCCGAAGTGAAGCTGGGCTAAACCGTGTGAGGTATAACAACTCTGGGTTACAATGGAATGGATACTGTTGATTTCTCACGGGTGTGTAACGACTTCCAGCTACAGGCTCTGATTCGTGGCTAACAGGAGGCTGTGGTGGCACTTTGTTGTTACTACTGGATTGATCCTTGCTGTGGAGAAGAGGGAACGTATCTTTATAATTATCACCCTCCTGTGTGAAAGAGGGCGTATTGTACGGATTTGGTGTGGTGGAAATGTCCGTCTGGCTTGGATATCAGGTGCCGTGGGTTTTGAGTGGTCTGCTCTCTTCTGGCTTTTTGGTACTTGATGTGGCGGCAGTATGTCGTCTGGCTTGAGTTTGAGGTGGGGTAGCTAAAAGTGTCCTACGCGATCCAGTATTGGATGTAGGGTTTTGTACGTTCAGGGTATTTTAAAATTTTTGGCGAGCAAGCTGGTGCCCAATGTAGACAAATGTACTTGATCCTTTAAAGTCGCTTTTTTGGTGCTCCCGACTGTGAAGTAAAAAACCGGTGTGTTGTGATGAATGTAAAGTTGTTGTGGAACAAAACTTCTGCAATATGTTGTTATTTATGTCAGCTAGACGACGCTGGAATCCATAACTCGGTGATATGATGGAGGAACGAAAATGGACGAGTTAGGAAAAAATTTACGTAATCCGTTCAAGAGCGCCAGCAGTTGAGATTTGTGATTTGCTGGTTGTTGTGGTGTCATTGATACCAATATGAACGCTTGCCCTTTTTACGTTAAGATTTACAGCCAACCTCCTAATCTTGTCTGTTACCGGGGCAACACCAGCCCCAGGCAATGGAAAATTTTGGAAAAAATGTCTTTGTCTGTAGTAGCCACCGGTCGCTGTATAGACCTTTCATTAGAGAGTCGCCTATTATAATGTGTGTACAGTCGGGGCGTGCTGTTGCAATGTTGGTTGTCAGTACGCCTTGCTCGTTTTTTTCTCCCCTTTAGCAGCAGTCTGTACGTCTCTATGTGGGCTCTCCCTGTGTTTTTCCCGGGGGCGTGTGTTGTCTGTTGGCAGTGCACTATAGCACTGTACGTTTTCTGACATATTTTCTTGAAGCACTTCGAATCTGTTGCTTATTTTTACACCAATGGGGTAGACTGCTTGTAGTGTTTTATCTTCCTCTGCACGTTGAGGTTTTTTCCCCGTCTTGTTTTGTTATTTGTTTTTGGTGAAAATGGGCTTCAAGATTCTCCGAAGTTAATACAGCTGCTTGGGAATTACACGCTTGTTCAATTGCGTTGGGGGGGGACTCGTGCTGTAAAGTTTCTATTGTTTTTCTTAGCAAATAATTTTTTCCCCTCTCAGGAGCGTGATTTCTGCTTTTAGAGCAGTGTAGTCACTGCTGGTCTTGCTATTAGCTTCAAAGTTCGCGTAAAAAGTAGCATTTAGCGCCTTTAAAGGGTTGTTTATTACCTCAATACGCCTATGAAATCGCACGATTTTCCATTGATAGTTTGGGTGTTATCTAAGGGTGGTATTTTTCGCTCTCTTACGTTGGTCTCAACGTTGTTTTTGGAGGGCTCCTGGAAAAAGAAGAGAAGGGAAACGAAAAGAAGACAGGTTACAGGCGTTGGTTAGTAAATATCATCACATGCACAACTGATGTATTTGACATGGGCGGGTTGGAATGGAGGTCAAACAAAAATTTTGTCTTGGTCATGGCCATACTTCCCACTTCACGACTAACAAATAAATTTCACCTATGAGGTACAGTCTGACTTTGTCGCGGGTAGTTAATGAATTTTTCCATTGGTAATAATACTCAATCCCCGGTGACAAAGAAAGAAAATGTTCTGATTCATGTCCCCTATGACGTGTATTGTGAACAAAGGAACAAAGATCATGATTTATCATGATTCGCCTAACAAATCATCACAAGAAAAAGGGAAAAGGGGCGCTGAATTTAGCAACATATAATGTTCGAACATTAAGCGACGATGGAAAGGTAGATAACATCAAACAAGAAATGAGAAGAGAGAAGATTAATATATTAGGAATGGAATGTGCGAGACGAGATGGAAAGGGGCAGAGATTATGACAGGGGAAGCTTTAAGGTTATTTATTCTGGGGGAGAAGAACGGCAAATTATCATGGATCGGGAAACATCAAAATCTGTTCAAGGATATTGGGCAGTGCCATACAGGGTTTCTATTGGTAAAATTAACCGACAGGCTTTTTAACATAAAAGTCATTTAAATATATGCCCCATCAGGAGAATGCAGTGAAGATAGTATAGAGAAATTGTATAATGATATGGAGTCTGCTTTGAAGAACTGTAAACATTCAGAAATAAATATCATAATTGGTAACTTGAATGCAAACGTGAGAAATCAAGGCGATGGGTGCACAGTACTCAACCATGGTATGGGAGAGCGAAACAAAAGAGGATACGGACTTGTAGAATGGGCAAAAGAGCAGGAAATGATTGTAAGAAACACATAGTTTAAACAACATCCTAGAAGATTATGGGCATGGAGGAGTCCTGGTAGCAGAATTAGAAACCAAACTGATTACATTCTGATTGGCAGAAGTTTCGAAATGAGTTAACAATCGCAAAAACAGTTCCCAGTGCTCACTGTTACAGTGATCATAGATTGATTACGGGAACATTGAGGGTAAAGTTAAAGAAAGTCAAGTATCCACTTGGAAACACTAAATATGATCTGTGTACATTGAAAACTGACAAAGTAATATGAGACAATTTTAACATAGAAGTAAAGACCAGATTTAATATACTGTCTAATCTGGAATTCTTATTTCAAGATGTGGGTGATCAATGGGAAATGTTGAAGAACTATTCCAAAATTAAAGAAATTGGGTCGTAAGAAATGGATGACTGAAGAAATGTTATAATTAATTAAAACAAGAAGACACAACACAAATAATCCTACCAAATATGAAGAAATTCACAGAAAAGGAGAACATTATGTAAGGAGGCAAAAGAAGCATGGCTCGAGAAAAATTGCATAGAAATTTAAATACAACACAACAATTAAAATACCAAATTAATGCACAAAAGAATGCAGGAGCTTACTAATAAAAGAACAGGCTGCCTAAAAACAAATTATGGAAAAATCATAATAGAAAAATATCAGAATTTACATGTATGGTCAGATTATGTGAAAAACCTTTATGATGATAACAGAGAAGAACAGTATGATATTAGCAATGATAATAAAGGACCATCAATTTTGAGGATGAGGTTAAGAGTGTTCTTAACCATATGAAAACTGACAAGACCCCGGTTCAGACAAAATCGCAACAGAAATGATTAATGTTTTTGAAGATTATGGAATAAATCAAGTCACCATACTGTTGAACACAAA
>JACEFZ010017409.1:0-29073 GCA_014155875.1 Cepaea nemoralis | reverse complement strand
TTTTTTAAATTAAAAAAGCTCCCGGAAAACGACCCTTGAAACGACCTCGGAGGGTTCCGGCCGACCGGTGCATTCGATTCGTTGCACTTGCCCGAGTTCATCGATATATCACTCGATATATCCGAAGCGACTCCTTAATCTACTTCCGTTAGTGCAGTGAGTAACGGTTCGGCCGCGCTGGCCCCGCCGACGCTCGAGGTTATAAAGTTGGCCATGTGTGAACTCGAATTATAGGTCTCACTTCCCTGACTCCGATTTTCCAGATCAACAGGGGCTGTAAATAAGCCGCGCGCTGCTAACCTATGAAATATCTTAGCAGTACAATGCTGCTACACACGCGTTTGCCACAGGCTTAATTTTACAGTCGTAAACTACAAGCTTGCCACTGTTCACACGTGACCTCCTTTCCCGCGCCGGTCAGTACACGCGTTAGCGAAATCTCATAATTTGAATCACCGACAACGCACTATTTAATGAAAACGGTTGTACACATACATTCACACAAACAGCACGACAGTGGTTGGAGACGAGAAGCGTTGTCACTGCAACTGGACATGATGTCGGAAGTCTTTAACCCTCGTCAAGACACGGCGTCCTGCTCTCTCTCCCTTAGCACTAGGCCAAAATGTCGACTGCCTGCCGGCAACCTTTGTCTCCAACTGATCAGGTGTTCCGGGACAATCGACTGCGCAGTCAGACATGCGCAGTCGGTTTTGCCCGGACATCTGTTCCGCCACCAACCTACTGGACTAATCTTAAAGGGCGAGCAACGATTCGGGTCGGGTTGAGTCAATTTACTGGTTACTTCCCTTTCACTGTTAAATTTTCGTCACCCGAATCTCCGATGTCTCACCGGACCTTTCCTCAGCAGAAACATCACGAGGCGGACCCACTGAGTTCTGCGACAGACGGGTGAAAAGAGAGTGAACTTTTATATGTTTGAGCAGTATTGTGATTTATTTCTCTTTTCTTAACAGGCTAGAATCATTAATTATTAGCGAGAACAAGATTAAGTCGACATTCTTCCCAGACTGCTCACCAACAGAAAAAACAGCTTACTTTCCAAGATTGAAATCCTTGATTATAAAAAAGAATGACATCTCTGACGTAAGTGAAATGTTATTTCCCAATTGCATACACTTTGTTTTTGTACTATGCATTAGGCTGTAATTATGAAATACATAAGCACTTTCTGATGTCGCAACTGCAGTGGTTCAGCTACTGCACATTATGTGTCTCTTGAAGTAGTTTGTTGTGTAGTGCACTGAGTGAATCAACAAAAACAAGAAGTAGCGTCTGTCAGCTTTACTAGAACAAGATCACTCGGCGGCAGTACTTGCACGGCTCATCCTTGTTCTATCCTCCATGGTTGCAACATTAAATAGATAGTGACCAGTTGCAAAAACTTTCTCTAGATATCCAGCCTACAGAAGTGGAGCTCAACATCAACTGTGCAACAACAAAAAAAGACGATGTTAAAGAAGAAACTAGGAAAACTACCATATCAATAACCATTTTTGTGATCATGCACATCTACTGTGGCAACATATGGATATGAGTCATGGATCAATTCGAAATCATCCCCCCCCCCACGATGTGTCTCCACCTTGTTGCGGTGGGAGGGGGGGGGGGGGCTTGCGTGTCCCAAGAATGCATGGGGGTAGTGTGCTGAGCCGGTAGCACATGTAGCCTACCTCGTGAGTGATACTTAAGGTGGCAAAGCGGTTCAGTCGCACGAAGTGGTTACGATGAAAGCCTGTATCTACACTCATAGAGCTAGCGTAGTCAACGGTGGAAAAACGCCTTTAAAAAACACGAAATGGAACGCTTGGCTAGCGAATCCATCACATGGAAGTCCGAAGCGAAAGCTTGATGAGTGGATGTAGTCCGCAGACTGTCCATCCCTGGTTTGTGTGGGGAGCGTCCGGTGGCAAAATGAAATGCCCGATACATGGAAGTGAGGAATTAAAGCAGCCATGAGCAGGATGTGGCGATTCCTCAGGTGAACCCAGTCTCAGAGCACTATGTGAGGGCTCTGCAATTATAGAAACCTCCTTGGATAGCGGGGAATGCCCATGGTATGCCCCTGCCTTCCCTTGAAATCTGACCGTGATGTCTGACCGTTCTACCTTGACCAGCTGAGATGTGAGTGACACGACAAAAATGTCTCTCGAAACCTCCAGGACGGTTAACCTGATCAAAAACGCCCACCGAAGTCGGATGTGCAGGCCTAAGGGTGGCAAATTAAAACTGGCACAACGCAAGAACGTCCGAGTGAAATGTCTTACGTGGCCGGAACAGCTCTGACTATATAGTTTTCCGAATGTCCTTGTGACCGGAACAGCTCTGACTATAATGTCTTCCGAGCACAACGAACAGCACATATACGAATCGAAAGCTCGCTGAGTGGATACTGTCTACAGACCGGCCTGGTTTGTGCGGGGCGCGGCACGTAGCTAACTAAATGCCCAATATATCGAAGTGACGAATTTAAAAAGCCATGAGCAGGACGTTACAATTCCCTCGGTAAGCCCAGCACCAGAGCGCTATGTGTCGGCTCTGCAACTATGGAAGCCGCCCTGGAGGCGGAAAATGCCATGGACTGTCCCTGACTTCCCTTGAGGGCTAATCGTGAAGTATTCGACCGTTCTAATTTGACCAGCTGGGTCCTTAAAGTGAGAGTCCCCCAGGAATGCTAACCTGATCAAAAATGCACGTTAAAGTCGGATGTGTTGGCCTAAGGGTTTCGGTCCAAGGGTACTTAACAGACACACCGCAGTTACATCTGAAAAAAACACTTCGGTTAAACGCAGAAGAAGAAGAAATCACTAAAGAACAAACGGGGCTTTTGAGCTCAAACGTTGCAGAAAAAGTATCATTCTATGGTGGACCAAGAAGAAGAAAAGAGCTGAAATACTGCAAAGAAGACGAACAAGGCTGAAATACTGCAAGATCTGACAATGAAAAACAACTGCCCATGGGCAGTGTGTCTTGTTTCAACAACTGAGATACTTTTGTCATAGTCAACGCCACCGTGGTTTAGACAGACCAGTGAAGGAAGGGATGGTTCACGGAAGAAGAGGCGGTGCTCGATCAAGACGTATTTTTGGACGATGCAAGCCATTTCACGCGGAACATACCAGCTTCGATGTTACACGGCATGGTTTGCGAGTCTGGCACAAAAACAGCATATTCTATACTATTCTTCAGGCGGAGAGACGCCGTTACAGCCTCCACTTCCATTCCCATGCTGGAAATCGTGATATCATACACTCAAACTATCCTTGTTTACAAAGCGTCTCCTCTTAACCTGTGCAACGAAATCCCACCCACTCCGTTTATCCCGCACCAAAGCCCGATCCATGAATATTGTAGGATCCGCTTATCCACTGTTGCACTGACGCCTCTGTCAAACTCGACGATTATTCCAACATACTCGGTCCAGGCGCTACTATTACTTTGTGTAAGACTGCCTTGTTGGGGAAAAACCAAAATGCATCCTTTTTCTCCTACTAACTTACCATTTTCATATCTAATCATATCTTGAGCCCTTCATGTGTCTTCACAAAGTCGGACTAGAGCAGCAGACAAGAAATATCTTCGGCGGGCCTATTCCCGTTGGTCGCGGAATCCGCACGAGTCAGGCGATGAGTCTGACGGTAGTACACGCTTACACAGGTCCAGACACTTGCGATTGATGGGTGTACGCGCCCAGTGGTCCCTTACCTGCGGGATCTGGCTGAACGCCTCTAAGTCCCAAAGTTTTAGGGTCTGGCCAGCGCTCGCCTCCTGCTCATGGGGGTGAGGTCTCGAAGGTTTGACGCTGAGCCACCAGCGTCTGCAGCCTACCTTGTTCCAGACGTACTGGTTATCCTTTCCTCTGGATCAAACAAGGCAAGGCCGAGAGAGGGAACATGTTGTTTGGGCATCACATCTTCTATGAAGCTCTGCTCAGGCATTGTGAGATGGAATTTTGGCCAAATTCCAATCCACATACTTTGGTCTGTCAAGACTGCTAGGTGCCACTCATATCTTGAGCCAGCCAAGAACTGCTTCTTTTTCAACCTAACGCATTTCATTCAACACATACAAACACACGCGCGCGCGACGCACTCACACACGCATCTATATTCTCTACAAACATAATAACCAGTAATACAAAGGTAGTCCCTAAGCAAATACTGCTTCTGAGGTGTTAAGTGTTAGACCTCACATATTCTAAGCCTTGGTATAAAGATGCAGTGTAACCACTTGCCTTCTGAGTGCCTTTCCTACCCAGACAATTCTCAGAATATCATAAACATTGTCTGGTATCCATTTTATGAGGCAGGTTCGTCCCTAAAGCCATACAGTTCAGAAATAATAATCCTGTTACTGCTAAGGGTTAAACACAGACCTCTGTCTTGGCAAGCAAGTGCACTAACCACTCTGCCAATATTATTTTACTCTAGTAATCTTGGAATTAGACAAAGTGGCTGTATACAAATTATATCTTATTAGTTTAAACTGTGGGTATCAAATGAATAACTCTGTGAGAGCCATCCTCTATTGAATGTGGTTTTCATCACAACGACCAGGAAAGATTCTCCAACTTTCACCAGTTCCCTTGCCACGTTAATGTCATGTCCAGGGTGTCTTTACTGTCCCGTGACACCCGTCGTACTGGCCGACGGGTAAACGAACCCTACTATCCTTACTATCATACAGAAGAACGGGTAAACGACGGTAAACGAAACGATGCCTCTGCCTCTTCTCCCAGGAACCAGGCCTTCCACTAATGTTCTTTCTAACCAATGTTAATGTTTAAATATGGCCAAAGTCGTTTGTTTAGTTTTCCAGATATGACGTCAGCCATGCCGGTTAATATACAGAACTAAAATCCCCTAGTCAATCATTTGAGAAGCGCTGTTGTAGACCTAATTGGTTGTTTGGCAACATGTCGATAATTGTAAACAAGATAAAGACCTAGTTAAAAAAAACAAAAATAACACACACACACACACACATACACACACACAAACACACACCCACCGACCCACACACACACACACACACACACACACACACACACACACACACACACGTAGCAGAATCTCTTGCATGGAATTCTCAGCTGGGAATATATAAAGCATCGACTTTATCGGTGTCTGCAGCGTAATCTAATTTTGGATAGCAGCATGCTTCTGTTTTATTGTATGCGTCTGAGGCAGGTAGGGTTCGTTAGAAGACAGTGCTGAAATGTTGTTATGTACAACACGTTCTTCTGTATGATAGTAATTATGAGATGTTAATGAACCCATTAAGTAAGTAAAGCAATAACATGGCTCGAGACATGTTTCCTTAGCGACTCAATGAACATGTTCAAGAGGATAGAGATGGGATGGATCCGAAGAGAGTGGTTGCTGTCTCTGGAGCGGTCTCGGCTGGCAAAGATTAGTTTCATCTTCGTGTGCCAGGGCATGTGGGAGTACAAGGAAATGAGCTGGCTGACAAGCTCGCAGGTAAGGCTACTGTGGAGGGCGGACGCGCCATGGACCAGGCTGACATTCTGAATGCTCTACGAGAAGTAAGACTTTTGCGAGAACCAAGTGATGACTTGTGAATCTACAGCCATGGTCAGACTGCGAGAACTGCAAATTAAAAGAGGTGTGGCCAAACACGAACACTACGCAGGAAGCCAAAGAAGATTGATAAACCAACACAGAACTGGTGTCGTTAACCTCTACACGCTGCGGGATTTGTTTAGGAGGGGATCCGAGCACTTATGGACTGAATGGTTCGATGTGCAATGAGGATGATTTGTCTAACTAACTAGCTAACTAATGAACCCACTAGGAACAGCTTAGAAACAATGGAAGTGTGGTTCTTGAGACGAATGTTGCGAATATGTAGGACTGGAAGAGTATCTAACAACGATTGCCTGGAAGAGACTAATTAAATTAAAACATTTTATGTACGGGAGTGGGGGGGGGGGGGGAGAATCTGTTGGAGTATATGAACGCCTATGTCATTTGGCAGGGCACATAATGATGATGCTGTTTTATTAAATAATGCCACCAGCCACATCACGTCCTGAACCAGCCGATGCACAGAGTGATGCTGTTTACCTGTCCACAATGAACATGTGGTGTTAGTTTTGTTACATACTTGCTTGATAACACACGCCAGCCGTGGAGGCACTGATGGTGTGCTAAAATCCTCACTAGTGGCACAATTGTATCCGGGCACCTCTGTGCTCAACCCAATGTCGTAAATGAATAAAAACATTGAGCACAACCCATCACTAGCAACGCGGATCGTATTCCAGTACGAGCCTAAGGCCTTGTCCACGTCAATTTGGAAGCACTGGACTCGAGTTTCGCTCTCGTTTGAGCTCGCCAGTAGTGCATATTCTTGACTGGACCCGGGATCAAACCCGGTTCTCAACCGGTGGGGAATCCCCCCCCCCCTCCCCCAGGGGGGAATTTTTAGGGTTTCCTGGGAGGGGGGGGGGGTAAGATTATATCTAGATTGCGTTACTACAAGAACCGATTACTTGATATTGTTTTTCTCTTCATACTTTACGGTTCTGTACGTATCACCCTTCTGAAATTCATTTTATAACGTAAGTAGATCCGCAAATCACGTTTTATGTAAATGTCTAGACTTGTTTTAGTATGTGCTATTAAATACCATGGACAGATAGAAAAACCAATGACCAAGTACTACAGGAGACAAATGAAAATCGTAAATTGATTAGAGAAATTAGACGTAGACAGTCAAAATTTTTTGGACATGTTATGAGAAGAAATGGACTGGAGAACTTGGTGACAGCTGGCAAGATCGAGGGGAACAGACCAAGAGGAAGACCGAGAGGAAAATACCTGGATGGCTTGGCCACATGGCATGGACGAGACAGGAACACTGAGCTGATCCACGACTCTAGTGATCGAGTGAAATGGCGAATCATGACCGCCCACGCTTTCCGGCATGGCACATGATTGATTGATTGATTAAATTTAGCTTCAGTGATTACATATACTGTGTAGGGACAGGGGGACATTTTTAGGGATTGATTGATTGATTGATTGATTTAGGAATCGACATCACAGCATTCGGGACATTCCCATAAGTGCTCCGTCCCCATCCTCAGCAGCCAGCGAAGAGTTCCAACACTAATAGTGCCAGTAGCAATCTGATTATAAGTCCGTCTCGCCTTTCCTCTGAGCGTTGAGCGTCGGCCAGATCCCCTCGTCACTCCTCGCTGTCTCATTCTTGCCAGACCATGGTAATCCATTTGCTCCTCCGAGGTGTGCACGTGCTCCCACAAGGTCGCAACCACGTCTGCCTTGTCATGTATCAATACTCCACCAAGAGCCAGCCAATCTGTACGCCTGTTCATTTCTAAGCACACCGGCATGTCCCGGAGAAAAGATCAAGGCGATGCTTGTCACCCATGACCTCCGAAGCGAAGCAAGCCACTCCGCACGAAGTCTGCCCGTCCTCACCCTCGTCAGCATGCTTTCTGAGTCAGTTACAATCACGATGTGTGTGTGCGCGTATTCTCCATCTAGCGGAGAGCCGCCGTGACTGCCTCCACTTCCATTCTTAAGCTGGATGTTGTGGTATCATATGCCATGCTCTCCTGCCCAAAACATCGACCATTAGCTTTGGCTATGAACCCCCAGCCACTTCTCTCACCTCTTGACACCGAACCATCTGTGTAGATAATCACATCACTCGAGTGAGCATTGTCCTGAATTAGTTGCTGGATTTCCACCCCCGTGGCCCCTGCTGGCCACTCTCTGCACTCCCGGCTTAATGTGATTATAACTCTGCACAAGTCTGACTGCTCCGCTGGCACTCTGACCCACTCCTCTCCACGCCTAATGTTCTCCAAGGGGCACACCTGTCTGATCGTATCCTCCGCCTGAGCCATCCATGATTTCCCTCTTATCAGTCGCTGTCCCTTAACTGCGTCCAGCGCCTCATGCAGTGGGTGGTCTGTGTCTACAGCTACTCCGAGGTATGCCTTCGCCTGCATCACCTTGAGCCTACCAGCAACAGTCGGCAGACCAAGGATGTAACGCATACACACTACTGGGGTGTCTCTAGTGCATCCCAGAATGACCCGCATATCTTCGTTCTGTATGCGCTCTAACTTCACCAGCTGACTCTTTGAGACAGTGAGCAGACCTAATCCATAATCAATTACTGAGAGGATCAAGTGCTGGTATAGTGTGAAAAGCATTCTCTGCTCTATGTCCATTGCAGCCATAGTTTTAAGTGCATTGAGTCCCTTTTGAGATCTTGTCACGACCGTCTCCACATGGTCCTTGAAGGATAGGCTCCTGTCAAATGTGATCCCCAGATACTTCAGTTTGTTCTCTCTGCTGACATTTCTACCATCTATCGCGAGGCTTGGGACATCAGCTCTTACAATCCTGTTGTCCAGAGAGCACCACAAAACAGCCTCCTTTTCTGGGTGGATGACAGCACTCATTTCTGTGCACCAGTCAATCACTTTATCTACTGTCGCCTGTAACTCCTGGGCTGTTTGCTCCCTCTTTCTCCCTGCCTATATGCAAGAATATCATCTGCAAATGTTAGTACCAAACTTAGAATATTTAACTCGAATGTTAATTCAATATTGCTGTATGGTTCAGAAATATGGAGAATGACAGAAACAGTTGTTAATGCACTAAAACATTCATTAATTGGTGCCTGTGTAGAATAGGATTAACATGGTATGACAGAATCACTGATGCAGAGCTTATGGAAGAAATTAATTGCCACAAATGAAGAGGTGAGGAAAAGATGTTTTACTGATTATGATACATTGAGGAAAACCTGTTGGTAGTATAACTAGAAAGTATTTCTCTGGATCCTACAGGCAAAACAAATAGAGGGAGTTAAGAATACATGAAGGAGAGAATAATCAGATGGGAAGGATGTGGAGGGAGTTGTGTGGGATGGCTAAAGAAAGGAGGGCTTGGTGTGAGCTGGTTGAAGCCCTATCCTTCATTGGGGTAAAAGAGACAGAAGAAGAGGGAAAAGATATGGTATTTACTTGTTGATTTCAATTATTAGTTCTGAGCTACGACGGTTTAGTTTTTTTTTGTTAAACACAGAAGCCACAAACAATATGTTGCATGATTTATTGCCTGGCATATTTCACTGCAGAGCTATATATCATATGAAGTGATGCAGCTAAATATGCCAGGCAATAAATCGTGCAGCATATCGTTTGTGGCTTCTGTGTTTAATTTCACTAAGTGACTACATTGTTTTGAAATATTCAGCATGTCATGGGGTACTGAATGGTGTTTGTGTTTCAGTTTTTAGATTTTGAGCTAAAATATTGTGTCATGGGGTAGGCTACTGTGTGATGTTTGTGTGTTTCAGTTTTTAGATTTTAAGCTACAAATATTTAGTGTATCATGGTGTACTGTAAGTTGTTTGTGTGTTTCAGTTTTTCGCCGATGCAGAGGATGTGGGCAAAGATGTAGCCAGTGTGCAGTCACTGATCAAGACACATAAGGTCAGTTCTTAGTAGTTAATTTATAATTGTTAAGAGATTGTAAATAATATATAACACATTACTTGACTATTTACACCAATAGTTCTCAACAACCTCCAACTGAACATCCTCTAATCTCTACTTGTTCCTTCTATGAGCATTATTGTTTTATTATAGTTATTGTTAAATTTTGTTTTGGTGTTTGCTCGCTTTGAATGTAAGCATAGTCTATTACCAGTGTCCCTCGCCTTCAAGCGAACCCACTCCAATTTCTGAAGTACTCGTAAATTACGTCTCCAATTCAAGGACGAGACGTCAACATTTTAGTTCAACTGTCACAGGAAACATAGGCCCTCAACCAGCTGACATCAACCCCTGTGAAGACTTGTGCATATCTGGTTGCAGTTTGCAGGTCAAGTGTTCTTGATGAGGCGTGTTCGGTTACAGAGGGACTGTTCTCGGCTTCCCTTATGGATGAACAGATGTTGCAAAACATTATGACCACGAGTTTGGATGAACAGATGTTGCAAAACATTACGAGACCACGAGTTTGGATGAACAGATGTTGCAAAACATTACGAGACCACGAGTTTGGATGAACAGATGTTGCAAAACATTACGACCACGAGGTTGGATGAACAGATGTTGCAAAACATTATGAGACCACGAGTTTGGATGAACAGATATTGCAAAACATTACAACCACGAGTTTGGATGAACAGATGTTGCAAAACATTACGAGACCACGAGTTTGGATGAACAGATGTTGCAAAACATTATGACCACGAGTTTGGATGAACAGATGTTGCAAAACATTATGGCCACGAGTTTGGATGAACAGATGTTGCAAAACATTACGACCACGAGG
Source organism: Cepaea nemoralis (assembly GCA_014155875.1). NCBI lineage: Eukaryota > Metazoa > Mollusca > Gastropoda > Stylommatophora > Helicidae > Cepaea > Cepaea nemoralis. The sequence goes on along the minus strand of JACEFZ010017409.1, from coordinate 18,706 downwards.
TTGGATGAACAGATGTTGCAAAACATTACGACCATGAGTTTGGATGAACAGATGTTGCAAAACATTACGACCACGAGGTTGGATGAACAGATGTTGCAAAACATTATGAGACCACGAGTTTGGATGAACAGATATTACAAAACATTACAACCACGAGTTTGGATGAACAGATGTTGCAAAACATTACGATCATGAGTTTGGATGAACAGATGTTTGCAGTGTCGTTTTTGCAAGTGTTATTTCCTCATTTGTGTTTGTGTGTGTGTGAGCCTGTAGGCAGAAAAAGAGACTTTTCCAAATATGTAGCCACATACTGACAGTTTGTGGCCTAGTGGTAGTGAACAATGTCGCAATCCAGATATATCAGGTTCTTCTTCTTCTTCTTCTTCTTTGCGTTCATCTGGAGTGTTTTTTCAGATGTGATTGCGGTGTGTCTGTTATGCACCCTTGGGCCGAAACCCGTAGGCCAACACATCCGGCTATAGCGTGCTTTTTTGACCAGGTAGCATTCCTGGGAGACTCTCACTTTTGCAGTGCCATCTACAACCCAGCTGGCCAAGTTGGAACGGTCGAAGACAACGGTCATCCCTCAAAGGAAGGCAGGGACAGTCCATAGCATTTTCCGCCATCCAAGGTTGCTTCCATAGTTGCAGGGCCGACACATAGCGCCCTGGTTCTGGGCTCACCGAGGGAATCGTCACGTCCTGCTCATGGCTGCTTTAAATCCTCACTTCAATATATTGGGCTTTCCTTCACCACGGGCCGTTCCCGCACAAACCAGACCAGTCTGCAGACGGTATCCACTCTGCGAGTTTTCGGTTCGGACATGTGCTTGTCTTTGTGCCTATCAGAGCTGTTCCAGGCACGACGGACATTCGGAAAACTACCTAGTCAGAGCTGTTCTAAACAAGAGCGGCATTCGGAAACTAGGTAGTCAGAGCTGTTCCTAGCACGAGAGACGAGACGTTTCACTCGGACGTAAATGCATAGTGCCAATTTTTATTTTGCCACCCGTAGGACGGCACTTCCGGCTTCGGCGGGCATTTTTTAATGAGATTAGCCTTCCTCGGGTTTCGAGGCACGTTAGACTTATTATTGTGATGCCGCCCACATCTCAGCTGGTCAAGATAGAACGGTCAACGACATCATGGTCAACCCTCAAGGGAAGGCAGGGGCAGACCATGGGCATTCCCTCGCTATCCAAGGAGGCTTCCATAATTGCAGAGCCGGCACATATTGCTCTGAGACTGGGCTCACCCGAGGAGTTGCCACGTCCTGCTCATGGCTGCTTTCAGTTCCTCACTTCCATGTGTTGGGCATCTCGCTTGCCACTGGTCGCTCAAGCACACACCAGGAACGGTCAGACTGCGGGCGACATCCACTCGGTAAGCTTTTGCTTTTGACTTCGGACCACGCAATAGGTTCGCTAGCCGTGCGTTCCATTTCGTGTTATTGAGACGTTTTTCCACTTTTGTCTACACTCTCTATGAGTTAGATACAGACAGTTTTCGTAACCATTTCATTCGACTGGGGCACTTTTCTGACTCGCTCACGAGGTAGGCTACATGTGCTGCCGGCTCAGCACCTTACCTTCGTGCAGCAGTGAACGAGAAACGGCCAGGCCCTCTCATCCGGGAATCCCTCATATCCCCCAGCTGAGAGCCTTCGAACATGTATCAGACCTGAGCATGTAGCTTGCTCAGTATCTCACCTCTATTTTTCGGTAGGTGGGTATCGGCCCGGCTCTCAGATCCGAGGGTTTGTGGCTTAGAGGCGTTCAGCCACAGCCCTCGACAGAGAGCCTTAGAGTATTGTCCGGACCAAGTTCTTCTGCCTTCGTGTACCTGATTTTATCTTTTGACTGCTATCCTCAGTCTACCTGCAGAGCAGCAGGTTGTGTCTCTATTAGTCTGGCCCCTATCCCATAAGCTGTCCGATATGTAGTTTTCATCCATCGGCAAGCAGATGGGGTCAATGGGACACGCAAGCTCCCCCACCACGGCAAGGTGGAGACACATCGGGGGAGTATATCAGGTTCAAAGTCAGTCACAGCAGTTTGGGAGCAGATTGCTTTGCATTGATTTTCACAGTGGTATGAGCATCAGCTGTTCAGAAAACATTGGCAAGCTACTGAAAGTAAAATGGCTAAGAAAATCACATACAACCAGTAAATGCAGGTGTTGATTGTGATGTCCTGTATAGGACATGCAACTAACTTAACAAGAGAAAGTGAGCAGTTTTGAATATCTATGCCCACTGCTGACAAGCTGTGGAAATGTGAGGACAGTAGTTCAAACAACAACAAACATTGCTCTACAAAAACTACAACAATTAAACACTCAATGAATTGTAACAAATAGTACTGCGAGCATGCATATTTCCTGTTCCAGAATAAAAGTGTTCAACTGGAACATTTAACAAATCGACTGAAAAGTGAACTTGTGATTTTGAATTTTGAATTTGTTACAGAAGAGTATTTGAAATTCATTGGACTGAAAAGTGGAAAAACAAATCTGTCCAGCAAGAACTCAGTATTGAATAAGGTTAATCATTAAGACAAATACAGTTGAGGAAAATCAGATGGTTTGGGCATATAAAAATAAATGAATGTCTGGAGAAGATTAATATGAAGGAAGGTGTACCAGGGAATCCAACAAGGAGATCTCTTATTTCAGGAAGCAGACCTTCCATCACTGTTCTCTCCAGCCACTGTGAGGTTTAATATGACCAAAGTATTTCAGTTTCTGAGACAAGGTGCTGTTTATGAGCCTTTTTTGTTTGATGATAAGATCTTGTAGAATTTCATTATAAGCAAGGACAAATATGTCTTTATAAGCAAGGACAAATGGTCTTTATAAGTAAGGGCAAATGGTTTTTATAAGCCAGGACAAATGGTCTTTATAAGCGAGGGCAAATGGTCTTATAAGCAAGGGAAAACGGTTGTTATAAGCAAGGTAAAATGGTCGTTATAAGCAAAGGCAAATGGTCGTTATAAGCAAAGGCAAATGGTCTTTATAAGCAAGGACAAATGTTCTTTATAATCAAGGGCAAATGGTCTTTATAAGCAAAGGCAAATGGTCTTTATAAGCAAGGGCAAATGGTCTTTATAAGTAAGGGCAAATGGTCTTTATAAGCAAGGACAAATGGTCTTTATACTTCAGTTTATAAAGCCTCATGAAGATTACAGGCAATGGTCAAAGAGCTGTTATGGTGGCATTTTGAAAGTATTGTTTGTAAATGTTTGTCATGTTCAGCAGTGTATTCTTATTGTGCTTTAGATAGTAATATCCTATCATCAGTTTTGCTGTGCAGTCTCTAACAATGATGTCTTCACACACAGTTGAAAGAACGTGATAAGAAGCTGGGAGAAGCTGGAGAGCTGCAGCGCTCCCTGGGTAGGTTAGATCACTTCCAGTCCTGGCTGTCCCGCACCCAGAACACTGTTGCCTCAGAGGACATAGAGAGTTAATCTGATGACTTTTTATACAAGATATGGAATAACAGGAAACTCCCCCAATGTGTCCCGCATGTGCCGAAGTTTCTGCTGCACTACTCTCTGAATGTTCTTGAAAGCATCTTTTTTTTATGTTGACTTTGGGTCATTCAAATGTGCCTTGAGGAGAAGATGTTTCTCGGCCAGCAATTGGTTGATGTCTTCGGAATTTTCATCAAACCAGTCTTTATGCTTTCGGGGGGCTGGACCCAGGATTTCCATAGCAGTGTTGTAAATTGTGTCCTTTAGGGCTCTCCATTCTGTTTCTGTATCCTGTTTAGCTTCAGCATTGGGCTTGAGGCGGTCTTCCAGCATATTTTCAAACGACTGCTGCATTTTCTTGCTGTTTAGGCGGGTGACATTTAGCTATGTTTGCATTTTCGCCCCTTGAGGACGCCGTGGTGGCCTGATGTGAATATGTGACGTTGGATGAAGAATGACTTGCGCGATGACTTGGATTAAAGTGAGGAAGAGTTGCGCAATTCGTCGACCTCACTCTCTCGCCTGAGTCCATCTGAGTCCAGTGGCAAGACAAGTCGAGACGATTGGAGACGAATACAGGTGCAGTGGATGACCAGGGCGCTCTACGTGCCTTGCCGTGCTCATTACGTTCCACAATGCTTTGCAGGTAAACGCCGTCTTGCCCGTTGAATCAGGAATGATTTCTTCCGCGCAGTCTGCCGAATTCTGTCTTCACATGCTGGGTAGGCATACCCTAGTTTACCTCTTGGTTTGACACCAAATCGGATACCCATGCCTGGTTTAGCCAGCCTCTCACAGCTGTTGCCCGGGGGTGGCCGCTGTCGCATGCTGACAGCTACTAGGAGCCACAGGCACGAGCTGGGTGTCAGACTTGGACCAGTGGGGGAGGGGTCCTGAAAGGACATGAGAGCCATCCTTACCAAAGGTGCTACCAATGCCTGACACCCAGAACCCCCAGTCATCAAAATAGACTATCATCAGATGTAGCTAATTTTAGTTGAGGAAGTTACAGAGTATAGATATAACTTTTCAAAAGTGTATAACAGATAAGAACTTATGAGAACTACCTCATCTATCATTTATTGATAAGTATTTTAATTCTTATCATTTAGTGTATCATTCATCATTTAATGATAACTGATCACTTTAATCATATTTACATTGATGTGTTTGATGATTTAACTGCTTGACTGATTTGCCATTTTATGCTTACTTATGCCATTTTCATTATGGCATGTATGCAGTGCATTTTAATATTTATTTAGGTAAATATTAGTATTGATTACTGGGTAGTATATCTCTCACACTTACTTCACTGCGGTCGCCAGAAACTACTTGAATATTACTTTCAGTTATCTTTCACTGCTGAGGCTAAACTCTACACATTGGTTTAGGTTCTGCTGTCATTGGTTCACTCTTGTCTTTCTAGCTTAGCTCTGAATTTGATAGATACATAGGAGCTTACCTGAATATAGCCATTAGCAAATATGGACTCACCTTCCCAGGATCTAGATTATCTGAAGGCGCGCACAGATTACTTAGAGTCCACGAGAAGGTTAGGCATAATAGAGGGCTTAACAGGAGAACAATTAGAAATATACATCAGAGACGAGATGAAAGAGTGGGACATGGCGGAGGAACAGATGACTAAAACAATTAATGAGTTATTTGAATCAAAAGAGCGTAGCAAAACTGAAGAAGCAGAGATTAATAAAAAGCATATGGAAGTAGTCAATGCAGAGAAGCTAACCTTTCTAGCGGAACATAAGGTAGGAGATATGGATGCTCACCCAACCAGGAAGGAAGGGACATCTTTGCCAACCACCGCGGAATCAGAGTTAGTGGACCGGGAACTACAGGTTCTCATTCGACCCTGTCCTAAATGGAAAAGAGGGAAGAAAAAACGTGCCAAGGGCATTTCAAGCAGTCACAAACGTGATAACTGTTTCCACCACGGAAATTGTGGTTTAACTGCAGTACAGGACCTTTAGGGAAACCACTTAACTTCTACGAGAAATGAATCTCGAGAGAAAGAGGAACTGAAGACAACCTTTAATGAGGTCGCAGGCAGAGACCTAGCCGATTCTCACATTCCCTTCTGTTCACAGAATCACGAAGTGGAATTACATCTGACTGAAATTGGGAGGAAGGAAGAAACGGAATCCCAGGTGAATTTTATTACTGCAACGCGGGAAGAATCACTAATTATCAGTTCAGATAATTTGCCTATTAACAGTTACCCAGAGGACAACTGTTCGTACCACAAAATATGTGGTTTAACTGGTCCGCCAGTACAAGACTCCCAGGAATCTCATTTTACTTCAACGAGAGGTGAAACTCAAGAGGAAGATGACCTGAGGACATCTTTTAAGGAGGTCGGAGATCGAAAGGTAACCGACTTTATTATTCCCTTCAGCCCAGACGAGGAAGAAGTGGGATTAAATTTGACTGACAGTGGGATGAAGGATGACCCAGAACCCCTTGTGATCTTTGAGGCTGCAGCTCAGAAAAGACACTAGATATCAGTTCAAATCATTTACCTAATGTGATGGATTGTTTAGACACCAGCCCACCACAGGATTTACCTCAACTGGACTTAGCCCCTGAAAGCACGACCAGAGAGGAACATCCAGACCAGGAAACATTTCCAGTTGTTATCTCACAGTATACCAGTTCGGAGACTCAGGAAACACAGGGAATTGTCATGAGCCAGAATATGGACTCTGATATTGTGCAGACAACATTGTCTGTAGTTGCTAAAGAAGAAAATTCTTTGCACAAGATGGAGGAAGAAACGCCTATCATCTCATTAGCTGAAGTTATCAGGGAATTCCAGCAACAGGGACCTGAAGTAACAGAAGTCAAGAGTGGGTTGGAATCAACACTCTTAGGACTAAATCTACCCTTTAGTCAGGTCGATTTGATAGGAGTAGATCAGCTTGTCAAGATCCCCAATAAGGCCTTACAAAGGCAATAGGAGTTAATACCACTAGTAGGGAGACACCAGACAGGAGAGACACCGAGCGCTATTAATAGCCTCACAAGGAGACACAATTGTGTCAGACCAGAGGTCGAGGAGTACAGCTGAGCGAGGGCTTTCCCCAAGCAATTGGGAAGCTTGTCCTTGCGAGTACCGTGAAGGACCGGGTTACTCGTACTCACAGGCCAGCGTGCTGGCGAGACCATGCACGCAATAATAGCTACTGCGCGGAGAAGAGTGTCCGTGCTTGTCCACGGAATGTGTAGCGTGTGGACAGACCGACTGGAGACGGTAGAGAGAGCAGACGTATCCTTGACCAATGCTATAGTTTCTAGGCAATAGACAAACATAGGGCTGTTCATTTAGATTGTGAAATACTAGCATCATCTATCATCACGTCAATGCATTCATGTTGTATAATGATGATGAAGTATAACGCTCGTAGAGCCATTCAAATGTCGGCTTTGAATAAATTGCATTCCTTTCGCAAATGTCACGAGTTGTTATTTCGTGCAGTGCGAAAGTAGGGGAGTCCTGAGAATCTGCAGCGCACAAGTCGCTGACACAGCTATTTGTGGATACTTTATCCAAAAGTAACTCCACCTTATCGCCCTGGAGTAACTATGTTATTTCTCAAGGCTGGACAACTTGGCACACTAAATTTCCAATTTCTAGCACGGTTTTTACAAGAAACTCTAATGCAGAGAAACTCAGCCCGTTAACTGATTATCAAGGGAAGAAACCGCGACACAGAGGAGGGAAGATTGTTACGCCCGACTTTGAAGGAGGAAAGCGCCAGTTGAATTTATATCATGGGACCATGATGTGTAACATTAGTCCTTTCGAAAGGAAGATATTGATGGACCAGTTAAGAATCTATAAAGGATGGAGGAAAATCACGGAGACAAACTTTGCTGTGGCCAACTTATGCAAGACTTCACTACGGATACATCCTCGGCTGAAAGGATTAAATCACGTGAGGGAGTGGACTAAGACAGTCGCCCACAGGCGAAGAAGAATCCCGTTGATTGTGATCTTTCCCAGAAGGGTAAAAATACAACCTCCTGACAATTACCGGATTTTACCAAGCTATTGCATGGAATCCCGGCCGAAATCCAGGTACAAGGATCTATCCAGTGTATCTTTGGATTATGGAAATGGGACGTCTTTATGCAGATGCAGGACAACCCACTGCCACAAGGAATATTGGAAACCTTTAGGCAGATACAGAACGGAGAGTGCTTAGGCAGTATTCTGGGATGTACGGCGAACTTTGACAAAAGATTTCTGGCAGAAACTTTTTTTAAGGGGGAAGCTCTGTCACGAATTTGCAGCCTTTACTTCCCAGAACAATTTTTGGTTCACTTTTGATGGGCCATGTAGAGGATCAACAGACAAACAATACTGTTTTCTCTATATTCAAGGCTATACTGTCTTGACGTAAGCTTGCAAGACCTGCAAGTAAACAAACCACCACAGATGGCTTTCTATTTGGGAAGTTAATTTGACATCCCCAGAGGTTATCAATCCAGCCAGACGGGAGGGCAGACTCAGGGGACTGAATGGTAATTAAAACCAACCAAGCATGACGCAAGTAAACCTGGTTTACCAACAGAGTTGTAAACTGGCTGTTGACCATGAGAACCTAATTGTTCCCTTGACACGACACCTGATAAGCATAGCTAGAAAATCGCCCAACCGCGATGGCTGACCTCCATCTGGTAGAGACTAGAGGTGCAAGGTGTGAAATCACTGATAAGACTCAGGGGGCTAATAATTGTCAGACCCACAGGTGTGTGGGCTAGTGTGCAAGCAGAAAGAATTTTTATGACTGGACAGACTTGGAGATAATTGCAATTAACGTCAGGGGGAGATAAGAAGAATTTATGAATGGAATTCCTGGGAGATAAGTGTCTACTGCTAGGCTAGGTATAAAAACCCACGCTAGACCTGTTCCCTTTAGATTAAGTCTGACTTCAGAACAGGTAGGCAGCCAGCTCAATGTTTGTAGTCATATGTATGATTCTTATGTTGCTAGATTTCACTAGGAGAATTATTTCTTAGTAACTAGTCAGTCTATATCTGACATAGGTTATTTCAATAATATCATTGTCTAAGTATACTGTTAGGTGTCTTGGTAGATGCTTGTCATTTCTTTGTACACTATCCTAGTTGCCTTTTGGTGTGTGCATTTGTTGTACAGAATATAGTCAACTGACTATTTCTTTAATTCTTACCACAGCAGTAACTAAGTGGTGATTAAACCGGGAAGATCAGCAAATATGGCTGGTCTGTGTGGTCACTTCAATTAGACTTGTTGTATATCTCATTTTGTAGCTATACAATATTAGTACTCATTAATAATGCCTGATGCTATTATGTTGAGTATCATTAGATGTCCATCTTGAAGTAATATAATGTTTACGGATATGTTGGATGTATGTATGTGTAATTTCATATGAATATACGATGCTAGGAATATGCTTCGTACATATTCTTTTTGTGTATATACGTCTCATTTCGTATACATACAAACTAACTAGTGCATTATGCTATGATGTTAAAGTATCATAATGTCTAGTTTAATCAATATGTTTATGTGTATTGGATGTTTGATATATTGATTTATCATATGCAAACTTACCAATATGAAGTGTTATGCTATTGTCTGCGCATTGGCACATTGGCCAACGCTTGTGTTGGAAGCAGAGATTATTGGTACAGACATTACCCACAATTGGTATAGAGTATATGGTGCTAAACTTTCTCAGTGTATTGTGGTCGTGCGTTCACGGTAATGCATGGGAACCTGGCACAGCTACTGGTCATGGCTTGTAAGCCCGGATGACCCGGTACTATTATAATACCATTACCGACCCTGTGAGCTGCTACCAACTTGGACGGAGCGGCTGTACGAGAATTTCTGTATTAGCGACGTGACATGGGCGCAGAAATGTAATCATTACAGGCGTGTGAGACAATTGAAAAGCCCGTCCCAGACTAAAGACAGTAGGGAGAAGGAGGATGGTGAACACAGTATAGCTGGAAGATAAACTTGGCCAGACTGGTCATTGTATATGTGTTTACTAGAATATGTTTTACTTAAGATTGCGCTGATGTAGAACTAGATATAACACATTCTTGATTTTCTTTCAAGCTCTCACAAGGAGCACCTATGTTATAGATCTCAAGAACGAGTTATGACTAGGTAGAGCCAGGACTGGCAGACGTCAGAATACCGGCAAGCTGTTTCTTTTTTGAGTCTACTGGAGAGTGGGGATCTGGACCACCGATCCAGATAGTCAAGTAACATAAGTTACGTAATGTTTGTCATCAATAACAATATGTTATATGATTTCATCATCATCATCGTACAAACCATCATATGTCTATTTTTATGATTAGTAAATAAATGTTGTAGTATTGTAACTCATAGTTCTGTCATTATATTTTTTCCAATTGTGCATACGTGTTGTTGTGTACATTGGTGGGGGTTCACTTAGACACCAAGGAAGGGAGCAGTCAGGGAGAAAAACCTGTACTGAGATAGTCGTCTATACTCATATATTTAGACTTAAACATCTATCTTAGCTAACCTTCTCTTTCCCATTCCTTGGCGAATATTCAGCACAGTTCATTTCATTTTGTAACGAGCCACTTGGAGCTGTACGTTGGATATTCATGGGCTTAATCTGTAGTTCAGCCATATAGATTTTGTCCCTAGTCAGTTTCTGACTATTTGGGGTTGCTCGCCAGTGAATAATACTTTCATCTAGCCGGTGGGGCACCCCGACTTCTGACAATACCGGCTATATGCCTCCATAAGTCACCTGCTAGTATCATTTTTCCACTATCATTCTTCACTGTATGTGTGTGAGCGAGACAGTGGGTGAGAGAGTGAGTGAGAAAGAGTGTGAGTGGTAGAATTAGTATGAGTGAGAGAGTACGCATGTGCGTGTGCCTGAGTGAGTGTAAAAGTGAGTGAGTGTGTGTGGACATATGTGTGAGAGATTTAGTTAGAGAATCCTTCTAATCTTCTGACCACACTTGGGTACGAACACTGCTCTAGGAATCTTTCTAATATATCTAAATATATTTATGGCCGTAATACGCGCCAAAGATAACCTCTTAACACTTTAAAAGTATTTTATAGAGCCTAGCGACTAGCAGATGTTGCAACCCCAACGTCTGGATTGCGAAAGAGCCAGTTTAGCTATTTTTCTCCTGACCGGAAGTGGTCGTGCCAGGGAGTTCGTTTCCTTTAATTTATCCGACCAAATTGTGAAATAGTCATAGCCAAATTTGTAGATTAAGCCTCTCCCCCTATACTTCTGTAACGTATTATTTCCCACTAGAGTAATAACATTAAATAGCAGTTGATTTATGCTACAGACGTGGACTATCTATACATATATAATTAGGTATAAATATGCAGATAAACTCGTATACAATTAAATAAGGGTTTTAAAGAGAGGTTTCCCCAATTTAAGCAAAAGATGATGGGGAAGCTGGAGACTTCGTCACACCATCTCTCAGTCTCTCTGTTTCTGTCCATCTCTCAGTCTCTCTGTTTCTGTCCATCTCTCAGTCTCTCTGTTTCTGCCCATCTCTCAGTCTCAATGTTTTTATCCATCTCTCAGTCTCAATGTTTTTATCCATCTCTCAGTCTCAATGTTTTTATCCATCTCTCAGTCTCTCTGTTTTTATCCATCTCTCAGTCTCTCTGTTTCTGTCCATCTCTCAGTCTCTCTGTTTCTGCCCATCTCTCAGTCTCAATGTTTTTATCCATCTCTCAGTCTCAATGTTTTTATCCATTTCTCAGTCTCTCTGTTTCTGTCCATCTCTCAGTCTCTCTGTTTCTGTCCATCTCTCAGGATCTCTTGTTTCTATCCATTTCTCAGGATCTCTGTTTCTATCCATCTCTCAGTCTCTCTGTTTCTGTCCATCTCTCAGGATCTCTGTTTCTATCCATCTCTCAGTCTCTCTGTTTCTATCCATCTCTCAGTCTCTCTGTTTGTATTTCATCTCTGTCTCTCTGTTTCTATCCATCCTCCAGTCTCTCTGTTTCTATCCTTACCCTAGTCTCTCTGTTTCTGTCCATCTCTCAGTCTCTCTGTTTCTATCCATCTCTGTCTCTCTGTTTCTATCCATCTCTCAGTCTCTCTGATTCTATCCATCTCTAAGTCTCTCTGATTCTATCCATCTCTCAGTCTCTTTGATTCTAATCATCTCACAGTTTCTCTGATTTTATCCGTCTCTCAGTCACTCTGATTCTATCCATCTCTCATGTTCTCTGTTTCTATCCATCTCTGTACCTCTGTTTCTATCCATCTCTCGCTCTCTCTGTTTCTATTCATCTCTCAGTCTCTCTGTTTCTATAAATCTCTCAGTCTCTCTATTTGTATCCATCTCTCAGGATCTATGTTTCTATCAATCTCTTAGTCCCCTGTTTCTATCAATTTCTCAGTCTCTCTGATTCTATCCATCTCACAGTCTCCCTGTTTCTATCCATTTCTCAGTTTCTCTGATTCTATCCATCTCCCAGTCTCTCTGATTCTATCTATCGCTCAGTCTCTCTGATTCTATCCATCTCCCAGTCTCTCTGTTTCTATCCATCCTTTAGTCTCTTTGTTTCTATCCATTGTCTCTCTGATTCTATCTATCTCACAGTCTTTCTGACTCTACCCATCTCTCAGTCTGTCTGTGTATATCCTTCTCCCAGTCTCTCTGTTTCTATCAATTTCCCAAATAGTTTGGGAGAGTCTCTAGTTGTATCCATCTCAGTGTCTGTTTCTATTCATTTCATTATCTCTATCCTTGTCTGCCTATATCCAACTTGCTGTGTTTCATTCTCTCTCTTCGATATGTTTCTCTCTCTATCTCACAATCTATCTATTTCTGACTTTTCCTATCTTTGTCTCTGTGTCTCTCTGTCTTTCTCTTTCTCATTAGTCCCCTTTTAAAGCATGTTGACTTTTGGTATAATGGTCTAGATACAAATAGTAGTCTGTGCTTTGTTTTCCTATAGGACATCTCTCCTTCTACACCTGTGCTCTTGCATTCCATCCCCGCACCCAAGGAAGTACTTATGCCCACCTCGTCAACTAAGCAGAAGCTGGAGCCAGGAATGACAGGGCTCCTCAATTTGGGCAACACCTGCTATATTAATAGTGCAGTACAATCACTGTATATGTGTGACCAGTGAGTGGTTTTATACAAGTGTGGTGTGTATGTATGTGTCTGTTTGGGGTGTATGTGTGTGTCTGTGTGGGGTATGTGTTTCATACAGTCACTGTATATGTGTAATCAGTGAGTGGTTTTATACATGTATGGGGGGAGGGTGTGCGTGCGTGCATGCGTGCGTGTGTGCATGCATGCGTATGTGCGTGTGTGCGCGCATGCGCGCACGTGGTTGGTATGTTCATACAGTCATCATACACCTGTGATCAGTGGCTGGTTTTATACATGTGTGGGGTGTGTGTGGTATGTTTCATACAGTCACTGTACATGTGTGATCAGTGAGTGGTTTTATACATGTGTGGGGGGGGTGTGGTTGGTATGTTTCATACAGTCACTGTACATGTGTGATCAGTGAGTGGTTTTATACATGTGTGGGGTGTGTGTGGTTGGTATGTTTCATACAGTCACTGTATGTGTGATCAGTGGGTAGTTTTATACATGTGTGTGTCAAGGTCTCATATCCGAGGTTGCGACGCGTTGTCTGTACCAACGCCAGACAACATAACAACACGCAACCCTGAGTAATGTTAGACACGGCAGAGAGAACGCGGCGTCGTTACCGACGCCCGGATAGGTAGCCACGCACAGCAATTGAGTTCACCCCGTGAACCGTGCAGGGGACACCAGCTGACGTGTGCATGTAAGCGTGTAGGACGCCAGAACTGGCAGACGGGCTCAGATCGTTGAAAGGACAGGTCGCAAGGGAATGCGAGTTGAGTTTGAATCTGCCTTGAGAGCTAGCCTGTACGACAGTGGAAGACTGGGTCGAATGCTTGTATAGTTTAACTGTAAGTGAGATGTTTATTGCTTGCATGTATTATTATGTATTGTAGTGATATTGTTCATGCTATAATGATTGTTATGGATTGTCAGTGCGCGATGTTTGTGCGATGATAAATGCGGCGCGTCAATAAAACGTCGTGAATAATACTTTCGGATATCACTTCGTGTGATTTGATAGTTTGATATTACTTCACACTTGCCAGAAAACGAGCTACTTGTCTTGTGTTATGCAAGACTCTGACAAGTGCGAATGTGGAGGCTTTCGTCCGGGTTTTGAATCAAATGCGAACGTATAAATTTTTTTTGTCCGAGTTTGAAGCGAATGTGAACATGCCGATAGAAGTGCGCAAGTCATAGAGTAAGGTAAAGTAACGAATTAATAGAGTTGATTTAATTAAATTATAAGTGTGAAGATATTATTTGAAGCCAACCGAGGCGTCTTCAGACTTAGCTCTAAATTCAACAAATTTTGTACCTAAAAGCCAAAATGGCGGCCGTGCCCTTGAATGTCATTGAATAGAGTCAGTGTGAGCGTGAAAGTTGTTGATTGTGGTAACGACTAACAATAATACTTGACAGCATACAAATCTTTACAGACTTCAGTGACATTACACACACCATACATTTACAAACGTTCTAATTTCGTTTAGTTTAAAAAGTACAGGGTTTTTGTGACAACTTTTACCTGAGTCTGGTGAACTTCAAAAATTTTTGTGCGTCAACCCGAAAGACGTTCCAGTGTGATTTCGAGCACCACTGAACAGCACAGTACCAAGGATTACTTGAGTATAAAAATTTTTCAGCTTTCTTTATACTTTCGTTAGTCTGGCTTTAGACATTAACTGTGCTATAAATATTTGTAACTTACTAACATCATAAGTAATTTTGTTTATATTTATTCCATCATACCTATTGTTCATCATGTCTTCTTTAAACGATTGCATTGAAATGGGTTTAAAAATGAATATGTCTGGTGAGGGATTGAGAGCATGGAGTGAAAGTATATATGCAGAATATTGTTTGAAACAAGAGCAAATTAGTGAGAGGGATGAGAGAGCAGCCGAAAGGGCTCTGAAAAGTAAAGAGGCAGAATCAGAAGCTGCTCTAAAGCTTCAATATGCACAAGCAGAAGCTGCTTTAAAGCTTCAACAAGCACAATCAGAAGCTGCTCTGAAAAGTAAAGAGGCAGAATCAGAAGCTGCTCTAAAGCTTCAACAAGCACAGTCAGAAGCTGCAGTGAGGCAAGCTGAGATCTTAGCCCAAAGTAAGAGAGAAGAGCAAGAAACACAACTGAAAATTGAACAGCTAAAAGCTGAATGTTCTAAAGATAAAGTGAATAGAGAAACAGACAAAGATCAACCTCATAAGAAGTACCAAGGTCTGATCAGATGTTACAACACAGGTGATTGCATAGCAGCATTTACCCAAAATTTTGAATTTGTTATGGATCATTACAAAATCCCTAAACCTGAATGGGGGATAGTATATGTAAGAAGTCTTTCTGGGGAACCTCTTAAAGTTATAGAGTCGATCCCAAATGACCTGAAAGAAGATTATCTTTACATTAAAGCAAAAATTATGTCACATTTTTTGCTAGATGAATCAGGTTATAGAGAACAGTTAGGAAGTTGTCTCCTAAGCCAACACACACGTTCTCGGATTACATCTCAGAAATTCAAAATATTTTTTTCTAAATGGCTGTCAGCAGCCAAAGTAAATGGAAGTTATGACAAATTAGTTGACTTTATGTTGAGAGATAAGATTATTGCATCTCTCCCAGCCCCCTTTTCTAAATTTTTGTTGGAATGTCAGTGTGAAAGTGTTCAACAGATTGAAAGTCGTGGCTCTGGTTATTTTGCAGCCAATAAGCATTGTTTCTCTAGTAGTCTGACCAGCACAGACTTTGTAGCAGCAGCTACATATGGCAAATATCAGGCAGGGTCAAATACCAAACAAAGACCTTATAAACAAGGTGCAGAGAAATTATATCAGTGTAGATATTGCAACTATACACACAATGAGCATGATATGTGCGACCAACATCCTGGGTTACACGCTTACTTGCATAATTACATTTCTAAGCAAGATAAAGAAAGGAAGAACTACAAAAAACTTACAAAATGTTACCTTTGTAAGGCTTTTGGTCACTGGCGTAAGGATTGTAAAGGCAAGTCAATGACCAAAAAGGCTAATGCAGCCATGTTTGACAGTTCTTCATCAGAAGACGAAAGTATACAAGATCACCCAGTAAACTCAGCACATTCCATTGAAGTGTTCCATCAGGAAAAATGTACCATTTGTGATCAATTTCATGAGGATGGCGTGTTAACATGCGGCCATTCTATACCTATTACCAGTGAGGAGGCCAATTCTGTAGTAAACTCCAAAGGTATACTAAACATACACCAGGGGTATGTTAATGGTAAAGCTGCCACAGTCTTACGTGATAGCGGGAGTACTCTCATTGGTGTAAAGAGAGATTATATTTTTACCAACACAATATAGTGGTAAATATGTCACATGCAGGACATTCTCAGGGAACATAGAGAAATATCCACTTGCATGGGCATATATAACTACACCATTCCTTACAGGAAAGGTGAAATGCGCAGCATTAACCAATCCTTGCTGTGATATTATTATTGGAAACCTTCCTGAAGTGAATGACATACCACATGACATCAATACATCATCTGTCAGTTGTAATATTGATACTACCATTTCACCTGCATCACCAATCACCATTCATGATGTATTACCACCTGTAATTGAATGTACAAATACCAACCTGGCTATGCCAGAACATACATGTAATTGTGTGAATGTAACATCAATGTGTGATGAGAATGATCGTTGTAATGTAGTAAATGCAGTGACTCGATCTACTGCACAGATGAAACGAGTAAGTCCTGTTGTAACATCTCCTGAGACAACTAGGGAGACGTTTATAACATCTCAGAAAGCCGATCGATCTCTGCAAAAGTATTTTAAACTTATAGGCCAAAAGCCAAGAGTAGCAAAGAATGCTCAATGGTACGTTGCTCTCAAAAACGGAATTCTAACACGGTATTACACTAGAGGTTCCAGCACTATAGAACAAACAGTGCTACCGTTAGAAAACCGCAAGCAAGCATTGAACATAGCTCATGACATACCCTTTGCAGGTACACATGGCTTATGCCTAAAACTAGAGCAAGGTTACTTACTCAATTTTATTGGCCAAAGTTTTGCAACGATACCAAACAGTATTGCAGATCGTGTGTGACATCTGTCAAAAGCTTGTCAAAAGGGTAAACACCTCACAAGCTGAATTGCAAGTACTGATTTGGCTAGTAGACCGTTGAAAAGATCTCGGTCGATATAGTTGGTCCTCTGAACCACATAACATCTAAAGGTAATAGATACATTGTAACACTCATTGATCTATGTACTCGTTGGCCAGAGGCAATTCTAATGAAGAACATAACTTCCAACGACATCATGGAAGTGTTCTTTCATATTTTTGCGAGGGTAGGATTCCCTGATACCATCCTTTCAGATCGGGGTAGCCAATTTATTTCCTCGGCTACACAAGCCTTTACCAAAATGTTGGGTGTTAAACAATGCTTCAACAGTCCATATCACCCACATTCGACCGGTATAGTAGAAAAGATTAATGGCGATATGAAACATTATGCTCTCTAAGGTAACCCAAGAACATCCTGAAGATTGGGATACTTATCTGCCTGCCATTTTGTTTGCATATAGGGAAGTGCCCCATTCCAGCACTGGGTTCGTCACCATTCGAAATGTATTATGGTGCACACCACGCGGCCCCATTATCTCTGTATGAATCTGTGTTGACGGAAGTACAACTGTGTCTATACCCATTTCACCATCCATTATGAACATGTAACATCATTGCGGATAGAATTATGAAATCATGTATATAGCCAAAGAAGCTCTCCAAAATCAGGAGCTATTTACCGACAATATGCTAACAGAGGAAATAGAACTATTACACTGACGCCAGGACCAAAGGAAAAATTTTTCTTCTTTTGCCAAGTGATAGAAATCTCCCTAAAATGACTCATGGCCCCAAAGGGCCGGTTTAAAGGTCTACGACAAATTTTGACGGTAGATTACGAGAAAGCCCGTTAGGGACCCCAAAAATAAAATTTTCCATTTAAAATGCTCAAACCTTATCAACCCCAAGGGCCCAAGAAGAACAAATAGAGACTGCAGCAAGCACCTCCATAGTAGACCAGACGGACGACAACGACACCCGACGAGATACCGACACCAAATTCCCTTACACAACGACCAACCCTTTCAAACATTAAAGGTTTAAAACCCAAAAATGACCCAGACCCCAAAAAATGACAGTTGCAGACAAATGATACAAGAATACGGCCTTTTCTTTTCGGACCGCCCAGGACAGGGCAATTTTGTGCAACCCAAATTTATCCTTTAACATCAGGGCGTTCATTAAGTGTAGAATATTCCATCCCTATACACTATAAAGAAAAAAATTTATCAAGAAATCATTGATTAGAAAACCCAAATCATTTCATTCGACGTTCCAAACTCAATTCGTTTAAACCAAAAGTTTTTGGTTTCGCAAAAAGGACAACACTATTAGGCCCCCTTTTTGTGGATATCAAAACTCCAAAAGCAATTTCACAGTTGGATTTGAACCCCAAAGAGCAACTGTGGACCCCTTTACTGAACTTCGACTCACGTTTATTTTCCCAAAATTGCCCCCCCCCCCGGCTAAGGCCGTAGCCCCCTTAAAATCCCCGATAGTTTAACCCCCCCGCCCGCTTTTTGCCACACCTTGGGGGTTTTACGAATGGTGGAAACTTTTCCCTTGGATTAGTCAATGCCCCCAGTACCCTTTGTCCGTGACAAGAAATTTTTTGACAACATTGGGTAACATAAATTTTGGTTTCCCTTTAAAGACATTTTCCGTACACCCAAAGGACCTGCCCGAGCATTAACCCGCACCCCCCTCCGCCCCCGAAAGAATTGACATCCTGGGGCTGGAATTTTAAAAACCCTTTCCCAAAATGGTATAGCCTTTCAGGAAATTTCATTTTTGGGCTATAAGATCTCAAATGGCTTTATATCAACCCGACGATTAAAATCTGTCCAGAATTTTTAAAATTTTCGCCTTTCCGACAACTAAAAAAACAGTGCGAAGTTTTGTTTGGTTTTCCTTTTGGAAACTTTTTAATTAAATTTTTGCC
>JACEFZ010017408.1:25000-28705 GCA_014155875.1 Cepaea nemoralis | reverse complement strand
CTTCAGACTGGATTTCTTCCTTCCCAAAACTTTATTGAGCTTCCTTGGATCTGGTAGGGAACCTAGGATAGAAACAACACACCTGGTGATAGTACTAGTTCATGATTCTTTCGGCTGAGTGTAAGCCTATCACCTTGCCTAATGATCGTTAGCTAACTAGACTTAGTCATAGAGCAGATTAGCTACCCACCTAGAGTCGAATCAGGTTATGACAAAGAAAAAATCAGCAAACAGAATGTGGAACCCCTCCCACAAGGGACACCTACGGGAAATCCCAATTATCCCTCATTACTCAATTCTCAACTAGTAAAGCTTATCAACACTTCACTAATCTATTCTAGCTAACAGAGTCAAGTATCACTTCCCTACTCTAGCTAGTTTCCACTAACAGTGCTAATCATCACACTATAGTTTAACAAGGCTACTGCCTAAAGTAATTATAACGAATATATTATAATAGGTTATACCTTAAATGGCACCACTGCAGTCCTATCAATCATATCTACATCTGCCATTATAGGCACGTGTAAAATTAAGTCACTAATTAACACACGGTAGATATTATTTCCACTAGGCGCTGCCGTGCCCTGGCACTCTGACTAAAGCATAATTTCAAGTCCTCCCTAGCTGGTCACAACTAGAGTTTATATGGCAAACTACCAAAGTTGTCCACGTGACTTTATCCTCTTCTCCCCCACACAGGTGTTATTTGGACATATCAACCATTTGCAAGGATCTATTTTTCCGGGCTTAAATCCTGTCAAAGTTGTCAGTAATTGTTAAGATTCTCAAAACAAGCCAGCGAATTTTATGACGACTTCCAACAAACAGTTGCAAATAACCCCGTCAAACTCTTCATGTTCCGGAAACCAAGAATTGACATATGTACTGTTTTCTCCCTACTAAGTACTTCCGTTTTACATCTGCCATTGTGATCTCACGGCTTCCATCTGCATTCAAATGTTGACAAACTTGTCAATCTTCTGTTCCGTGGTGACAATATATGTGATTCTAACTGGTAATGAACTGCCAACTCGGTGTATCCCTTCCTTCTCACTCAACACCAAATGTGTAGATGGGCTGACCCCACTGCTTCCATTTACATTCAAATGTAGACAAACTAATCAAGGCGATGCCAGGACCTGTCACCATCAACACCGACCGTTCCAAATCCGTTATAGATGTACACGTGCAGCTACAAATATTGTCCTGAGATTTTGACATCCGCGGTGTTTTTCCAGTTAGTAAAATAATGGTGCTGAAAATACACGCCAAGCAAACGTCGGGAATATTTATCTGTTTAACTCATGGCAATCTCGCGACACCATGGTATTCTGTGTATTTTCCTCAGAAACGACATTTTCACAGCTATCAGATGTTTTTCAGCTTGTCTGCTCATTGTCCACGCTTCACATCCATACAAAAGTACACGTTCAATGTAGCACATCAACACTCTTTTTCTCGTTGCAATTGACACTTTTTTTTTATTGGTCAGTATGTTTTTAATCTTACAAAAGGCCACCTTCGCCATCGCAATTCTTGTTCTAATCTCTCCAAGGCATCTCCCATCAGATGTTATGACTGTTCTAATCTCTTCAAGGCATCTCCCATCAGATGTTATGACTGTTCTAATCTCTCCAAGGCATCTCCCATCAGATGTTATGACTGTTCTAATCTCTTCAAGGCATCTCCCATCAGATGTTATGACTGTTCTAATCTCTTCAAGGCATCCTCCCATCAGATGTTATGACTGTTCTAATCTCTTCAAGGCATCTCCCATCAGATGTTATGACTGTTCTAATCTCTTCAAGGCATCCTCCCATCAGATGTTATGACTGTTCTAATCTCTTCAAGGCATCTCCCATCAGATGTTATGACTGTTCTAATCTCTTCAAGGCATCTCCCATCAGATGTTATGACTGTTCTAATCTCTTCAAGGCATCTCCCATCAGATGTTATGACTGTTCTAATCTCTTCAAGGCATCTCCCATCAGATGTTATGACTGTTCTAATCTCTTCAAGGCATCTCCCATCAGATGTTATGACTGTTCTAATCTCTTCAAGGCATCTCCCATCAGATGTTATGACTGTTCTAATCTCTTCCAAGGCATCTCCCATCAGATGTTATGACTGTTCTAATCTCTTCAAGGCATCTCCCATCAGATGTTATGACTGTTCTAATCTCTTCAAGGCATCTCCCATCAGATGTTATGACTGTTCTAATCTCTTCCAAGGCATCTCCCATCAGATGTTATGACTGTTCTAATCTCTTCAAGGCATCTCCCATCAGATGTTATGACTGTTCTAATCTCTTCAAGGCATCTCCCATCAGATGTTATGACTGTTCTAATCTCTCAAGGCATCTCCCATCAGATGTTATGACTGTTCTAATCTCTTCAAGGCATCTCCCATCAGATGTTATGACTGTTCTAATCTCTTCAAGGCATCTCCCATCAGATGTTATGACTGTTCTAATCTCTCCAAGGCATCTCCCATCAGATGTTATGACTGTTCTAATCTCTTCAAGGCATCTCCCATCAGATGTTATGACTGTTCTAATCTCTTCAAGGCATCTCCCATCAGATGTTATGACTGTTCTAATCTCTTCAAGGCATCTCCCATCAGATGTTATGACTGTTCTAATCTCTCCAAGGCATCTCCCATCAGATGTTATGACTGTTCTAATCTCTCCAAGCCATCTCCCATCAGATGTTATGACTGTTCTAATCTCTCCAAGGCATCTCCCATCAGATGTTATGACTGTTCTAATCTCTCCAAGGCATCTCCCATCAGATGTTATGACTGTTCTAATCTCTCCAAGGCATCTCCCATCAGATGTTATGACTGTTCTAATCTCTCCAAGGCATCTCCCATCAGATGTTATTACTGTGCCGAGATAATTGTATCGATTCCCTTGTTGAAGACTATTCCCATTTACGTATTTATCACATTGTGGTATTTCCTTCTTCCTAGTGACGACCATAATCTGTGTCTTCCTACAATTCTATTCTAACCCTAGTTGTTCACTGTGTGCAACAACCGCATCTATTAAATGTTGCAGATCCTGCTCTTTGTCAGCAGTCAATACGGTATCTAATATTATTGATGTTTCGTCCTCCATTGATAATTCCTTTCATATCTTCTATATTCCTGAAAATATTTTCACTGTATAGGGAAAAAAGATCTGGAGACATTACACATCCCTGTCTCACACCTCTCCTAATAGGCTGATATTGACCTATTTCATTATCATTTCTGATGGCAGCTTATTATTTCCATTATATATATTTTTTTAAAGTCTAAGGTCTTTCCCATCAATTTGTAGATCTGCAAGCATCTCTAATCCTGTTGACATGTCGTACTCTATCGAAAGCCTTTGCGTAGTCAATAAAACAAAGATGTAGATCTTTATGTACCTCAATAGAACGGTTAATTACTGTTCTGAGCATAAACACATCATTTACTGAAACCTTGCCCTCCACAAACTCACATTGTTCTTCTCCTACTTCAGGTTGTATTTTCTTCTTTAACTCTTAACTTGATAATTCTAAGCAAAAGCTTCGTGATGTGAGTCATTATTCTAATTATTCGATGGTGATCACACTCCAACCTGAAACAATCTATGCCCCATCTATTCTACAATCTGTGCTCACTATTCAACAATATGTGCCCATTATTCAAAACTCTACGCCCATCTATTCAACA
>JACEFZ010017408.1:0-20000 GCA_014155875.1 Cepaea nemoralis | reverse complement strand
GTTCTGTCGAAAGCCACACTGTGATTCGGGGTAGACTTGATCTCCTAGGACTTGAAGTCTGCGCAGAACAATTCTGGCAAATACTTTTCCAACAATACACAGAAGTGAGATACCCCTATAGTTGTTGCAGTCGCTCCGATCGCCCTTGTTCTTGTACAGTGTTATGATGCTTGAATCTTTGAAATCCTGTGGGACTTGTCCTTCACGCCAGCATAGCTCTATTAGCTGGTGGATCTGTATAGTGAGTGTGTCTTGCCCACTCCTGATAACCTCTATTGGAATCCCATCCTTACCTGGAGCCTTGCCAGATGCAAGTTCATTTATAGCACACTTAACTTCTGTTATGGTGGGAAGTGTGTCCAGGTGGTCAAGAGTTGGTAGAGCCTCTATGGCGTTGAGGGCATCATCCGCTAGTTTGGTCTCACTTGAGTAAAGCTCCAAATAGTGCTCTACCCATCTGTCCATCTGCTGTTTCTTATCAGTGATGATTTCTCCAGTCAAGGGTTTTCAATGGTGCACTTCTTTTGATCACTGGACCACAGGCTTTCTTTATTCCTTCATACATGCTTCTTATGTCTCCCTTATCACTTGCGATTTGAATGGACTCACATAACTTGATCCAATAATCATTTGCACACTGCCTGGCAGCCTTTTGCACATCCTTCCTAGCTTGCCTAAGCTCACTCAGAGTGTTACGCGTTGGTCTTTCCTTGTTTCTTAAGAGAGCTTTCTTCTTCTTATCAATCAAGGGCTGCAGAGTCTGGCTGTTGGCCGCAAACCAGTCCTGCCTCTTATGATCCACAGTGCCGTAAACCCCTACGGCAGTTTTATAAAGAGTTTCCTTAATTTGACCCCACTTTTCATTTACTGTACAATTTTCTGGTGTATCAGTGAAAGCGTCTTCAAGTTGCTGTTGAAACTGAAAGCACTTTTCAGGATCATGAGTGTTAATAATATTAATCCTGAGGCTAGATTTGTGTTTAGCTGTGTAGATTCTCTTTGGTCTCAGTCTAACCCTTGCAACAACCAAAGAATGATCCGTATCACAGTCAGCACTGTGGTAACTACGAGTCAATGATATATGGTTCAGATGTTGTCTCCGTGTGATGATGAAGTCCAGCTGGTGCCAATGGCCGGATCTTGGATGTTTCCATGTGACCTTATGCATCTCTTTTGTTTTAAAAAAGGAGTTTGTAATACATAGGTCATTTCTGGTGCAATGCTCCAGCAGCCTTTGCCCATTTTCATTCATGCGACCGATGTTGTATTTTCCAAGGCACACTGGCCATGAACTCGAGTCCTTGCCCACACGAGCATTGAAATCACCGAGCATATAAATGTAGTCAGATTTTGGAACTGCCTTGATCACGGAGTCTAACTCCTCATAGAACGAATCCTTCACATCATCAGAGGAATTGAGTGTCGGTGCATATGCAGTAATAATGGTGGCAAACCCACAAGAGGTTGCCAAGCGCAGGGATAATAGTCTTTCATTTCCTCCTGCTGGAATTTCAATCATTCCCAGTAGCGAATTCTTCACTGCAAAGCCCACACCGTGTTGCCTTTTTTCTGCCTGCCCTCTACCCTTCCAGAAAAAGGTGTAGTTGTTTTCCCTGAGTGACCCTTCCTCAGCGAGGCGAGTCTCCTGCAGGCCAGCAATATCAATGTTTAGACGATTGAGTTCGGCATCAATCACAGCCGTTTTTCTCACATCGTCAATATTGGTCAAGTCAGTGGAAAATCCTGGACACATGGTTCTCACGTTCCAGGTTGCAAGCCGTAGCTTGAGGTTTCTATTTTTAATTTTGTTTGTACCTGGTGCATTGGTTTTACAGCCTGCGATTCAGATTTTGTCCTAGCCCCAAGCACCCATTGAAGCAGGCAGGCTGTGGCGGATCAGCACCCAATTGGCTGGGGGCTGCCCAGCTTGAGGCGGGCGGTAGCTGATCAGTGACACCTATAGGTGTCTCCCACCGTCAGAGGCAACGCGTGGCGCCCCATGTCTACGCCAACTGACAAGGACTTATAACCCGTAACAGTTGCCTCTCGCTTTGATTCCGAGACCAGTTAAGACCAGGGATGGAGTTATTGCCTCTCCATAGCACAAAGCCTGGGCTAAAATATAGAGATCATGTGTTGCCCATGCAGCATGATCCCTCTCTCGGCCTGCCTAGTTTACTCCAGAGGAAAGGTAACACCCCTACATCTGGAACAAGACAAGCTACAGAAGCTGCCGGATCAGCAAAGCAATGCTCTAACTGTCCGCCTGTCGGAGCTTCGATCCTAGACCAGTCGCCAACCAAGGCTTAGGGCCTGGTCTGCCCTGCCATGACATTTTGTCTTTAGCTTGCATTTCCTCGCACCAGGGTAAGGCTTGTACCCTCCCAATTGCGCTCTTCCGCCCGAAGCCGTTGGCACAATGTGGGATGTCGGGTTTGGTAAGCGCCGCCCAACGTTCAGCGCTAACAGAAACCAGGTAGTACCGTCTACTACTACTACTAATGCTACAACTACAACAGCAGCATCAACATCAACAACAACAACAACAACAACTACTACTACCACTTCTATTGCAGCTACCACTTCTATTGCAGCTATCACTTCTATTGCAGCTACCACCACCACCACCACCACCACCACCACCACCACCACCACCACCACACCACCACCACCACCACCACCACCACACCACCACCACCACCACCACCACTTCTACTACTACTACTACTACTACTACTACTACTACTACTACTACTACTAATGCTACAACTACAACAGCAGCATCAACATCAACAACAACAACAACTACTACTACTACTACCACTTCTATTGCAGCTACCACTTCTATTGCAGCTACCACTTCTATTGCAGCTACTACTACTACTACTACTACCACCACCACCACCACCACCACCACCACCACCACCACCACCACCACCACCGCCCCGCCCCCGCCCCCGCCCCGCCCCCGCCCCGCCCCCGCACCGCCCCCGCCCCGCCCCCGCCACCGCTACCACCAACGCCACCGCCACCACCACCACCACCACCACTACTACTACTAATGCTACAACTACAAACAGCAGCATCAACATCAACAACAACAACAACTACTACTACTACTACTACCACTTCTATTGCAGCTACCACTTCTATTGCAGCTACCACTTCTATTGCAGCTACTACTACTACTACTACCACCACCACCACCACCACCATCACCACCACCACCGCCACCGCCACCACCACTACTACTACTGCTGCTGCTACTACTACTACTACTACTACTACTGCTATAACAGTGTAGGCTGTTATAGGGGTTTAGTTAGGTGGCACGGCGGAGTGCAAGGGGAAAGAGACCGATAGTTGATGCACGCGTGAGCACTATAGCTAGGTAATTAAGGACGCTCACGTGCTGACGTAGAGGTAAATAGGGGGCAGTTACGACTCAGCCGCCGAACCAACAACATGTATCTACTTTTATAGGTTGCTGTATTTATTTTGATATCGCTGAAGATTCTTCAAATAAACTGAGTCATTACCTGTCATCGGTGGCTTGTCTTCCTACATTCAGTTACATGCAGTTGCCTTTGGCTTGTCCCTCTGTTATACAACCCAAATTGGTGCCGTCGACGTAGGATTCTTACTTGAGTTATCGCGGCCAAACGAAGTAATTTCCAAACTGCAAGCTTTATTGATGCTCATCTGAGAACTACTACAGAACAGACGCCATCAAAGTTGCTGTCAAATGCACGCTCAAGCTGAGCAGAAGGCGTAGAAATTTAAATTTCAAGATACTTTGGAGGTCCGCTCAAGTTCAGCTTCAAAGTCAGGCAGTTTTTGTCAACTGTTCAAGCCTGAAGAAATGTAAACTCATTTTTTTATCAGCTGTTCGAGCCTGAAGAAATGCAAACCCAATTTTTGTCAACTGTTCAAGCCTGAAGAAATGTAAACTCAATTGTTATCAACTGTTCGAGCCTGAAGAAATGAAAACCCAATTTTTAGCAACTGTTCAAGCCTGAAGAAAACGTCAACTAATAACGCTCTGGTCATGAAGATTTATTGCATAGTATGCAATCCAGCCGCATTGGGCTCCTCTGAGGCGGTTGGGCATAATGGTTGCCGACTCTGCTAAAGAGGAGAGCCTATTTCAATCGTTTTGTTTACCTGACCAGAGTTGAACTCGAAACGCTTAGAAGCCAAAACGACACAGTCTGTGCCCATTAACGGGTGAAATTAGAACCCAAAACGATACAGAAGTGCCCGTCCACGGGTGAAGTCAGAAACCAGAAGCCAGAAGTGCCCATCCACGGGTGAAGCTAGAAGTTACCCATCACACAGGCGAAGCCAGAAACCTGAACCCAGAGGTTGTTTTCCGGGAGTGAAACTGAGACAGAACAGAATCAAATATCACGCTCCTCGTGTAGAAGTATAGGCTATATACGTCTCACGTTGTATCCTTAACGTATAATTGAACATAAAAATTTTATTGACTATATGTAATAATAACATTATAATTGCTTAATATTACTATTGATTGAAGTAATTAGGGTATTTAACAAAAATATTTCAGCATGGCTCAAGACGAGGCTTCGTTACAGGTACCAAGAAACATATAGAAGAAGAAGCAGGCACATTGTTTTGGCTTACAGAGGAATAATTATGAATTACCTCCATACAGAATTAAGACGCGTAAGTGCCTGTTTGGGAGAGTTAAAAGTGGCAGTTAGTGAGGTTGAGAATTTTGTAGAAACGTTACGGAGAAGAACGACGGGGTAAGAGACTTATAGATGTAATATGCAGTGCAATGGAGTAGTAAACAATAACAAGAGACAGCCCGTACTTAATAAAGACCGAAGACAATATGATTCTGCTTATGCAGTTGGTTACGACGAACCAAGACCTGATGTTTAAAGGGTAAAAGGCGGTGAAAGGAGACGTAATTGTGAAATGTCGGACTGGTATAAGTGTCATAGGTACAGAAATGGGCCTGAGAGAAACTTTTCCAGGAAACAATGGAATTGGCCATCCAATAGTATGACTGCTAGAAAAAGACGTGACGAATGGTTTGAACAAAGACAGAGACAATATCTGAAGTCAGGGTCGAAAGACAGGATAGGACACACAAATAAAAATCCAACAGTTCCTAAAGTGCTTGCCAATATTAGTACTAGACAGAAAAAGAAATGGTTACTGATAAAGAAAGTAGACCAAGAGACACAGACGCAGACAAGTAGTACGATAAATGATAGTACGCAGACACAAATTGATACTATGGAGAGGACAACTCAGGTACAGCCAATTAAGAAAATAGAAAAGGGGATGCAGACTATCAAGACGGTAGAAGAAGTTACAGAACCACTGAGGGCGAAAGTAGAAAAGAGAGACACACTTAAATTTAAGGAGGACAGACAGACTAAAACCAAAGATGTCAAAAGACAGGTTAGAAAAAAATATTAGGGATAGGAACGCAACAACTAGTTTATTGGTCAATGTAAGTTCCTCAGATAGAGACCGAAGCAAAGAAGGTACTGGTATAAATAAGAATGTCAGGTGTACTGGTTCGGCTTACAGAGAGGGTGCCTCCACCTCTACAGCATATTATAGTAAACAGCAGACTTAGGGAACGTATATAGACACTGATGATTCAGAGGAAGAGTTAGCTAATTATAAACCATATGGTACTGTAATATAATAAAAACGTCCCTACCCTTTCCTAAGCATTGACTCCCTTAAAAATAAACAAACCCTTACAATTACTGTTTAAATATCTTGCTTAATGTAGGAGTAGGATTTAAAACAGTGATAGACCGACCATGGCACAGCGTAATTTATTTGGCTTTATTTTCTTTCACGTACCTGGCAAGACCGGGACTGATAGAAA
The DNA here is from genome assembly GCA_014155875.1 of Cepaea nemoralis. Classification (NCBI taxonomy): domain Eukaryota; kingdom Metazoa; phylum Mollusca; class Gastropoda; order Stylommatophora; family Helicidae; genus Cepaea; species Cepaea nemoralis. Next base: position 14,119 of record JACEFZ010017408.1, on the reverse strand, counting down.
AACAAAGGCCCAGTGTAGCCATTTTTGTCAGTACGACACAAAGAACAGACATGTAAAAGTTTTCCCTTCGGGGAGAAGACACTTTGCCTTAAAAATATATCACTCTCTGCAACTATTGGTATGTTATATCTACATTATTAAGATGTATTCGTGTATTTTTATAAAGTACATATACTAGTGTGTTAATTAAGAATTAGTTAGAATGATAATTCAACAGTTCTTGTAAGCTAGAGTCTGATTTTATTTTTACCAATGAAGCACATGTTCTACCACGCTGTAAATTTTCCTAGGTCTTACCATTTCAAATTCTTATGTTAAAATCTGTTATAGGCATTATGAACTTATATCTAACTAATAGTGCTTATAATCTATAAATATGTGTACTGTAGAGTATCAACTCTCATGTCAGAAACTCTTTTCAATTTAGGAAAGACTCCTGATTCATACTTCAAAGAAGAAAACTCGTTTCTGCCAATTTCATAGTCCTATGAAAAATAACTTCTATGCAATGGAACTATATATCCCTATCGATGCTTAGAAATCTGCAAATAATCTATGTACTGTAGAGATTGGACTTTAAAGAAACATTTTCTCAATGTAGGAGCAGACTCTTGATTTCATACTTCACTAGTAGAGAACTGGTGTCTGCCACTTTCAAATATCCTATGTAGTGTAAATTCACTGGTAAGGATGTCTCTGAACTTGTTTTATCCATGCGGGGACATACAAATGATTACGCATATTCCTGACTCTTACTTAGTCAGGGGATAAAATATTTTGCTACATCATAATCTGTAACTTGGAACTATAGTGCTAAATTTTAGTACCATCCTTTTGTTAACAGATGAGTAACCACTCCAAATCATTTCATAAAATAAAGGGAAAAAAGAATAATCTAGTTTGTGGACAAACAAATGAAGAAAATTCAAAACCTAGGCTCCCTGCATCATCATTATGATTATTATGTATGATTATCATGTACTTAATATCAGAGAAATGTACATGTATGTTTTTTTCTGGTATGAGAATTTTCTCTGTTCTGATTGTTACTTTTTACTGTGGGAATATACCTTTTAATGTTACCCTTGGGGGACATGAGGATGTTGATAGAAGAATCCATGTGTACGTCAGTACTTAAGAAGCCAATGTTGAATAGTCGTGACCTAATAATGATTATAGTGCCGAAAGGAAGACGCGGCATTAGAAACCACAGATATTCTGTATAGGCTATTCTCTTCAAGTAATGAGAGAGACAATATCAACATGTTGGATGGACAGAATGACTTCACTCATCTAATAGTCCCAGTAACAACAGAACAAAATATAAGTGAGAAAATACCTTACTCACTATTAAGAGTCAGAATGGCTCTACTCAGCAATGAGGGACAGTGGAACGTGGACACCCACTCCTTTCCCCTTCTCCCCTTCTTGTCTTGTATTTTTGTTTGTAATTGTCTTGTGAAAGTTAACACATCACAGTAGGTTAATGCTTGTGTTGTATTCTTTGTCATCCCTTTTCTATAGAAGAGAAGTGAGTGGTGGTTTTGGTGGAACTGCATTCCATAACTAGCATCAGGATCCTGGGTTAAAAGCCTGGTGAAGGTGAGTCAGGACTAAATGGCTTAACCATGTTCTGGATCTATAAATACATCGTTTACTGTTGCACTCATAAGCTGCAAAGGCAAGCAAAAGAGATACATACGAAGACAACTGACGGTGTGATTGAGGAAGTCCTATTTTAGTAGGAATATCCAGGATGGACTTCAAGATCTAATAATCTACAAAGATGAAGATCATCAGAGTACTGACAACAGTGTATCGTCTGCGTTACTTCTGAGAAGTATCACCTATGGCCTCATCATTCAACCAAGTCAGTGAAACTGGGACAATCCTTCTTCAAGTTACTAAAACTAACAACAGTAAGTAACCTTCAACTGTTGGTTGGATTACCAAGTTAATATCCAACAATGGATAAGTCTTCAAAAGAACGTCTCACAGCTGCAACAGTTAAACATAAAGATTCAGCCATGCAACACCAAGTTCTAGCTATGAACACCAACTCAAAATGGGAGAAGACACTGAACCACATAAGCCAATACAACCAAGGTACAAACTTAATATCATCTGAAACATAACTACGAAACCAGATTACCTCAAGGTTCCAAACCCTGAACGCCATCAGATAAAAGATCATATGAAAGCAAATAAATGCCTCTACATCAGCAACAAGAGGAATCATCCAATTGTTTGCAAACCTGTTACTGTGCTGGATTTATTCATCTGTGGATATATGTAGGAATAGATCAATTGTGGCCCTAGTCACAAATACTACCATGAGATGCCTCTCAGTCAATTAAAGTTCTACACTGGACTAGATAACAACGACTAAACCTTGCCGGTCCAATGTCAGCCTAAATGCCATGGGTTGTAGACTCGCGACTAGGTGGGTGAAACCTTTGTGTAAGCCAATTTGGTAGTCGGATATTATAAGCCGAGAAGCTGAATGGACGTCAACTTTTCATCAGACCTGATGATAAAGGGAATTACCTTCTGCAAAGCTTAAGTGGAAAATCCTGAAGTATGACCAACCGGAGGTACCAAATTTCACAAAAAGGACACCGAGCCTAAGGCAACAGAATATTCGTGATTCTAGCCCCAAACGGAGGGGATATATGGTGTGTGATTTTTCAATTCATGGATTCCATCCATCATGTGCCATGCCGGTAAGCGTGGGCGGTCATGTTCTGCCATCTCACTCGATCACCAGAGTCGTGGATCAGCTCCGTGTTTCTGTCTCGACCATGCCACAAGGCCAAGCCATCCAGGTACTTGCTTCTAGGTCTTCCCCTTGGTCTGTTCCCCTCGATCTTACCAGTTGTCACCAAATTCTCCAATCCATTTCTTCTCATAACATGCCCAAAATATTTTGACTGTCTACGTCTAATTTCTCTAATCAATTTACGATCTTCATTTGTTTCTTGAAGGACTTGTTCATTGGTCTTTCTGGCTGTCCATGGTATTGAAAACAGAGGTATAAACAGGAAGCAAGGACCACTTACTTCTGCTACGGTGATGTGAGGAGAAGAGCGCAAACCCTGACTGCGTAGGGCCAAAGAAGAAAATGAATAAAGAGAAAGAACCTCTCACCGTCCTCGGTTAACAAGAATAGAAAAGAATTAAGGTTTAAGAAGGTCCAGGGTGGGCCGACAGGGGATTAGAACAATATTCTCCAATCCCAGACAAAGAATTACTCCAAGGGTTGTTCTAACACCAATGACTATAACAAGAGTCTATCAACTAAACAACAAAGTAAGAGTAACACAAGCATCATTTGTTTATTAAACTTCTAAACTTCACAATAATATACAGACATGTAGCATCAACAAAGAAATTAGGATACAGCAAACATCAAACAGCGAAGACACTAACCTAACAAACCAAATTCCTAAGTGTAGCAAAAACTTCTAATCCAGTAAAAGCTACAAATCTACCAAACACTAATCCACCAAAAACTGATCCACTAAACCTAATTTATCAAAAACTTCTAGTCCACCAAAAACTTCCAGTCTACTAAAAACCCAGGAAAATCTAAAATCTAAAACTAGAATTCTGGCTTTTCCTGTAGATAAAATAAAAACCAACAAAAATATTAGGCAAAGACAAGTCAAACATCTCAACATGATGACCCAACAAGACAACAACAACACCCAGTCTCTCTACGTAAGACAGACACTCTTGTACTTGTGACGAATAGACACAAGACGCAACATCCTGACACATTCATTAGATTCACTTACATCACGAGCAAACAACATCTCAACACTGACCTGGCCAACATACATCAGACATTGTAGGCAAACACAACATCTAATTAATAATCATCAAAGACTCATTATTTGCATCAACACATGGACTTCATAGGACAACCACTACAACACTGGTGTATGTAAACAATGTCTTTGTGGCACAAACATAGACATGGACTGTGTAAATTCACACCAACCACACTGATGCTTCAACTGGACAACAATGATATGAATAGGTTATAGGATAGTGCTCCACATAAAATATAAATGACAGGGAGCACCTATTCAACAGCCTCCAATGTTTTCTACACATTCACCAGACATCCTCAATCCTACACCATGACCCTGATTGTGGCCAAAACCACAGTATAGTCTACATACACCCGCCTTGATTACTACAGGCCACTTCAGCCCCTGGCGGATATAATAATCATCATCCTCATCATGGCTATCATCATCATCCCATTACCGCTACCATCATAGCCACCATCACAACCATAGTCATCATCAGGTGATACTCATAAGACAATGCCCATCCATGTAGTTCTTAATCCGGTACCTACATCACTACACCCAGTCATTGATAACAACTAACATAGCCTCATTTATAACAGTAATTGCTCTGTCCATGCATGTCATACCTGATGGGTTTCACTCTCTAGTTACCCTTTGCTCTCCCACCAACACCGGTTTCACAAACTCCCAATACTATATTCCTTAATGTTCCCCCAATGAAACCAGAATTGAAATCCACCAGTCTATCATCATGCCCTCTCAGTTGCACCCTGATGCACCATATGTCAGGAATCAACCCTAACTCACCATCATGACATTTAAATACCTAGACCCATAAGGGATGCCATATGACACAGGGCACACCTCTCCTGCAATGCCCATGTTATGATAAAGGATATCAACAACATGACACCACACACATTACCGCATGATATTACACATTACTAGCCGACAAGCAAAACATGTTCAACCGTGGAAAGCAATGGACACATATACCCAGTGGAATTACCATATTTGTAGAATGTGACAATGTAACATTTGCACATAAAAGAATCACAACATTCACAGAGAGTTGAGGATAAACATGTACTACACAGGAACTCAATTGAGGCACTCTTTGAGGCCCCTAAGATAGCTCATAAAATAAACACACAATATTACCAAGTGAAAGTACACAAAATAGTGGCCAGAGTGCCTCATTCATATGAGGCAGGATCCAAGAACAACAATGTCCATGGCAGGATACAGAACATTAGTTCTAATATAATAAACAGTGTACTATATATATTATGTCATTATTACACACTAATGACCAATAAGTGTTATTCAAGGCCCAACACAATCAGTGTAATATTATTTGTGAGTGGACAGCAAATGTACAGTTGTGCGCTCTGTTCCCCATCATTCTTCCTATGATACCCCGGTTATAAACTTTGCTATCTTACGCTTCATGTCACATGACAACTACATATTAATATCTCTGCGAAGGGTGGTACGCAGCACTAAATCACATTCTTCCCCTCAGTAAAGCCACACTTAACATGTAAGTACTCTTCTCTGCTCTACATATGTTATAAATATTACCCATCATCCTGGTTACTTTCCCCTACTCATGGTATATCCCACTTTTGCTACCTTGGTATATCTACATAGGGAAACCACAAAATCAGTTACACTGTCTATCTTAATTTAGTTATAGGAAACACCTACACCGGTCATATTCCACTGAACCTCACCAAACCTGATTGCTAACATCTCTCTGTACTAGCCTGTTAAATGTTATTCTCCTAAAGCTTCAGGGACACCAAATCACTCATCTACATTATCTGTATCATATATCATGATCAAGCTGACCTCATTAAATCAGTTGTACCTGATATAATAATGCCTAAAACAATTATAATATATATTGTTGCCATTAATATTATTCCTAATATTATTGCAAATTAATAACCAGCAAGCACTGATTGAGGCCAACACCATTAGTGTACTATTCCTTGTGACTAGACACATAGCAAGTGCATATAAATATATTTGCGAAAGGTGGTACGTAGCATTAAATCACATTCTCTCCCCCGTGCGACAACCACCATGCTTAACTTAAAGCAGAATCTCAGTCACTGATTCCACCAATAACTTGATACACCTACAAATATTACTGCCTCCTGTTGACAGAGGTGATGCCAGACTTCACTTACTGCTGAACAACAAATTCCTATACTATATTGAATACTTAACTATATTGTAATGTACCTTGTCTTTCATTGACTGCAGTCCAAGTGTGTTTACTTTATTCACTCATAGCCACTCCACTAATATTCTGTATATTATTTTCTTCAATAATTCATACAACCAATATTTGCCCAGCTCTTACCACAACAAGATTCTTGAACTCAATAATTTACACCGCTGTAAAATAAACCATTAGTTCTGAATAATTATAAAGTATTACTAAGCCCCTGTGTGCCAAATTATCTCCTAACCTGTTAAACATTGTCTGCTCCTTTATCACTAGCCAATATTCCAAATTTACCTTTTAAGTTGCCTCGAGAACAAAGGCTAGATGTTATTTGCTGAGCTGGCCTCCCACGTGTCAATTCTCCAAGTGCTGTTCCTCAATCTCCCACTTTTCAGTCTCATAAAACTTCCTAACACAAGTAGCTTCTACGTTGTTCCTTAATCTGTTTCTTGTAAATAACTTGTTGACGTCCAGATCGGTCTGCGCCATTTTCTCCAAGAACCGGTAACTCTCATTTGCCATTACCTGGGCATTGTTCCGAACTCAGTTATCTGTAACCGGGCTTACAGATTTCTTTTGTTAATTTTAGTTACTGCTAGAGAAATTATTAACTTAAAGATTAAAGCTAGGAATCAGTATAAGATTAGCTATATTTTAAATCTAATTAGTTTGATAATCACTTCATTATTATTATACTGTCATAGCTTTACTGAATTATACATTTAAATAACCAAAGTACTATATGTCATACGTGGCCTTATAAAATTAAAAATAATACATATAAAAGAAATATAATATAAAACAAATTAATTATGGTTACATACCACTGCAAAACTTCAGGGTCTAACTACTAAACACACAATAGAAATAGGCATTGGCGCCTTGTCACTCAGTGCGGTGGACTACGGAAAAAGGCCAGTTCTACCTGTGCGGGGCCTTATATACTGGGGTCCCAGAGTTCCAGACCAATCAGACGCCCTCTTGCAGAATTCCACCATCATCGCGAGCCGAGTACAGTATTCTTTGCATTTTCCTCAGAAACCACATCTCTACAGCCATCAGATGTTTTTCAGCCTGACTGCTCATTGTCCACGCTTCACATCCATACAAAAGTACAGGTTCAATGTAGCATCTCAACACTCTTTTTCTCGTTTCAATTGACATCTTTTTATTGGTCAATATGTTTTTCATCTTGCTAAAGGCTACTTTTGCCATGGCGATTCTTGTTCTAATCTCTTCAAGGCATCTCCCATCAGATATTATTACTGTTCCGAGATAATTGTACCTGCTCACTTGTTGAAGAATATTCCCATTTACTTGTATATTACATTGTGGTATCGATGATTTCACACAACATGATTTTCTTGGCATCTGTAAAGAAGGTAGTTTGCCATTGTTTTCCTTCCTAGCAGTAATCATACTGGTCAGTGACCGTAGCCATTGTCTCCTCAAAATAGAGATCCTCTGCCTACCGTCGTGAAGGTGGAGACCATAACCTACAACTATCTGTTGGCTGCTCTCCATCTTCATCCACCACCTGCACCCATGGCTTCACGTAACCCTGATCGGGGGGCTAAACGGGTACTCCACCTTGCCCAAGGGTGTCCCGTAGGCTAGCGGAGGGAAGGAGGCGCCTTACTTCTCCTTTGATAGGGGATACCCCTACCCCGCTACCCTCGCTAATTCCTGGATTATGGAGTACAAAATAGTCACCAGCCAATTATCAGTGGATAAATATTAGGAACATAACTGAGTGCATTAATTCGGTACCCAGATAATGGGAAAAGGATCTAATCTACAGCAAAGATGAACTCTTAACCGCCACACCAGAAGATAAATGACTCTATTAATTAGTTTAATTAGTAATACAAAATACTGTTTATGTGTTGGTTTTTTTCTGAAGGTAACAGGTCAGTAGTTTTTTTTCCAATGGTATATATATGGTATAGTATTTTGACACCAACTCATTATTTTTAAAATGAGAGAATGGTGAAAGGTGTCAGAAATAAATGTTATGTTGAGTTCTATTTAATTAGATCATTATTTGCCTTAATCATGAGGGAAAATGAAAGTAGACCCAATTTGCGGTTGTTGTGTTGTTTGTAATAACCTTGTTTTTTTTTTTTTTTGGGGGGGGGGGGGTCACTGGGTACTATATTGTAATAATGCAATGAATCCCATGCCTGTCTGAAAATGCATAGTTTTTATTACACACATATATATGTAACTGCAGATCTTGAGTTAATACCTGAACTGTTTGTCCAAAAGTGTTGTGTACATCAAGTAAATGTGGTGTCCAACAGTGGTTGTTTATATGTTGTGAGCAAACCAATATCCTTCTAGCACTATAGTAAATTTAAAGGGTGATGAAGTGGGAAGGGAAACCTACACACAGATGCCATTGTTTCAAGGATTGAACTCTTTTCTCCTGGGATTTGTGGTAAATATCCCTGATCACCCTGCATTCTAACCAGTGACCTGAGAATCAATAATACCCCCTAGACATTTTAACGAAATATTCTTAGGAATTAAAATCCACATCCCACAGGTACAAAGACAGATACGGCAAACGAACAACCATTTAAGAAGAAGAAACGTAAAAAAAGAATGTCAGGAATTTCTATTAACCCGACGTATACGGAAGATGAAGTGAGGGAGGTCAGAGAATACATGCTTTCAAGACCTGATGTATTTACACTCATAGATATTGAAGAGGAGGAAATGGGAAATCTGCTTTGATTAGAGCTGAAAGTTAGATTTGAAAAGGTGACTGATGAGTGACGTGACGGAATACCTTGAAAGAATCTGACGCAGAAATAGTGTAGGATGAGGAGGTTGGGGAGAAGAGAGTAATTTGTCTACTTATGCGTTGTCCTTGCGTGCATAGACGTGTAGATAAACCTGTGTTCGTCGCGCTGATTAGAGAATGAAGAGTGAAGTTTTGAAACGACGTCGTCTGGTTAGAATGCATGGATAGAAAGATGTCAGGTTCTCAGTAATAACAGAGCGAGATATACTTCATAAATGTGTGAAGTGAAAAATTGTGTAAGAAGCACATAGAGGATGCACTGTCTAAGCAAGCATGGTTTGCGCGTGTTGAAGGCAGAGGTTGACGGTGTAGCGCGTTGAATGTGTCTGACCGTGTTTTAGAGAGGTGAGATGTTGAATGTCGGAGCAGTTTGCTGTAGAGAATTAGGTAGGACAGAGAGTGCCATGCGTGCATATTTTGTGTTTGGTTGTGATGATTAGAGAATAGACGAGTTAGAGTGTAAAACGTGGGATGTTTGTGTTGAGTGAGATGTGCTGGAGCAGTTGACGTAATGTAAAACTGACACGAAGAGATATAGGCTGATTACAAATGTTGATTGCTAGAGCTAATGTGTTGTTTGAGCAGGGTAGGCTCTGAGTTGTTGGAAGGGAGTGAATGATTGAGAAAAGTTGAAATAAGAAAGTAGTTAGATTGTGGCAGATATCGAATTAACGTTTTGGATGTCGTTTCATAAAACAGATTCAGTATCGTTTGCAGAAGTATGCTGAGATGGAATTGCCTGATGTAGAGGAGTGAGAGAATATAGAGAGAAAGTGATTAGTATGTATCATCGGAGTGAGGTTTGTTATGAGGGGCCCTTGATAAAGTGGATAATGATGGTTAGTGTGTAAAAGAGTGTATGTGTGTTGACTTGGTTGTTGGCCGGATGCGTTTCTGGTTGTCGTTTGGTTCCAAAATGTGAGTAGCATAAAAGCCAGCGGTGTTTAGTGAAGACATATGAATGAACCAATCAATGCGTTGGATGAGAGATGAGAAGTTGATAGAGATTGGTGAGGAATTGAGGAGTAAGTGTGAGAGAGGCAGAACTGAGTAATTCTGAGAAAGTATTATGTCAAGAAGCATGTGAATCATTAGAAGCATGTTAGAATGCAGGGCTAATTAAGAGCTTGAGGAATTAATAATACGGGAGAATGCAGCGTTTCTTACGTCAGGTGTTCGAAAGCAGTCGTCAGTAAACGTTATGAATGGGAGACTAATGTTACGGAAGAATGTAGAGATTGAGACGTTGACTGTATGATGTGTTTCCCAGACCTAATACAATTAGAAGTAAGGTCAATGTGGTAGTTTTTCCCAAACTAGAGACCAATTTAGAGACTGACACTATTTGGTAAAAGGATGTGAGAAAATAAATAGCTTAGTTTGCGCTTATACTTGCTGAAGGAGAGGTGATTGTCGATTTTCAGAAAAAGTATGGTCATTTGTTAATTAATGACTTTTGTTGAGGGAATAGATATTGCTCTTCGTTATGATGAGAATATAGTCTGTGGGTAACAGATATATTTTGGGGGTTAATGCAGGTTAATATTTGTCCCAGCATTGAGTTCTCTTTATTGTTATTAGGAGTAGATAATTAGTCCAAAAAAAGAGACTAATGTTGGTTGATTACAATAAGTAGTTGATTTTATTTGAACTTGATTACTATTTCATTATGTATTTTATTTTGAAAAATGTGGGGATATATGAAATGATGTTTGAATCCAAGGGGGGGGGGGGGGGGGGGGTGATATTGTTCTATTTTGATTTGTCTTGACTCCAGTTATTTATGAGTTGTAGTTTTAGTTAGGTTGCATATTACTTTGTTTGTTTATTTTCACTTGCAAAAGTTATAATGATTTTGCTTCTTGAGTTGCTTTGACCATGTTTAAAATAGTTTTTCTTTTGGCGTTCAGTTGTGGGGAGTTATAAAACATGAACTGGTCCATATTAAATATACTTGTTAATAGGGTCCTTGGGAGTTCTGGATGCAGAATTACGTTCAGAAAATATGAGGGAACTTTAAGAAATGATCTTCATGGGGTAGGGAGAAACAATAGGATTGAATGCCATATTCTACAAGTAATCATATACTGTGGATATCAGTACAATAGTTGGGGGATTAAATGATGAATAACGAATTATAAAGAGAAGTAAGTATGTCCATTGTCAATGTGCGTGGCTATGGTATAATCATGATTGAACATGGATTGAGAGCCATGGAGGTTTGGGAAGGTACGGACAAGGGAGACATTTACAGACAGGTAAGACCATAATAAAGGGATATAGTTGGCATTGGAAATGGCTGCGGTTGTCAGCAACGATTGGAATAAACGTGGACTGAGAGCCATGAGGGGTGGATTAAGTAGGCAAGTTCTTATATATGAACAATGAATGTTATGTTTCGTGCTGTGATTGCAGCATGGGCCGAGATGAATATAGTTTGAATGACAGAGAGTAGAAGTTAAGTACACAGTAAGTGAACAGCGATATTAATTTTTGGCTTACAGCATACACCAAATGGACCTGAGTTAAAAGCCATAAAGTAAAAGTATGGGTAGTAATGGAATGTCTATAATAGATAGACAGAGATAAGATGGGGTAGATAGGTTAGAAGGTCACAGACATGAGTTCAGTGGCGGTATTTTAGTTGCTGTTGATAACGGCATGAATTGACAAGTGGAGGTTTTAGGAGGTATTGCCCATAACAAATGGACATTAATAGTATTAGTGGGTTGCTGAGGCTTTCAGCGAAATTAATAAGGAAGCTGATATGAAGTATTCCTGAGTTGCTGGAGTACGTATGTAAGGGTCAGAAATTTGGTTATGTAGGTGATGTTTATAATATTGGAGGAGGTTTTGAGTTGTAGGGCCCATAATGGACCTTTTGATTTGTGTACTGTCTGTAATAAATAGACATTTATGGGTAGATAATATTGTTGGTGTTTGATGCTGTGGATATCAGCGCAAACTGTATTAGTCAGTGATTAAATAATTAGGTGAGTTTCAGGAACATGAAGCTAGTAGAAGTGTTGCCATAATAACTGGTTGCAGATAAATGTTAAACTTGTTGTGGAGTACTGGAATAGGCATGACTTGTGTTCCTTGTAGTGAATAGATATATATTACTCATTAGTCCGTACAAGCGACTAATGATATTTGATTACAATAAGTAATTTTGCTTGAACATGATTATTATTTTTATTATTATGCATATGATGTGGGGATAAAACCATATATGTCTGTTTGGGGGGAAGGCGTTTTGTTTTGTAATGTTTTAGTTTGATGGCTCGAAATTTGTGGTTTCAGTTATTTCAACTGGTATATTAAGTTGATGACTGTTAAGACCTGTTTTAATTTAGATTGCTCATGATTGTGATTTTCATTGCCTTGTTTAACATTCGATCAATTGTGTTGACTTATAATTTGACAGTTATCATTTAGCTATTAAATTTGATGAAGAGTTAGTTTAGATCAGTAAGACTGGGCCTTATTGATTCCTTCGTTCAGAAATAAGCAGACGACTTTGGATTATAAAGAGAGACATATTCACCTGGTTAGTAGTAAGTTTAGGTAAACATGGAGTGGGTGCCATGAGTCTCGACGTGTAAAGTTTGTAGTAACTCGAAGTTGAGCTTGCTGGTTTTTAGAAGAAGTAGACGTGGGTAACACTTATAATTAGTATTTAAGGGTGCTGTATTAGACAGCGTTAATAGAAATACATGGATGTGGGGGTTGAAATAGGAGCTGCATTAGACAGCGTTAATGGAAATACATGGATTAAATGCCATGTTAGATTATGAGAGGAAAGGGTTTAACTCAAAAAGGAGGCGGCTGTGCTTATCAGCATAAATTAAACATATTGGGAATAAGTATGTTCAGAGTAAACGAACATGGGCAATAGTAATTGGGGGACGCTGTGGTTACAGCATGAAAGAAGAAGTGGAAATCATAACAGTAAAGCCATGGAGCTTGCGAACTTGTGTTATAGATACTAACATAGTATAAACAAGGGAGAAAGTGCAGTCATATGTTGCTGGCTGTTGTTAGCAGCGCAAATAATACAGGTTGGAAAGTAGAAATATTTTTTAATCCTGAGAATAGAAGAGTGAAGTTTTAGATCGACGTAACTTTTGACAAGAGCATTTATTATGAAGATAATTGAAGATTATATGATTTGGGTTTTTGAAAACTTTATTTTATAAAGTTTTGAAAGTGCATGGGAGGATAAATGTGATAAATGTGACTACTTCTTACTACATTATATCCTTCGGTGCGCACCAACCACTTTCCTGTCTATCCTGTGTTGTTGATGTTAGTGAGAGTATGATAAGTTGTAAAAATACATAAGAATCTTCAATTTTTGTTAACCATAATTTCGATTGACATTTTATCAACGAAATGAAGCGGGTTGCTTTGCGAAGAGTAATTATAAGATGAGATTTTCTGATGTATACTATGATATATAAATAATATATGTGGGTATTATAATGAAAAAGAGGGATAGAGTATAGGTTATGGCGGCTGGCTATAAGAGAAATTGTTGGGATAGAGAGAGGTGTAATGAATAAGAGTTCCAGGTTAGAGTTAGAGGTATATGAATGTTGTAGTTGGGAGCTGAGATAGGTTCAGATGGGTTGGTACAAGATATGTAAGCGGATTACTTATGATTTTATAGAAACGAAGAAGAAGTGACTTTAATTGTGTGGGATTATTGGGTTAAGTGTCTTGGGTCATAGATTTGGGGTAAATGAGCTGTGGAATTAAGACTTTTCGGGGAAAAGTCTTGTTAGGGTAGGAAGGTAATATAACAGTGTAGGTTGTTATACGGGGTTTAGTTAGGTGGCACGGCGGCGTGCAAGGGGAAAGAGACCGATAGTTGATGCACGCGTGAGCATTATAGCTAGGTAGTTAAGGACGTGCTGACGTAGAGGAAAATAGGGGGCGGTTACGACTCAGCCGCCGAACCAACAACATGTATCTACTTTTATAGGTTGCTGTATTTATTTTGATATCGCTGAACATTCTTCAAATAAACTGAGTCATTACCTGTCATCGGTGGCTTGTCTTCCTACATTCAGTTACATGCAGTTGCCTTTGGGTTGTCGCTCTGTTATACTGCTACTGCTGTACTACTACTACTACTACTACTACTACTATACTACTACTATACTACTACTACTACTACTACTACTACTACTACTACTACTACTACTACTACTACTACTACCTACCTACTCTACTGTTTTCTGCTAC
>JACEFZ010017407.1:0-10848 GCA_014155875.1 Cepaea nemoralis | reverse complement strand
TATATTTCACCTCGACACCGCAAGGTACAAGAGGAACATGATCAGATGAGAGATATACGAAGCAAAAAACAGTTGGCAATGGCGAGCAAAGCGGCGAAACAAATTTCTAGCTCTGCTGTGGATTGGGCAAGATTTGCAGCAGGTTATTCCAAAAGCTCAAGCTGTCACTTTAAGAATATAAAGACTAAACATGATACTTTTCTTAACAAGGTTCACCAGCTGCCAGAAAATCTGCCAAAGATAGATTTTGTTGGCTACAAATCTAGGCTACCTGACTCCTTAATGGCTGATCGCTTCCAGAAGGCTTATGAAGCGCTTAGTGTCCCTTAACCAGTAGACAAGGATCACGTGATGCAGAAGGTAGAGGAAGAAAGAGAAGAGCAGGACAAGGCCCTCAGATAGTACGTGGCTAATATCCAGAAGGAAATTGATGGCAACAGGACAAGTATATACACGATCGACACATTGCTCCAGTACCAGTCTTATAATTACTACTTCCCGGAGTCAACCTTTGACCCTAAACGACCCATCATCTGGCCACACCATGAGGAGGATCAGCCCTATGTCATGAAAGAAGGCGAAGAAGGTCGTCACTAAATATTGCTGCAGAAACAATTCTGCCTGGTGTGTTTAGTGTGGTAGATGTGTGCTGCACACACTTAGTGTCTGTATATTTTAGAAGTAAGCTGTTTAACAGTAACATGTTCCACTTGATAGGGAGTTCATTTTGACATTGTCTGCTTGAAACAGAGCGAGCAGTTTGGATTAGAAATGCTATTTGTCTATGCTTCATTTTACGCTGTGGTTTTATTTGTTTAAAAGTAATTCAGAAATAGAGAATGTTTAACAGTTTGTTAATATTTTTTTTTTATTGAAAGCGCTTTGGAAATCAAAGTGTGGCTAAATATTACATTTCTAAAGATGAAAAAGATTTCAGTTATGAAATAAAATATCTTATACTGGTTATTAGTAAATGCCTATTCGGTAACTAGATGTCTGAGTGTTTGTATTAATTCAGTAAATACATCTGTAATTACATGGGGGGAAAAACAGACGGTTACAAAGCAATCATGATAAATTTCATTCCTTACTCCACGCAAAATTATAACTAAAATAAATAAATTTAGAGTAGGAACATGGAATGTTAGGACATGCTTGCTTGCGTTCGCTGGCTGTGAAGTCCTGTATGTCGGATGAAGACATCCTGTTGTCCAACATCAGTGTGATGTCATACTGGACTGAGTTATAGGACATTACATGAGATAGGAAAATTGAACAATGTTCAAAGAGAGATGGATAGCATATGTCGTGTATTATTTTAATGTCGTCCCTGGGGTGAGGGGAATGAACATCGACATCCTTTTAACCCCATTTCACTATCTTGAGGATATTCTTGATTTCTGTCCACAAGACTCAGTCGATCCCTGGATCCCCCCCCCCCCCTCTCTCTCTCTCTCTCTCTCTCTCTCTCTCTCTCTCTCTCTCTCTCTCTCTCTCTCTCTCTACTGTATCAAGCCCCCTCTCATTCTTTTCCCAAAACACACTAAACAACACTGGCTCTAACAAAACAACAATTTAGTTTAATAGAGAAAAGTGTCGTGTATGTGCAAAGTGTATGAGTAGAATGTCTGTCGTATAATCTAGTGTGTATGCAGAATCAGACCGAACAGCCAAGGAGCACAGTCTGCTTCATCATCGTACTGGCCACACCACAACACCATATCGGGGATAGAAAACCTCACCCAAGTGATGTGTCTCTCAGGCCACGTGTCGACTTCTTCAGATAGCTCGTGGACACTCCAGATGCTTGGTCTTCAATAGTGGAAACAGTCCAATATTGATCTTCATTCTAACACACACAGTGTAACTACTCTGTTCATTAAAGGTCTGTGTTCAGAGAATCTCACAACTATTGTTACTGTCACTTTGGAAAAACCTAAATGTTCGTATTTTACTTTTTGCAAGATTACCCTAATGTTCATACACAATGTTACTGTTCCAGGTAGTTATTGTTACTAGTGTTCCTGGTACAACTGTTATTTTCAGTGTCCTGAATTTAATGTGATGTAACTATCACTTAATAAACACATTTATAAACATCATTTCCTGCTCAGCAGAGGCCAGGTTCCTGCAGACCATCTGGGTTATGGGCCCAGTGCAAAAGCCTCTCAGTCAACTCTGCCTTCAATACTAGAGCCATCACTTTCTATGACTTTGTTGCTAGCTTCTTGGTAGAATAACGTAGAACATTCGAGTGGAACCTGTTGAATAGAGAACACACCTGGTGAGACACTCCCCGCCAGGGGCTGGGCAACTCCGGTCCGGGTCAGCTAGTTGTCTATAAATAAGGATACCGTCAACAAATGTGACCCTACAACAAGTAACTGAGTGAGTGAGTGTCCGTGCCCTGTTTGTGTCAGGGAGTGCGACTGCACATCTCTATGGAGACTGAGATGTAATGTTCGAGGCTAGAATCATCATCATCATGTGCCATGCCGGTGTGGGCGGTCATGTTTTGCCATCTCACTCGATCACCAGAATCGTGAATCAGCTCAGTGTTCTTGTCTCGACCATGTGACGTGGTCAAGCTAAGCAGGTATTTACTTCTCTGCCCTCCACTTGTTCTCTTCCTCTCGATCTTGCCAGTTTTCACCAAGTTTTCAAATTTACTTCTTCTCATAACGGGAACAAAAATGTGTGACTGTCTACGTCTAATTTCTCAAATCAGTTTACGGTTTTCATTTGTTTATTGTAGGACTTGTTCATTTATTTTTGTGTTTGTAAATGGTATTTTTTGCATTCTCCGCAGAAACCACACTTTCACAGCCATCAGCTGTTTTTCAGCTTAACTGCTCATATTCCACGCTTTACATCCACACACAAGTTCAGGCTCTATGTAGCACTTCACCACTCGTAGCAATTGGCGTCTTTTTATTGGTCAGTATGTTTTTCATCTTGCAAACGCCTACCTTCGCCATGACGATTCATGTTCTAATCTCTTCAATGCAACTCACATCAGATGTTATGATTTTTCCGAGATAATTGTACCGATTCATTTGTTTAAGAATATCCCCATTTACTTGTATATTACATTGTAATATTTCCTTCTTCTTAGTGACGACCGTTACCTGTGTCTTCTTACATAATGCGATTCTAACACAACGTATTCACTGTGTGCAAAAATCCATCCATCCATCATGTGCCATGCCGATAAGCGTGGGCGATCATCTTTTGCTATCTCACTCGATCACCAGAGTCTTGGATCAACTCCGTGGTCCTCTCTCGACCATGCCACGTGGCCAAGCCTTCCAGGTATTTACTTCTCGATCTCCCCCTTGGTCTCTTCTCTTCGATCTTGCCAGTTGTCACCAAGTTCTCCGAAACATTTCTTCTCATAACATGCCAAAACAATTTTGACTGTTTACTTCTAATGTCTCTAATCATATTACGATCTTAATTTGTTTGTTGAAAGACTTGTTCATTGGTTTTTTCTGTCTGTCCATGGTATTCTTTGCATTTTCCTCACAAACTACATTTCCACAGCCATCAGATGTTTTTCAGCTTGTCTGCTCATTGTCCACGCTTCACAACCATACAAAGTACATGTTCTATGTAGCACTTCAACACTCTTTTTCTCGTTTCAATTGATATCTTTTTATTGATAAGTATGGTTTTCATCTTGCAAATGGCTACTTTCGGAATGGCAATTCTCGTTCTAATCTCTTCAAGGAATCTCCCATCAGATGTTATGACTGTTCCGAGATAATTGAACCGATTCACTTGTTTAAGAATATGCCCATTTACTCATATATCACATTGTGGTATTTCCTTCTTCCCAGTGACGACCATAATCTGTGTCTTCTTAATATTCAGTTCTAACCCTAGTTGTTCACTGTGTGCAACAACCGATCTACTAAGTGTTGCAGGTCCTGTTCATTGTCTGCAATCAAGACTATATCACCTGCATATCTAATGGTATTGATGTATCGTCCCTCAATGTTGATTCCCTCCATATCCTCTACATTTCTGAAAATATTTTCACTGTACAGGGAAAAAAGATCTGGAAACATTACACATCTCTGTCTCACATCTCTTTTAATAGGCTGATATTGACCTACTTCATTATCAATTCTGATGGCAGCTTGTTGTTTCCAATTTAATGGAACAAGTGTAACAACCTCATCTACCAAATGTTGCAAATCCTGCTCATTGTCTGCAATCAATGCTGTATCATTCGCATAAATAATGTTATTGATGTTATGTCCCCCAATGATGATTCCTTTCATATCGTCAACATTTCTTAAAATACTTTCGCTGTACAGGAAATAAAAGATCTGGAGACATTACACATCCCTGTCTCAGACCTCTCTTAATAGGCTGATATTGACCTACTTCATTATCAATCTTTACGGCAACTTATTGTTTCCAATACATATTTTTTTAAAAATGAATCTAAGGTCTTTCCCATCAATTTGCATATTTGCAAGCATCTCTATTATGATGACATATTTTACTTTTTTTTTTTAAAAACCTTTTATTGAGTGTTAAAGTGGTTGCGAATTGCATTGTTCGTGTTTTTACAGAGCGTTGCATGTGGACGTGTAGGTAACATATGCGCAAAAATACAAATATTTTATACATTTAAACATTCCTCCATTGACATTGTTGTAAGGAAATATTTTAAATCAACAGCGTGATGGTAGTGGGCTGCTATTATTTCCCCTGCTGCCCCGCTCTCCTGTCAGCTCCAAAACTCCTACCAAGTACCATCACCACCCCTCGGTGATGATAAAACATGGCGGTGCAAAAACTGTTTACAAACAACCGGTGAGGGTGGCAGCAGGGACAAAAATCACAGTATCAAAAATGTGGGAAAGGGGGATGTGATAGTATACGCGTTTACAAAGCCATATATATTAATAGTGATTACAATGATAATAATGCAAATAACAACCAAATACATAAATAATATAATAATGACAAGGAATAACACTGCTAAGAGGGTGATAGTGTCACTGATAGTACTGATACTGATAGACTCAATCTCCATGATAATAATAGTTTTAACATGTGATTCCATGTGCTAAATTGATTATCTTAGGAATGGTGTTTACATGAATTACATCTTATAATAATAAAGACAAAGAATAAAACTACTAAGGGTGATAACAGCAATGCTAAAAAACACAATGATAAAATTTTTTTGATAATGATCACATTTTCCAAACAATACATGTGGTTCCATTTGCTAAAATGATTTTCTTAGAAATGATGTTAAATTTTGGCAGGTATATAAATTAACAATTGCAGTCTGCACTGTACAATAATATAGTAGGTGTAAAGAGGAGTTGGTTATCTTTTTTTTTTTCCTCCTTGCTTATTTTTTTTTTTTTTTTTTTTAAACATATACTTGCAACATGCAATGTTCAATAATAGTAGAAGTAAAAGGAGTTAGGTTTTCTTTTTCTCCTTTGCTTATTTTTTTGTTTGTCTTTTTTGTAAGGGTTCATTCATTTTTTCCCTTCCTCTTTTTTTTTTTTTTTTAACTTTTTGTAAAAAGTAAACAAGCATCAGCATTTGCACAAATTTTTACAATCTGTACACTTTTGTTTCCCTTGCCATCCTCTCACCAATTTGTTCCAACCCACCAATGCCTTAATCACCACTATCTCAATGATGGTAAAGGCAGGATACTTTTTGAACCAAACCGGTGTGGGTATCAGCAAAGGCAACAACAAATATGAGCAAGGGGAGGGGGGCACATGGAAAGGGTTGTTGTTTTATTACTAATGATGACAATAATAATGATGACAAGAAGAGACATACTGAGGGTAATAACAGCCAATATAAAAACCAGCAATGGTAATAATAGTTATGAAAATGATAAACTTTTTACAAATTGTGATTCCATTTGCTAAGATGATTTTCTTTGGAATGGTGTTAACATAGCATAGCAGGTACCTACAACTGTAAGACTGCAGTTTTTAATAATAGTTGGAGTAAAAGGAGTTGTTTTTTTCCCCCCTCATTTCCCCAAGCATTTGTTTTTACAAAAATCTTTACCATATCATTGGTTTGGTAACCATATGTGATTTTGTATTCGTTCATTCAACACTCACTCACATGATTCAAAGGGGGTGACAAGGAGAAAGGGAAATCTTTACATTTTTGTTTACTTTGCCACACTCTCATCAATCGGTTCCACTCCACCAATGCCTCATGCCCACTCTTAATGATGGTACAGGCAGGATAAAAGTTTGAACCGACCAGTGGGGGTGGTAGCAAAGGCAACAAAACCATACGCAAAGGGGGCACTAGGGGAGATGAAGTTGTAAATTAATAAAGATGATAATAAGGATAATAAGGTAAATACTGAATACAAGGAAAAGGGGAAGTTTTTACATTATTTTCTCACTCGCTACTCTCTCCTCAACTGGTTTCACCCCACCCAAGCCTCATGCTAGGGGAGATGAGGTTGTAAAATAATAATGATGATATCACTAATACTTATAACATTAATGATACTAAGGATAATAAGGTAAATATTGAATACAAAGAAAAGGGTAATGATGGTACAGGCAGGACAAATGTTTGAACCAACCAGTTGGGGTAGCAGCAAGGGTAGCAAACCAAAAGCAACAGGGGGCGCAGGGGAGATGAAGTTGTAAAATAAATAGTGATGATATCAATAATACTTATAAAATCAATGATACTAAGGATGGTAAGGTAGGTATTGACTACAAGGATAGGGGAAAGTCTTTACATGTTGTTTCCTCGCTACTCTCTCACATATTGGTTTCACTGCACCAGTGTCCCTATGACCACTCTAATGGTGGTACAGGCAGGGCAAATGTTTGAAACAAAATAGTGGGGGTAGTAGCAAAAGCAACAAACCTTAAACAAAAAAAAAGGGGGGGGGGACATGGGGGATGAAGTTGTAAAATAGTAATGGTGATATCATTAATACTTATTTAATTAATGATACTAAGGATAAAAAGGGTAGGGTAATGATAGTAAAAAATAATAATGTTAATGATAGTAAAAATAATACTAATAATAGTAAAATAAATAATAATAATAATAATAATAATAATAATAATATTTGTATAAAGGATATGCGATTTTATTTACTAAAATGATAATCTTAGTTGTGGTGGTAGTTTAGCACAACAAGTTCATTTAAAGCAAAACATTTCATAAATAGTACATTGGAATGGTAGGAGTTTAATTTTCTTTTCTCCTCTTTTCTTTTCCCCCTTGTGTATAAGGGTGAAACCATTATTGAAACAAATAAAACAAGCATTTATACTTCCACTATTCTTTACATAAGGGATTTTCCATTGGTCTTTTGACCATATGTGATCTTTTTAATCATCCACTCACCATTCATTCACAGTTTCTTCTTTCTTACTCTCACTCATGTATACCAAAATTACCAAAAAATTTCCAAAATTTCCGGAGTTGGTATTACCATTTATACCAACTCTGGAAAAAGGTGTGATATTTTGTGCGTGTACATGAAGGAAACTAAGTGTGTGTTATATGTGTGGTGTTTGTATCTGGCAAAATTTCTGCAGGTCCATATAAGTTGTCTGTAGTAAGAAAGTGCTACAAGTAGTTTTGTATGTATGTCCTTAGATGTCATTGGTATAGTATTGAGAAAAATTGCTTTATATATGTCGGTTTGTTTGCCTGTGTGTGTTTGTATGAGGTGTTTGAGTGTTGCACGTGTGGCAGTAATTGTTGGACACGTATAATAAATGTGTTCCTCTGTCTCTTGTGTGTTGTTTCTACATAATTGACATTGTTTGGATATGTATGCTTCTACCTGTGTTGTGGGGGTCATACTGTATAACAGTCTATATGTGATCTCCCTAGCTTTTGGTGTTATGTGTTTGTTGTGTAGGTTTGAAAAGGTGCATGTGAAGTCAGTCATGAAGTATTTGTGTCCTCTTTTAATCCTAAGTCTTAGTGATGGTGCTTGTTCTCTAACTAAATGTTGTATATTGTGTGTGTTGTTTGCTGTATTAACTGTTCATGTCCTTTTATTGCCTGTATGCATGTCTGATAGAATGTTGGCAGTCTTCCCTGGTAGTGTGCAGTTGCATTGTTAAGAGGTGTGAGATGTTTGATGTTGTGGCCTATGTAGTATAGTGCTAGTCTGTTCTGTTCTGGGTGTCTGATGATTTTACCTATGTGACTGATTCTAAGTGACAGTATTTTTGTCTGGATGTCCTGTAGTGAAATCCCGCCTTGTTTTCCTGTCTTGTATGAGAGTTTTGTGTTTAATGCTGTGTATCGTGTTGGTGAAGATGAAGCGTCTGATTTGTTTGTTTATGTTTGTGACGGTCCTGTTTAGGAGGGTCCAGTACTGTCGCTAAATATATTATTTTGGGTAATATGTATGTGTTGACTATTGTGCTTCTACCAAATATTGTGGATGTCTTGTACCTATACCTGTGTAACATGTCTGTGATCTATTCGGTCAGTGCGTGCCATGTTGCCCGTGTGCTGTGGGAAAACCCGGAAAGGATCCCAACGCTTAAATTTTTTGGCCCAACTAGGGGAAAACAGCCTTTTTTTTCTTTCCCCGGAAAAATCTGGGGTTTTTCTTAAACCCCCCCTTTTAAAATTAAAAGGTGTGGGGCAATATTTAGATGTGTTCCGGGGGGAAAAAGCAAAAAAAAACTGCAAGGGAAGCCTGCCCCCCCAACAAGGGAAAACCCAATATTGTTTTCCCTTTCCAAAAAACTAAACACATTCAAGGGGGTAAGGGCATTTTTTGGGTGAAATTCTTGCCGGGTTGTTTTTCGGTCAGAATTTTTTTGGTACTGAAAAGTTGTCTTTATCTGTTGGTGTCCTCTGGAATATTGGGTGGTTTTTGGAAACTCCTATGGGGGGGCGCTCATGCCTTGCAGTTGTTTTTTTTGCTTTTTTTCACGGACACTTTCATGAAATATTCCCACTACTTTGGAAGGTTTTGAGTTTTTTTTCAGAAACCCCCAGAATCGGGGGTTTTTGGTGTTCTTCAGTTGTGCCTAAGGGGAAAGGATCACTTTCGGTTTTTTTTTAGCCAGCACATGGCACGCACTGACCGAATAGATCACAGACATGTTACACAGGTATAGGTACAAGACATCCACAATATTGGTAGAAGCACAATAGTCAACACATACATATTACCCAAAATAATATTTTTGCGACAGTACTGGACCCTCCTAAACAGACCGTCAAAAACAAAAACAAACAAATCAGACGCTTCATCTTCACCAACACGATACACAGCTTAAACACAAAACTCTCATACAAGACAGGAAAAAAGGGCGGGATTTCACTACAGGAATCCAGACAAAAATACTGTCACTTAGAATCAGTCACATAGGTAAAATCATCAGACACCAGAACAGAACAGACTAGCACTATACTACATAGGCCACAACATCAAACATCTCACACCTCTTAACAATGCAACTGCACATACCGGGGGAAGATGCCAACATTCTATCAGACTTTGCTAAAGGCAATAAAAGGACATGAACAGTTAATACAGAAAACAACACACACAATTAAAAAACATTTAGTTAGAGAACAAGCACCATCACTAAGACTTAGGATTAAAAGAGGACACAAATACTTAAATGACTGACTTCACATGCCCCTTTTAAAAACCTACAAAAACAAACACATAACACCAAAAGCTAGGGAGATCACATATGACTGTTATACAGTATGACCCCCACAACACAGGTAGAAGCTACATATCCAAACAATGTCAATTATGTAGAAACAACACACAAGAGACGGGGAAACACATTATTATACGTGTCCAACAATTACTCCCCAAAAGTGAAAACACTAAAACCTCATAAAAAACACACAAGGCAAACAAAAAGGGGCATAATAAAGCAATTTTTCTCAATACTTACCAATGACATCTAAGGGCATACATACAAAAAATACTTGTAGCACTTTCTTTTCTACAGACAACTTATAGGACCTGCAGAAATTTTGCCAGATACAAACACCACACATTAACACACACTTAGTTTCCTTCATGTACACGCACAAAATATCACACCTTTTTCCCGAGTTGGTATAAATGGTAATACCAACTCCGGAAATTTTGGAAATTTTTTGGTAATTTTGGTATACATGAGTGAGAGTAAAAAAGAAGAAACTGTGAATGAAAGGGAGGGATGATTAAAAGATCACATATGGTCAAAAGACCAATGGAAAATCCCTTATGTAAAGAATAGTGGAAGTATAAATGCTTGTTTTATTTGTTTCATAATGGGGTTTTACCCTTTTACACAAGGGGGAAAAGAAAAGAGGGAAAAGAAAATTAAAATCCTACCATTCCAATGTACTATTTATGAAATGTTTTTCTTTAAATGAACTTGTTGTGCTAAACTACCACCACAACTAAGATTATCATTTTAGTAAATAAAATCGCATATCCTTTTTACAAATATTATTATTATTATTATTATTATTTTTATTTTTTTTACTATTATTAGTATTATTTTTACTATCATTAACATTATTTTTTTTTACTATCATTACCCTACCCTTTTTTTCCTTTTGTATCATTAATTTAAAAAAGTATTAATGATATCCCATTACTATTTTACAACTTCATCCCCCATGTCCCCCCCCCCCTTTTTTTTTTTTTAAGGTTTGTTGCTTTTGCTACTACCCCCCTTTTTGTTTCAAACATTTGCCCCGCCTGTACCCCATTAGAGTGGTCATAGGGACACTGGGCAGTGAAACCAATATGTGAGAGAGAGCGAGGAAACAACATTAAAAACTTTCCCCCCGTATCTCCACCTCCCCCAAAAAAATTTTCCT
>JACEFZ010017406.1:22500-27883 GCA_014155875.1 Cepaea nemoralis | reverse complement strand
ACGAATAATTATTTCCGCATCTAATTGATGCCACTTGTGCCCAGTACAAGTTACTAATAAGTCTGATGTCCTTTCCGTCTACTCTCATGTCTTGAAGGCAGGTAAGAGGAAGACCGAGAGGAAAATACCTGGATGGCTTGGCCACATGGCATGGACGAGACAGGAACACTGAGCTGATCCACGACTCTGGTGATCGAGTGAAATGGCGAATCATGACCGCCCACGCTTTCCGGCATGGCACATGATTGATTGATTGATCAATGCCAAAGCTGGATGAGGATGTTTTTCACTTCTGTTGTTACCTTGTCAGGTCCAGCATCTTTTCCTTCTCTACTTCAGCCTTAATATATTTTGTCCATTTTGAGTATACAAAGTTTGTTGACTGACCCTTCTGTCCCAGAATAACTCTTCTGTGTATTCTGTCCATCTTTTTAATATGTCGATATTTTCTATTATAATTTCTCCATCATTTTTACTAATATCCAAATATCAAAATGCATATAAACAAGAAGCTGACTAATGCTTTATTCGCCCAAACGAAATGCCAAATATGGATAGTACTTGAAACACACATGCGTAAATTCACATTATGTGGGCTGAGTTGCATTAGAAACTCAGCTGGAGAATCAAGAAGAGATAGAAAGACAAATGAGAAACTAAGAACAAGTGTACAGATAATATTTATTACTGACTTTATAGAACACGCACGAAGTAAATGGTTTGGATGTTTAGTTAGAATGGAACAAGATCAACCAGCGGCAAGAGCGTTCTTAGTGGGAACATCGGGATGCAAAGCGAGAAGACGCCGAGAAAGACTTGACTAGATTCAGTAAAATATACATTGAAGAAATCAAATATGACAGTAACACCTCCATGGTGAAGGGGTTACAGACGTGATTCGTAATCCCATATACACGTGTTGGAAACACAGCGGTGCTAGCCTTTTTTTCCAAAAAGGTATAGGTGCCGGTCATTCAGAAAGCAAAAAACCAAACAAATAATAAGCAACAAGACAGGCGAAATATAGAAAATTACATCTGCCTCCTCGTAGCGACGCTTCGCGGCAACAGCAGAAGGATAAAAAGGTAGGAGGAGGAGGAGGAGGAGGAGGAGACGAAGCAGAAGAAGCAGAAGAAGAAGAAGAAGAAGAAGAAGAAGAAGAAGAAGAAGAAGAAGAAGAAGAAGAAGAAGAAGAAGAAGAAGAAGAAGAAGAAGAAGAAGAAGAAGAAGAAGAAGAAGAAGAAGAAGAAGAAGAAGAAGAAGAAGAAGAAGAAGAAGAAGAAGAAGAAGAAGAAGAAGAAGAAGAAGAAGAAGAAGAAGAAGAAGAAGAAGAAGAAGAAGAAGAAGAAGAAGAAGAAGAAGAAGAAGGGTCCAATTTCCATTTCTCCATATGAGTGAGAGTTTTTTTTAAATCTTTCAGTAAAATTGTCATGCTAAATTCAGCCTCATGAAAATGATACCAGTCAATTTAATGGAAAAGTACAGAAAATCGACCTGACGCTAACCATGCAGCCCCTAAGACAATACTTCAAATACCTTTGCATGTGCATAGGGTTCCTTTACTTTTATATTACTAGTATTTCTCTCTTGGAATTGGACTGTGACCTGTTGATGATGAAATACCTAAAGCTGTTTGAGGAAACATCACCAACCCAGGCCCATTTCCAGCTAGTACATATATAATATGTTGAACCATAACCAGGTCACACCCTGATATACCTCTCTGCACACCTGAAGCCGATGTACCCGTCATGAACACCCAACTGGTTTCTGGGATTCGAGGGGGAAATGGGAGCTCTGCAACACAGAATGAGATGAAAATACTTTACACCAACCTCACTCTGACAGATGTAAGCCATTTTCAGGACTCACACAACCTAAGCGCCATTGCATCAGACTTTAAGAGTTAAAACCCAGTCCTGCAGGAGATCCACCAACCAACCATTACAATGGTATGGCTCAAAGAGGAACGATGAATCATGACTTAAGAAATCATATAGCCGCAATCCTAACATATTTTTTTTTAAAATTCGCATATCCTTTTACAGCACATCGCTGTCAACAGCAGCATCTTTCAGTTTTCTGTTGATTTCTTGGCAAGATTACGCTCAGTAGTTTGCCATTGCTCTCTGAGCGGCCGGCTCAGTTATCCCGCAAGTCACCAGCAGGGGACGAACCGCTCCCAGTTTTCGCCCGCTACGAGACTCTGCGTGATAAACGGGATTAAGAAAAAGTGGTGAAAAACGAGAAAGTGGTGTAACCCCTCGGCCAGAGAGAACAGCAATCCTAACATAAGACATGAAAATACAGCTCGTTTACTGGTTTTGTGATCTGTAATTAGGCCAATCATAATGACTAATGACTATTATAATGTGTATATGCTGCGATAAGTTATTGAACGTATTATAGAAGTAAACAAAGATATACATCTTTGCTTTATTGACTACCAAAGTCTTTCGATAGAGTAAGACATTTCACCATGGTAGATATGCTTGCAGATCTACAAATTTATGGGAAAGACATTAGACATAAAAACATGTTGGAAACAACAAGCTGCCATAATGATTGATATTGAACTGGGACAATATCAGCCTATTAAAAGAGGTGTGACAGGGATATGCAATGTCTCCAGATCTTTTTTCCTTGGACAGTGAAAATATTTTCAGAAATATAGAAGATAACAAAGGAATCAACATTGGGGGACGATACATCAATAACATTAGATAGGGGAGACTGGGGAGAAATGGACCAGCAATTTTGTAGTTTTCAATTTTTGCTCATCACCGGAACAGATTTTATCGAAACATAACAAAACCATGACTAAAATGTTGTACATTCATTTACTTTAAAAGGGGAAAACATTTAGCAATCTATTTCTATATGTTTCTTTACAAAATGCATTTCAAAAATGTATATGAACATGGGGAGAAATTGACCACCATTGGGGTGAAATGGACCAGCACGTGGGGAGCAATGGACCATAGTGGGGAGAAATGGACCTTTTTTAAAAAGAAGCAGCAATAACTCATCCATATTGCTATAAGAAATAAATAATCATTAAAAGGATATTTGCAGTTTCTTTTATTATTTTAAGCGACAGTAAAAAAGTTTAATATGATATATTAATCTAATATAAAGTTGTATCGAACATTTATGCCTGCAAGACTTTCTTTGAAGACATAGCCATCTTTGGTCCTAGAAGTGGTTCCAGTGATTGTAGATCTAGTAAGCTGTGCTTTAATACATGTAATTGAGACACTGGCGACATCTTCTACCTTAGGCTTAACAAATTTACCAGCAACCTTCTCACTCTTGCGCAAGAACTCTACCTCAACATCACCATCATCATCAATGTCTCCCCTTACAATTCCTACATAGTAAACACAAGTCTTCTTTGTTCCATATTCACATAGCACACACTGGCCTTCAAGAACCTCACGCACACCAGTCAAGCTAACCGTACACTCCTCATTTTCACAAATGACACATCAGAATCTGTGTCATCACAAAACGAAATGTCAGTTTCTGGATCTGAATCAACATCAAGTTCTTTCAGCAGCTGTCTCTTTGCCTTTTTGGGTGGAACTTTTGCTGCCTTTTCTTTCATCACCGCTCTTTCCCTAATTCGATCCATTTCTGGCGTAGAAGTAGCCAGCATAGTTTTTCCTCTTTTCCTCATATTATTTGAATCTTTTCGCGGACCAGCTTTTGGTAGTCCTCTGAAAACATGAGGCGAAGTAAAGGAAGAAGTAGCTTTATGTTGAAGACTCCCTGATATTTCCTGCAAGTCATCTACAAGGTTCTCAACATTACACTCTTTCTGATTTTCATGAAATTCTTGTGCAGTTTGATCTGTGCTGGTACCACAATGTGGAGATGCTGATCCTGTCTGTTCATTGCTTTCTAAAGTGGCGTTTTCACTGTCCTTGCTGATGGGCCTGTTCGTTATTTCTGAAGGCATAAAATCATCTTCTGTAAAAACATCTTCGTTAAAGGGCCAAATACCTGACACTGCAAAGCCTGATTGAATGTTAATGGGAGTTGCCGCTTTAAGAAAAGCGTGGCCTCCTAGATTTGCAACTTGATAGATTGTCAGTGGTGTCCCAACATTTTTCATCATCCATGAATCACACGCATTGTTGTAGACCGACTTCAGGGGTCCAAAAACTGAACGGTCCAAGGGCTGAGTTTTAGATGAGGTGTGTGGTGGCAACGTGATCACATGAATGTTGTTTTTCTTGCACAGTTAAAGTGATTCAAATGAAATGTGGGAATCGTGATTGTCCAAGATCAAAATCAAAGGGAAGTCTTTGGAAGGTCTTGAATGCTTAATGAAGTGATTTATAACTTTGACGAAATTATCACGGGTCATCCAACCTGATTCATTCACAAGGCCAAGGGAACCTTCAGGTGCTCCAGCAAGCATAAAATTCTTAAAAATGTTTCTGGGAAACACAAAAACTGGAGGGATAATGTGACCCGCAGCTGACACAATGCAACAGATTGTGACCAGTTCTCCTCTTTCTCTGGATCACCTGGCCTATTTCGCTTCACTCCTCGTGGGGCAATTACTTTTGGCACTTTCTGTACAGTGGTCAGACCTGACTCATCCAAATTGTAGATTTGAGCTCCACTCACATTTAGTTTTGTAATGGTTTCCTTCACAATGTTGAAGAAGGTGCAAATATTATGTTTGTTGAAAGCTGTAGCTCTAGCCAGAGATGTTGCCTCAGGTTGCCTTATGGTCAGCTCGGGATTCCGTCGCAAAAATCCACAAAGCCAGTCATTCCCTGCCATCATTTGCTCATCCCAGGTTAAAGGATGTGCAATGTTATTGACTTTCGCCATCTCGTACGCCAAAATACGAACGTTTTTAGTTGTGAGTCCATGGAACATTCTTGCACAATCTTTCAAGTAACTAGCAAAATCAGCTTCTTGCTTAGCTGTGAAAACAAGGCTATGCCTATAATTTGGTACGAGTCTAGTAGGCAGACCATTTCCTTCTCTGTCTTTTGTAAGATTGTTATTGAGGGTAGAGCGAGCAATGCCGTACTCCCTTGCAGCTTTCCTCACTTTCATTCCATTTTTCACAGCATTAACAGCTTCTCTCATATGTTCCTCCATAACGAGACCCTTGTTGGTGTTTCTGATGTACAATCTTGGCATCTGAAACAAAAGAGTGACAGAATTATATAACATTTAGAATGGTAGGCCTATCATTTGCAAAGAAATACTGATCATAGCACGAATGGCGTGCATCTTTAATAAATCACTGAAATCAAATTTGTTAACAGTTTTATTGGTCTAGATTTAGACCCCAGTATTAAAAAGAATCAATAATGCTGATATTCGAATGCAATCTTCAACACTTTTAATAACAACA
>JACEFZ010017406.1:0-17500 GCA_014155875.1 Cepaea nemoralis | reverse complement strand
GGAGGACATAATGCAACACTACTACTTGTTTTTAGCTAACAACTATGGAGGACATACTGCTACACTACTGTTTTTGAGCTAACAGCTATGGAGGACATACTGCTACACTACTACTGTTTTTTAGCTAACAGCTATGGAGGACATACTGCTACACTACTACTGTATTTTAGCTAACAGCTATGGAGGACATACTGCTACACTACTACTGTATTTTAGCTACAACTATGGAGAACTTACTGCTACACTACTGTTTTTTAGCTAACAACTATGGAGGACATACTGCTACACTACTACTGTTTTTGAGCTAACAGCTATGGAGGACATACTGCTACACTACTACTGTTTTTTGCTAACAACTATGGAGGACATACTGCTACACTACTACTGTTTTTTGCTAACAACTATGGAGGACATACTGCTACACTACTACTGTATTTTAGCTAACAGCTATGGAGGACATACTGCTACACTACTACTGTATTTTAGCTACAACTATGGAGAACTTACTGCTACACTACTGTTTTTTAGCTAACAACTATGGAGGAGATACTGCTACACTACTACTGAGTGTATAAATGACTATAAAAGCTATGGAGGACATACTGCTACTCCGCTATTGGTTTGGAGCTAAAAGCCATAAATGACATACTGCTACATTGCTCCTCTCATGGAACTAACAATCCTGGAGAATAAAGTAGACTGGTTTGTACATTTCTATATGTTACACATGCAATTTAGATTTATCTGCGTATAATTTTATCTCTGTCAGATAAATGTTAACATGGTTTTTGAGTATCTGTTTCTGCCTGCTTTGAAGCTGTGTTTTCTATAAACCTGAAATTTGCAGACTTGCACCTTCAAATATGTACAGTTCCCTTACGAATATTGGTTGTTGCCTAGTTATTTAGTATTTTTCCCACTGCCAATAGTATAGAACAATGCTTGTACTCAGATTGTACACTGTGAAAGCATGTTATAATTTACAACAGAGTAGTTCTCTTCCTCCTCTGTCACTATCCTGAGCTCTGTGTGTATATGCACCATGTGCGACTGGGCATTCTTCACGTTAACCCATCAATGTGGCATGTGTGATTGTATCACATTCATTTAATTAGGCCATACTAATCAATCCCACAACATATTTGCTTCTTGCAAGGCGACTCTATCTGGTCTGTGTGAACATTATGCAGTTGTGATTGTGCTATCGGAATGTTATCGGCACTCGACAGCAGCTGCTTTGATCATCTGGGACTGAACGATTTAATGAGGTAAAAGTATGTATCTGAGTGAGTGTGTGAGTAATCGAGAAGATGGTGAATGCGTGAGTAATCGAGTAGACTGTTAATGTGTAATTGATGAGAAAATAGCAGTCGTAGTCACCGACCTGCACACATGCGGCTTAGGCCATATAGTCGGCTTCTGCTGAACAGAGCAGCGATGGGGTTCGGCAACTCCCCCACCCCCACTGAACGACTGAGCAACCCTTCATAGGAAAGCACTGCTCACCTCTATAGCACGGGGAGGGGGCTAGAAAAGGTGTCCTAAACATTGTTTGCTCCATCATTACCTAACCAGCTGGCCGCGGTTGGTGGATACCCTATAACTGCGGTCGAAATACAACCAAAGTAAAAACAGGTAAAGTAAACAAAAGCAGACCATATTCCCTTAACCATCTTGGAATGTATACTTAAAAAAATCTACTATAGCTACTAGAGAAAGCGCGTCGGG
The DNA here is from genome assembly GCA_014155875.1 of Cepaea nemoralis. NCBI lineage: Eukaryota > Metazoa > Mollusca > Gastropoda > Stylommatophora > Helicidae > Cepaea > Cepaea nemoralis. The sequence goes on along the minus strand of JACEFZ010017406.1, from coordinate 15,772 downwards.
CTAAGAGAGATGAACAGCACTAATTGGGAGAGAGTTGGGCATGTATCGACATTGCCGTCTTTTGCGAGACACGACTTGCAGAAGAAAGTCAAATCTGTGAATTAGGTGCCGACTGCACATTCTCGTGGAGTGAAAGGAAAAGTGAAGAAAGACACTAGTCCGGTTTGGGTTTTGCCATTAAGGTTTACCTGCTTGGCAAACTAGCTGATTTCCGAAGGCTATAAATGACAGGCTTATGACTATTAAGTTACCCCTGCTGAAAGGAAAGAAGCATGCAACCATCGTAAGTGTCTTCGTACAAACTATGACCAATGAAGATGCCGTCAAGAACAAGTTCTGTGAGGACCTGCACAATGTCTTAGAATCTGTTCTCAAAGGAGACAAACTCTTTGGGGATTTCAATGCCGAAGCAGGCATGTATTGGAGTGACATTATTCGAAAGCACGGAGATGGAAATTGTTATAGCAACGGACTCCTCCTTCAGAACACGATCTCCTGATTACCAACACAATTTTCAGTGTTCCCATGAGAAATAGGTCATCGTGGATGTACCCTCGCTCTAAACACTGGCACCACATTTACTATGTCATGGTCAGGAGCCGGTGTGGTGCCTAGTGTTGGACAGACCGTCGTCTCATTGTCTCAAACATAAACATGTACATCAAAGAACCACGGCGTCCTTAAGTGATGAAAGTGCAACAAAAAAAAAACTAATAACCAAATGTCACCGGTCTAAATAGTAAGACAATACAGCTGTTGTTTGAAAATATGATGGAAGACCGCCCCAAGCTTCTGCCGTAGCTAAACAAGATGTGGAAACAAGAGTGGATAGCCCTCAATGACACAGTCTACAACATTGATATGGAAACCCTGGGTCCACTAATGATACTCTTGCTGACCTATCAACCATAGTGGAAATAAACAAAGCTATCCAGCAACTTTCCAGCGGTAAGACGCCTGGTCCTGACCCCATCTCAGCTGAGATCTACAAGGCAGGTGGGCCGGTTCTAATAGAACAGCTGCACCAAGTCTTTACAAACATATGGGTTAACGAGACCATGCCACAAGACTTAAAGGAGGCGTCACGAGTCCGCCTTTACAAAAGTAAAGGAAACCGCCATGCCTGTGACAACTACCGAGACATCTACTTGCTCTCAATTGTAGGGAAGATACTCGCTAGAATTCTTCTAAATCGTCTCGCAGTGTATCTCGATCAAGATCTTCCTCCCGGCAGTCAATGTAGCTTTAGAAAAGAACGGGGAACAGTTGACATGATTTTCGCTGTAAGGCAGTTGCAAAAGAAATGTCAGGAACAGAACTCCAAAATTTTCTCCACTGTAATTGATCATACTTAGGATTGTGGATACCGTGAGCAGAGAAGGACAATGGTAGAGTATGGCGAAATATGGCTGTCTACGAAAGAGTGTCCAAATAGTTCAGCTTTTTCATGATGGTATACAGGCAAGAGTACAGGAACATTGTGAACTGTCTGAGCCCTTTCTGTCACTAATTGGGTGAAGCAAGGATGTGTCCTACACCAACACTGTTCAACCTCATGTTTTAAGCCATGCTGACTAATGCCTTCGAAAACAACGACATTGGAATGGAGATTAACTACAGCATGGATGGAAAGTTATTCAATCTCAGAAGGCTGAAAGTTAAAACCAAAACTCCCAGCTACATCGCCAGATAGCTCCTGTTTGCTGACGATTGCGCTCAATGTACAAACTCAGAGGCAGACATGCAACACAAAGTTTCAGCTTTCTCATATGTCTGTACCAACTTTGGGCTCAATATAAACTTGGAGAAGACTGTGGTTATGTACCAGCCAGCCCCAGGGATTAATCACACCATGCCAAATATCAAAGTGAATGGTCAACTAAGTGTTAACAAATTCACCTGTCTTGGCAGCACTGTGTCCTAAGCTGCCACAATTGATGACGAAGTGAATGCAAGAATCTCCAAGGCAGCGCAGCCTTTGGCAGACTGTAAGAGAATGCGTGAGACAGAAATGGAATAAGCCTGCAAAACCAATCCGAAAGTCTACAAAAGCAGTTGTATTATCCACACTGCTATATGCTTGTGAAATATGGACTGTTTACCAACGACACGCTAGGAAATTAAACCACTTCCACACAACTGTCTAATTTAGCAAACTATTGAAGATTACATGGCAAGACCAGATCCCAGACAATGAAGTCCTAGAAAGAGCGTCCATGCCCAGTATCCACTCTTTACTAATGAACAATCCGATCTGCTGAGCTGGTCACTCGACTTGCATACCAGGTCACAGGCTCCGAAGACGAATTCTTTTTACGGCCAGCTGCGCTGTGGTAAACGCTCCCATGGCGGCCAGAGGAAACTTTAAAGACACACTGAAGATCTCACTAAAACCTTTTGGAGTTCATCATGAAACATGGGAGACTGCTGCCAAAGAACGCAAGGAAGTAGTCACCTGTGAAGCAAACGGGACTGCAAGAGCTGTGAAATAAAAGGCTGGACAGAAAAACGACTGCAGGAGATCCTCCTCCTTGAAAGTCAAGCATTCTTTGTCTACATTGTCAAAGAACATTTCGAGCCAAAATAGGCCTTACTAGCCAGCTGTCACGAACCCACTGTAATTTAACAATCAGATGATACAGATAACAAAGACAGTCTGATTCACAGCTACAGGTTGTTTATTACTTGAGGTGGTGAGAACAAAACAGTCTGGAGTCCTTGAGAATTCTTCGACATCAAACGAAATGTCGGCATGTTGTTGTGGCGCGATCGGGAGAATGCAGGAAACGCGCTGGCTTGTTTTGGTTGTCGAAACAAGGGAGAAGACTGGTGAGTTGGTTGAACAAGGGGGAGAGAAATATTCTTGTGAGGTTGGAAACCGATTGTCTGCCCTTGGGACCATCTGGTGTTGATATCAAAAGAAGTCACTAGAACAATCCAAGACTGTTTGAAAAAACCAAACTTGTTACAGCGATTGTAAACAAGAGAGTTGGCCTAAGACGGACGGTGTTTTCGCTGGCTCTGTATGAATTTGGAGAACATGTATCGTGTGCGGGATTAATTAAATTTAATGTACACGTGCCTGTCATGGCAAAATGTAGATGTGATTCAGGAGAAAAGCAGTGTTGCATAAGGTACTCCATAGATTGTATTTAGGTATAATTAATGTGGGATAGACTGGTAATAGTTAGAGTTTAGGACTTTAACGTAGTGTGTTGCGCTGTGGTTAAGTAGTAAAAGAGTGTCAGCGAATGTAGACAGCTGCATGGTAAAAACTAGCTAGGGTGATATGGTAATTGGCTCTGCTAGTTGAGAATAGGGTAGTGAAGTGAGAATTAGCTCTGCTAGTGAGAATAGTGTAGTGGGGTGATATTTGGAGAGATTAAGGATGGGTTTGGAGATAGGGGAAATGTCCAATGGTGGGATCTTCCAGTGGGGTGTCTACTTGGGTTCTTCACTCGGTATATTGGTCTTTCCTTGTCTTATCCTGATTCGGACCAAGGTGATGAGCTCCTCTGCTCCATGACAGAGTTTAGTTCGCTGATAAATATCTGAGCGAGGCCGTAGGCCTACACTCAGCTAGTAGGATCAGTGACTAGTACTCTCACCAGGTGTGTTACTTCTCTAACAGGTTCTCCGCCAGTTAGAGGAAGCTCTACACTGGTTTTGATGAAGTTCTACTCCGGGTAGGAAGAACACCAAGATGAACAGTAAATGTTTTACTAAGATGAATAACTTTCGAGAAGAACGTTTATACAATAGTGTTTATGCTGGGCCCATGATCAGGAGGGTCCACCAGAACATGGCTCAGTTGAGCAAAACCATATAAACGATTCCTGTGTGATAAGGTTCACCTAGGATGGGTGAGGTTCGTTTTACACCACATATCAAATGAACACTAAAGATTAAAAAGGAACACTAAACGTAGCAGTCACATGGAGTTGTAGATTCCAGTGGGATATTACAAGAGACATTGTGTCTGTGACAATCTAGACAAGAGATAGAATCAAGTGTGTTACCAGTAACAGTGATACCTATTTTCTCAGTACAGAGATTGGTACATTTAAGAACTATAGGGACCTATAGTATGCAGTGTGTAACCGATCCATGATCAGTGTGAAACTATAGACTGAATCTATTTCGGATGATCATGTATATGGATTACTAAGTAGCTACCGAAGAAAGTCAGCGTCTGGCAGGAGAGACACATCGCTCGGTGAGGTCTTTGTGTGCTGAGATAGTGTGCTGTGGTGTGACCTTGCTAGGATGATCTGACGTGGCTACTGATCTGCTGGTCTGACTCTACGCACATTATAATATACGACACACATTCTTCGCATACACTTCGCACATACATTACACTTTTCTTTTAATAAATTAATTGTTATTAATTTTTAGAAGCTAGAGTTGTTGAGTATGTTGCGTTGGGGAAGAATGAGAGGGGGCATGATCCAGTAGTGATAGAGAGAGAAAGAGGTGTCCATAAACTGAGGGAGTGTGGTGGACGGAATCTAGTGGATTCTCCAGGATAATGATAAGGGGTTAAAATATAATGTGGGTGTTGATTCCCCTCACTCCAGGGACGACACTTTAAACGGATACATGACACCAGCTTAGAACTCTCGGCGCCAAACATTTAACCCCTCTGGATAAAATGAATGCTCCTTATCATTCTTGATGGACAAACACCAGTTGAGGAGACAATGAATGAGTGCATGTGTGTCAGGACATAGATAAAGAAAGCTAACAATAGAAAAGGAAAGATGAATTAAAAATGTATTTCCGTTGTGCTGACACATATGATAAATCGGGCTAACAAGAAATTCAAAATAACTGGGTAAGTCTATTCAATGTCTAGTAGATAAAATACATTAATATAAACTTGTGTAAAGATACAGAAGAATGATATACAGAGAAAAAAATAACCAATATTATTCTAAATTAGGATACACAATTCATGACAAATAAAACAAATATCCTTTACCAATTCTGTACACCAGCCTAGAACACGGGCAATTTTCACATCTGCATCAGATGCCCCAGAAACTAAATACTTGTACGTTGTCACAACCGACACTCCTCTCATGTTCCTCCCGTAGGGCACATTATAAAGTAAAACCTGTCGACAAAAATTAGGTCACCGTAATGTAATTGTACACTTACAAAAGGAAAAATCGTTCCTTCTTTTCTATTTCATATGTTATTTCATGCTATATTTGTGCACAATTGACATAGCACGAGAAACTATTTTTATTTTAAAATGATGTAACTAAATCAATTACAAATTAAGCCCAAATGTGTATCAATAACTGTAATCATGTTAACTTCTCGGAGTTTGTTGTTAAGAGTCTGATAACAATGAAATGTGTAAATTCCGTAGAGGAAACATTAGCAATCCAGATCTAATCTCAGCCAGACGGTATCAGCAATGCTAAAAGATGATTCACTTGCATTCTTTGTCATTCTAATACATCACGCTGCTGATGTAAAGTTTCAGCACCGGTCTTGCTTACACCGCTTATTTCTGACAATGGAGTGAGGAAATAAAACCTCACAACACAGTCCCCACGGAGTTGGTACTTTAGTACTGGATAAGGAGAAAACTGTATACACCAGCCTCGAGTATGTGGCGGATGATCTGCAGATGGGTATTTCGGACACGGGATATCTTGCTTATGAACAAGAAGTTTTCCGCACAGTTGTTATGGGTGCGAGGTTCCGCAAGGGAATGCCTGATCTGAATGAACGTAGAAAGAGTGTGCTGAAAGGTTACATATAAATTTTTTGCAGTATGACAGCGAATCATGGAACGTAATGAACAAATTATATACACATCTTGGAAGCAACGGGGATGTGGTTCCTGGGACGAATGTTGCGAATACCTTGGATTGTTAGAGAAACTAACAATAATTGCCCGAAAGAGGCTCAAGAAACCTGAACATTGTATACAACTATAAGAATGATACAAACATAAGTCTTTGGTGATGTCATGAGATGAGAGACGTGGAGAATTTCGTGTCAACTGGAAAGATCAGTGCGAGAAGAGGCAGAGGCAGACCAAGAGCAATGATGTTGGAAGAACTGAGAAGATGGAGTTTTTGTTTTTTGCGCTCGCTCGCTTTGAACTCAAGCGTAGTCCATACACACTACTTCCAGTATTGCTGGACTGCAGTTTGCTTGTGGATTAGCTTTTCTCTAATAACAGTGTCCCTTGCCATCAGGCTAACTCACTCCGACTTCAGAGTACTTGTAATTTACGACTTCAAGTCAAGGAATATCTTCAGCAGGCCTGATCCAGAGCACCATTGACCGAAAGCTATGCAAAGACAAGAAGGCCAACGGCAGCTGACATGGCATTTGATGGTGATAATGTTAAACATAGACGTAACAATCTCTAACAGTTTAATTAACAGCTTTTCAATTTTTTTTTCTGTAATATTTGATGGAAGTCTGTTGACAATGATGATCCTGAACCCTGTGGATGGAACATTCCCAACTGAGAAATAACCCCGGCTAAACCACATGTTATGTGCTGAACCATGACCTGTTACATCCCAACATAATTCAATCCAGATGTATAGTTTCAGAACAGGTCGTGCTCCCCCATTGGTTTTACAATGGACAACTTTACAACACAATAACATTTTAGATGGTTGTTTGGTAAATGTATATCCGATAGATGAGATGCAACTCATTTAAGGGCTCAGAAAGGTAATCTACAATGTTCAAAAGTAAAAAGTACAAACTCACAGTCTTCAAGAGAATTTTCAATGAACATATATGATCACCTCTTTGAACCGTATGAACGCATCTGCTATTTCAGGGTTCTGTATCTCGTTCTTTGTTACATCGTCAACAAGTTCTAGAAACAAGGCATCAAATTCGGCCCTTTCTGTTGATGCCTCCAGCTTCTTTGCATCATCTCCATTTTGTGCCATGCTTGAAAAACAAAAAGGACAATTAAAAATCGGTATTAAATATACATTAAATAAATTAATGCACACAAGAATTAAATACATCACTAACAAATGAACACACACATCAGCGTGTTGCCTAAAAACCAAAGATTGCAAAATCACAATAGAAAAAGATCAGATTTTACGTGCGTGGTCACTTTATGTGAAATACTTATAAGATGATACAAAAGAAGAACAATATGATCATCGGAATAATGATGAAGGATCATCAATTTTGAAGATGGAATGCACTTAACCATGTGAAAACTAGCAAGACCCCGGGTACAGATAACCTCACAATAGAAATGATCAATGCCTTATAAGAATATGGAATAGATGAAGTCACCAGACTGCTGAAAGCAATATACGAAACTGGAGATATACCTCCTGGAATATGTAATTCTATATTAATTTCAATCCTGAAGAAATCAGGAGCCTTGAAATGCTATCAACATCGAACAATTAGTATACTGAGCCACATCACGAAGATTCTGCTGAGAATTATCATGCAAAGAGTTAGGAAGAAAATACAACTCGACATAGGAGAAGAACAATGTGGGTTTGTACAAGGCAAGATCACACTTAATGCCGTGTATATACTGAGAACAGTAATTGAACGATTTATAGAAGTAAACAAAGATCTACACCTTCGCTTTATTGACTACACAATGCCTTTCGATAAAGTGAGACATGTCGACATGATAAGGATGCTTGAAGATCTTCAAATTGAAGGAAAAGACCTTAGACTTTTAAAACAACATATATTGGAAACAATAAGCTGCCATCAGAACTGATAACGATGTAGGTCGATAGCAGCCTATTAAAAGAGGTGTGAGACAGGGATGTGTAATGTCTCCAGATCTGTTTTCCCTGTACAGTGAAAATATTCTTAGAAATATAGAAGGTATGGAAGGAATGAACATCGGGGGACGATCCATCAACGAAATTAGATATGCAGATGATACAGTCTTGATTGCAGACAATGAACAGGGCCTGCAAAGTTTAGTAGATGATGTTGTTGCACACTGTGAACAACTAGGGTTAGAACTGAATATTAAGAAGACACTGATTATGGTCGTCACTGGGACGACTTAAATACCATAATGTGATATACGAGTAAGTGCACATATTCTTAAGCAAGTGAATCGACACAGTTGTCTTGACGCAGTCATAACATCTGAGAGGAGATGCCTTGAAGAGATTAGAACAAGAATTGTCATTGCGAAGGTAGCCTTTTGCAAGTTGAAAATCATACTGACCAATAAAAGATGTCAATTGAAACGAGAAAAATAGTGATAAAGTGCTACATAGAACCTATACTTTTGTATGGATGTGAAGCATGGACAATAAGCAGTGAAGCTGAAAAACAGTTGATGGCTGTGGAAATTTGGTTTATGAGGAAAATGCAAAGAATACCATGGACAGACAGAAAAACCAATGAACAAGTCATTCAAGAAACAAATGAAGAGTAAACTGATTAGTATCATTAGACGTAGACAGTCAAACATTTTTGGGCATGTTATGAGAAAAATTGGTGACGGCTGGCAAAATCGTAAGGAAGAGACCAAGGGGAAGACCGAGATGTGAATACCTGGAGGCTTGACCACGAGGCACGATCGAGACAGGAATACGGAGCTGATCCACGACTATGGTGATCGAGTGAGATGGCAGAACATGACCGCCCATGCTTATCGGCATGGCACATATTGGATGGACCGTTAAATGCGTTGGAAATCGGACGATGTGGAGAAGAATGATCACGCACATAGTCTTGGCACTTGATGATGATAAATAAGAAAAACATGCAACACTCTAGTATTTCAACAACGGAGGGAAGCAATCACTATATTTTATATATAGTGTTAATGCGCCGGTCTCCCTGGTCTAGGTGTAACACGACCTTCTCCGTAATCCCGTATACTCTCGTGAGTAACGTGACGTGCGCGAGAATCGGTAGCGGTTCTCCCCGCTCGGTAACTTAGGGGTATGTGAGCCGGTCGCTCAGAAAGCAATGGCAAACTACTGAGCGTAATCTTGCTCAGAAATCAACAATCAGCTGAAAGATGCTGATGTTGACAGCGACGTCCTGTAAAGGACATGTGAAAAAAACAGTGTTCATGTGGCGTGGAAGATTCCCCTGCGATGTCGAGAAATTGTCAATACTGCCTTAGATGTACCAGGCTAGGTTGATGGCTTGAAGTGACAGTAAATTTACTTCCCACGGAGCACAGTTTGCATCCGTAACCACATCGCCACGGAGCTGGATTTTGAATAGTATTAAAGATACAATTAAGAAACGTTCTCTCAGATATGCCTGTTGATATCATACTAATCCAATTATCTCTGTGCAATGCCTAGTCGTCATGGACAAAAGTGGAAAATAGAAGATATTATGTGCATGCTGAGCATGTTTAAATGCATGCCATGTCAAAGTACCTGTTTTGTTTGAATCCAGGCCTAGATGTGTAAGGGCCATGACTTGTGACAGTTTGGGAATCCTTGATGTATTTTTTTTTTTAAATCTAGCATAAGCGTATTGAATTATTATAATGTTATTTCACACGGACACAAACATTCAGGTATCATACGACTCCTGTCACTTGGAAGTATCATCCTTTCAAGGCCTACATGGAATAGTGAAATTGCAAAGCGTAAGTTTAGAAGCCACTGCTCTACTAAGATTTTAACTCCCAATACCCAAAACAAACTATTAATTATATATGTGAAACGTATATCATCTGCCTTTCTGATATCAAATATATTTCATAAGTTGGACATGATGCAGTCTACAAGTATGTTTTTTTCAAGATAAACAAGCAATAAGAACAACTATACTAGCCATGTTGAGTTCTAAATAAACAATTAACTATATCAATAAGCAAGCATGCAAATCTCTATAGATAATAAACCCAAAATTAACATTTTGACAAACGATTTATCCTGTGAAAGCATTGCAATCTATAGGAGTTTTCCAGTTTCCTTTGTTGTAATTTCATGCTTATGTTCAACTGATCCTGACATTGGACGATTTTTATAATCAGTGTTGAGAGTTTGCGCCACAGAGACGAGGCGAATAAGAACGTCTACTTCACTAAATTTGAGAAAAACTCAAGACAGTTTTGTAATAGACAGCATTTGAAAGTATCATGTGTGAAAACCGCTCTTGATCATGACATAAATTAGTCAAATATACAGCTTCTAAAATTATGCTGCTAAAACTATACAGCAAACTGCTGCTAAAACTATACAACAAATATCACTGCCTTTACTGTCATGAAACTGATCGAGACAGCAGACCCACAAATCGTTAATACTCATTGTCATTCTTAACTTCTACTTATGTCCTATATTTCACCCGTTAAAGTATAGGCTCTAAACAAGTTCAAATAAGATAGTCCTAAATTGTCTACTATATTAATTCCTCCAGCCCCCTCCATGTCTTCCCCATAATATTCAGCTCTGAATATATTCTACATATGTTTTTGGTCTCCTATTTGATTACTCTGTGAATTCTAGAGAAAGGACTTTCAAGTTATTCTAATATAGGGGTTTCTCAAAGTATGCCCAATCCACCGTCAGTGTATGTTCCCTAATTTTTAATTCGCAGGAATGCGCCTAGTTCTATCCACACGTCCATAGTAATGATTGTATCGTGCTATTTTAGTCGTGTTATGTGCAGGCAACCGATGATGGCTGTTTGTAATTTATTAGTTGTTGTTTTAGTCTTTATTAGTTAAGTAGGTGTTAGGATTCCACAACTTAAAGTGAGCCTAACTAAGAGATATATGAATATCATTTGATTGATTATTCCTCAGTATCTGTGTCTTCTCCGTTTAGATGATGATGGAGAGAACATTTTGGCTAAGATGGTTACAGATGACGAAACCTGGGCACGCCATTTGAACCTGAGACAAAAAGACAGACAATGGAGTGGCATCATACACATCGACCATGAAGAAAGAAATTCAAGACAAGCCCTTCATCTGGATAGGTCATGATCACTGTATATTGTGACATTGAAGGCGTGATATTTGTGGACGTTATGTCAAGAGGAGAGAGAATCAATTCCGAAGCTTACGTTAAGACATTTAAAATACTCAATCAACGTTTTCGCAGATTTCGGCCACACTAGAGTTCAGCACGACAATTCGCGCCCTCACACATGTAAGGAAATACAGGAAGCAATCACCAAATGGATTGGACTATACTACCCCATCTACCGTATAGTCCTGATTTGGCACACTATGATTTTTATATATTTGGTCCTCTTAAAGATGCACTCCGTGGGACAAGGTTTGAAGATGATGAATGCGTGATTCATGCACCGAAGAAATGGCAGCACGATAAAGACAAAATCTGGTGCGGGCTAGTAATACATGCACTTGTTTCCCGCTGGCATAAAGCCGTACAAGTTGATGGGGATTATGTTGAATACTATGTACATGACAGATCCATGTGCATGTTGTATACATTTTATGCTATTTTAATAAACAGCTAATGAGCAAAGCGATGTGGTGCATTACTTTCTGAACGCCCCTCGTAGATATGATGGCCACAAATCATTCGCTAGTTACTTCATTTCTGAGATATCCAACACTGTATTTATTTTCATTGTTATAAAATTGTATGTACCTCCTAAGTTTCATCTTTATTACGCAAATGGTGATTTGAATCTTAAAACTATTATGTGATGTCGAGTTTATGTAAATGTCTTTAGTACCTGCGAGAAAAAAGTATATACCCACAAGCAGGTCTGGCCAGATCATTAACTTTGACACTTTTACAACTTTTTATGCACAAACTGTGAATCTCTTTCTTCGGATGATCAGGACATAGGAACTGCTGAGTACGTAGTAATTTGTCCGTACAACTCTTTAATTTGATGTTATACGTGGACAAATGGTTTCTCAATACAATGCCCAGTGGTCGAAGAAAAGTGGCCATCTGTTATGCTTGTCTCTGGCAGGAGTAGGTCTGATAATTGTAATCAGATAAACAAATTGTGACAGGAATGCCAACGCATGTGTGCACTTGACAATGACGATTTGCTGCAGAAACAGATAAAAACATGATACGTATAACAATGATAATGTAAATTAAAGGTAGTATCAATGCATATACTGATTTCACAATGTACATTTTTAGGTCTCATATAGACAAGGCTAACTACGAGTAGATCATTGTATTTCAATAAGGAGTAACCAGCTCTCATCTTCACGGCCTTTTCTCCCTCAAAAATTCTATAGTACCCATTGTGACAGACTTGCACACCAAGATATTTAAAAGAAACAAGCCTAAATCACTCCCCCGATGGTGTTTCCACCTTGTCGTGGTGGGGGAGCTTGAGTTTCTCAATGACCCTGAGAGCTATGCCGGCGGTAGCGTAGCTGCCAGCAGGGCCTCCCAAGCCGGACAGGTCAAAGGGTAGAGAACAGACAAAGAGAAACACCCTGGTCCTCCAGGTTGGGGGTTGAAGCGTGGGGTTAACATCCCCACCTTTGTAAAAACCTTTCTTTGTTACGAAACAAATACATGAGCCTCGATATCGGACTGACTTATCTGGACAACGACCTTGGAACGTTAAAGGACTTTTGAGATTTGGAACATGGAATGTACGGACACTATATCGAGCTGGAGCGGCCGAAGAACTAACCCGGAGCTGGTTGAATATCAATGGATATCACAGCAATTCAAGAAATAAGGTGGCCAGGAGAGGGTACTTTAGAGCAAAATGGAATGATTATAATATATGGAGGAAACAACCCAAAATAAACATGAATTAGGAACAGGATTTGTCATCAAAAAAGAGTTATGGGGGAACGTTTTAAACTTTAAAGCTTTTAATGACATTATTAGTAAATTACGAATAAAAGGTAAATGGAAAAATATAACGATGATTAATGTACATGCACCTACTGAAGAGAAAGAAGATGATATTAAAGAAGACTTTTATAATGATCTGGAAGATGTCATAGAAGAAACCCCCAAACAGGACATCCTGATTGTGCTGGGAGACTTCAATGCAAAAATAGGTAGAGAGCAAACTAATAAAAAAGTGGCCGGTATGGAAAGCCTACATACAACTTCAAATGATAATGGATGGAGAGTCATCAACCTGGCAGAAGCCAAAGGACTGCAGATTAGCAGTACCAGACTACAAAGAAAGGATATACACAAACAAACTTGGAAATCATGTGACAAGAGAACCTATAATCAAATAGATCACATTTTAATTAACAACAGAAATGCATCAAACATACAGCAAGTCAGAAGTTATAGAGGAGCTGAGTGCCACAGTGACCATTTCCTCGTTGGAGCAAAATTTAAAATAAAACTTAAGAGAGCTTTCTATACTAAATTACAAAGATTACACCCAACATATAACAGAGAAAAACTACAAGACATTACAGTCAAAGAGAAATTTACAGATGAAATAAAATGTAAACTTGAAACTTGCAAAACCCTTTGGAGGAAAGCGTTGACCAAACTTGGTTGAACATCAAGAATACAATTCAATCTACCGCAGAAGAATGTCTCGGTGTGTTAACCACGCATAGAAAGAACAGATGGTTCAATCAAAAATGTGAAGAAGCAGTCACTTAGGAAGAAGAATGCCAGACATGTATGGTTAAATGACATCAATAACATCCAAAAGGAAGAGCATTATAGAAATGAATGTAAAGAGGCTACAAAAAATAGTCAGACAGCAGAAGCGAGAATATATGAGTAATATAATCAAAGATATGGAAACTAATCACCAGAAAAATGAATCCAGAAAATTTTTTAAAGTACTGAAGTCAATGAAACGAGGGCACCAACAAAACACATATGGTTTAAAAGACAAAAATGGGAATATGATAAATACCAATGAGGAAATGTGCAACACATGGAAAGAATATTTTATTGAATTACTAAATTGTGAAGCTCCAAGTAACATTTTCCCACAGGAAGAGGTTCTAACATGCGAACCACAAATTGAAGAACCTACATTTGAAGAAATCCTATATGTAATCACACGACTTAAAAACAATAAGGCAACTGGGACTGATGGAATTGCTGCTGAATTTATAAAGGCAGGTGGCCATGCATTACATCTAAAGCTATACGAACTAATAATAAAAATCTGGAGGACAGAAGAATTACCCCATGACTGGAAAGAGTCATTATTGATACCTATCTTTAAGAAAGGAGACAAGTTCCAATGTGGAAATTATAGAGGAATATCACTACTGTCCACAAGCTATAAGATACTATCCGCAGTATTACTAAATAGACTAAAACCATATTCAGAAGACATATTAGGTGACTACCAGGCGGGTTTTAGACAAAACAGATCAACAATAGATCAGATATTTATCTTACGACAAATAGCCGAGAAACATTGGGAATATAAAAGAGATCTCCATAACATTTTTGTGGATTTTAAAAAGGCTTATGATAGTGTCCATAGGAATAGTCTATGGAATGCTATGCAGGAATTTGGAATACCAAGGAAGTTAATTAACATGACCAAACTATGCATGGAAGATACTTATAATATAGTAACATATAAAGGCAGGAAATCAGACCCCTTCCAAATAACATCTGGCTTGAAACAGGGTGATGCACTATCGCCGCTACTCTTCAATCTGGCTCTAGAGAAAGTTGTAAGGAAGGTAAAGGAGGAATGTGATATTGGAGGAACATCCAAGCTGCTTGGTTATGCAGATGATATAGATATTATAGGGCAAAGTGAACAAAAGACATTAGAAATATTGACTCACTTAAAGGAAAAAGCCCAACAGATGGGGCTGGTTATCAACCAAGATAAGACAGAATATATGGTAATTTCAAGAGACGGAATGGCTAAAAACTCTGGCCACATACAAATAGATAATATGACCATTAAAAGAACGGAAACATACAAATACCTGGGTACAATCTTCAACTGCTCCAACATCATAAGGGAAGAAATACAAACTAGAATCAACTCTGGAAATAAGATATACTATGCACTACAACATCTACTAAAATCAAAGGCGCTATCTCGTAACACCAAAATCACAATATACAAAACACTGATCAGACCAGTTGTGCTGTATGGCTCTGAAACCTGGAGTACAACGAAAGGAGACGAAGCCTTGTTACAAACCTTTGAGAACAAAATTTTAAGACGCATCTTTGGACCCATTAGGGATACACAAAGTGGAGAGTGGAAAAGAAGAAGTAACAAAGACATTTATGATTTGTTTAAGTCCCCGCTAATCACTGGTATCATGAAGGCTAATAGACTACAATGGCTGGGGCATATAGAAAGAATGGAAGATAATAGGGAAACAAAACTCGCTTACACTCAGGAAATAAATGACCGTAGACCCCGAGGTAGACCAAGAAGGACGGTGGAGAGATAATATACATACAGACCTACAAGCACTTGGAATCAACGACTGGCAAGAGAAGGTCCACCAGAGAGACGAATGGAGACAGATTGTATTTGCAGCAAAGAACCTCAATGGCTCGGAACGCTGAAGAAGAAGAAGAAGAAGCCTAAATCAGTCACTACTGGGGAGTTGAGCAGTCATTATGCAATGACTGCACCAGTACTGGCGGTTGATGAGTTAACATCTTCGGTTTATTATTTCTCAAATATTTGTGGCCCCGTGTTGTCACATATTTGGCATAACTTCAAGGCGCAACTGGGCCCGCACAGAATATTCACTGGTCACATATGGGAAAATATTAAGTGAGTGGAAAAAGGGGTTTCTTAATTTCACCGGGTTTACCCATTTGCCCAGTTTCTCTCCGAAGGGCCCCAAACCGCTTCCTGAGTGCATCGC
>JACEFZ010017405.1:0-32429 GCA_014155875.1 Cepaea nemoralis | reverse complement strand
AAATTTTTTTTGAAAAAGAAAAACCCAAATCAAGGGCCATAATTTGAAACATATTCATTAATGTGTATTGTATAGATAGACATTTTGTTGCTCAAAGGTTTGGCACATCAGGTAGCGTCCCACCAAGCATGTCATAGAGCGGCCAACATTGCAAACCAACATAAGAGCTCCTGACCAAATGAGGGCAGAGTTTAAGTGTTTAATACGACGAATACAAAGCCGTATTTCAGTCTGGCTAGATGGTTGTTGCAAAACAATCATATTATTACGTTTTTTTCAAATAGCTGCGAGGTAGATGCGTTGAAGCTGGTGCTACTGATCTGACTGGGTATTATTGCAATGAAGGTAACCAGGCATCAGGGGGATGAAACCTGAATTGTGTTAAAAATTGTACTTCATTTGTCATGTCAATACAACTTACATTTTTTGTGTATATATTTCTATGCCTTATATGTATTTTCATGCATAACACTGGGAAAGAGTAGTCTCTGACATGAAATTAACACTACCCCAGTATATACATACATCATGAATGAAAGATGGCATCTTTCATTGAAGTACCCGGGGAGAATGTCAGAGCCTAAGTGTGCAGCAACATCGTTACGGCACCCGGCGGACAAGAGTTGTCGGCTGGCGAGATTCTTACCTGACACGCGACCAGCGCTGACGACAGACGCACGCAAAGCCACGTGACCCCAAGCGAGGCAGTGGGCAGTGTGTGTGTTAATCTCAGACCAAGCTGGGACTGGACATCTGAACGGACGTGTGTGTCGAGAGCAAGGCGTTTGTGTGAATCTCCGTGGTTGTGAGCTGAACGACTGATATCGTGAGCGTCAGACCTATGAGCTGTATTGTGGTTGTGAGTTATATGTTGTACATTGCTGTAACTATTGTTATGTATTTAATGTGGTAATAAATCCATTGAACTTGTGTTGCTATGTCTTACGTCGAATTACGTTGTACTTGTACTGTCTCACATGTGTTAGCCAACGAGCCGAATATAAGATCCTGACAGTAACATATAAAGGCAGGAAATCAGACCCCTTCCAAATAACATCTGGCTTGAAACAGGGTGATGCACTATCGCCGCTACTCTTCAATCTGGCTCTAGAGAAAGTTGTAAGGAAGGTAAAGGAGGAATGTGATATTGGAGGAATATCCAAGCTGCTTGGTTATGCAGATGATATAGATATTATAGGGCAAAGTGAACAAAAGACATTAGAAATATTGACTCACTTAAAGGAAAAAGCCCAACAGATGGGGCTGGTTATCAACCAAGATAAGACAGAATATATGGTAATTTCAAGAGACGGAATGGCTAAAAACTCTGGCCACATACAAATAGATAATATGACCATTAAAAGAACGGAAACATACAAATACCTGGGTACAATCTTCAACTGCTCCAACATCATAAGGGAAGAAATACAAACTAGAATCAACTCTGGAAATAAGATATACTATGCACTACAACATCTACTAAAATCAAAGGCGCTATCTCGTAACACCAAAATCACAATATACAAAACACTGATCAGACCAGTTGTGCTGTATGGCTCTGAAACCTGGAGTACAACGAAAGGAGACGAAGCCTTGTTACAAACCTTTGAGAACAAAATTTTAAGACGCATCTTTGGACCCATTAGGGATACACAAAGTGGAGATGGAAAAGAAGAAGTAACAAAGACATTTATGATTTGTTTAAGTCCCCGCTAATCACTGGTATCATGAAGGCTAATAGACTACAATGGCTGGGGCATATAGAAAGAATGGAAGATAATAGGGAAACAAATCTCGCTTACACTCAGGAAATAAATGACCGTAGACCCCGAGGTAGACCAAGAAGGCGGTGGAGAGATAATATACATACAGACCTACAAGCACTTGGAATCAACGACTGGCAAGAGAAGGTCCACCAGAGAGACGAATGGAGACAGATTGTATTTGCAGCAAAGAACCTCAATGGCTCGGAACGCTGAAGAAGAAGAAGAATATCCTTTCCAGGACATTGCTTTCAACATCAGAATCTTTCAGCTGATTGTTGATTTCTTGGCAAGATTACGCTCAGTAGTGTGCCATTGCTTTATGAGCGACCGGCTCAAATACCACTAAGTTACCGACGCGGAGAGAATCGCTACCGATTCTCGCGTAACGTCACGTTACTCACGAGAGTATACGGGATTACGGAGAAAGTCGTGTAACTCCTAGACAACGGAGACCGGCATCAAAGAAAATTGTGACAATAAAATGTGACATACGAGTAGAAATAGAAGGGAAAATTCTTAACCAAGCGGATAATGTTAAATACTTAGGGGCATTTATAATATCAGATGGAAGATGTACAACAGAGATTAAGAGCATAATAGGGCAGACAAAGGCGGCATTTAAGAAAATGAAGAGTATCTTATGTAATAAGTCACTATAAACGAATGAAAGAAAGAGAGTACTGAAATGCTATATAGAACCAGTTTTGCTGTATGGCAGTGAATCTTGGAATGTAAATGAACAAATTAGGAAGAACTTAGAAGCAACAGAGATGTAGTTTTTGAGATGAATGTTGCCAGAATAACTAACAACGATTGCCTAAATGAGGTTAATGAAACTAGAAGACTATATACAATAATAAGACAGAGACAAACAGCTTTCTTTGGTCATGTGATGAGAAGAGAGACATTGGGGAACATCGTGACAACTGGAAAGATCGAGGGGAAGAGGGGCAGAGGCAGACCAAGAGAAATGATGCTGGATGGATTGAGACGGTGTCATGGAGGAAAATCATCAGCAGAGTTGCTCCAGTACACCAAAGACCGAGATCTGTGGAGAACCATGAACGCCTACGCCAGCTGGCAGGACACTTGATGATGATGATGAAAGGAAAACACTCAAAGCACCTTGTAAAAACAGTCTTGTACGAAATAAACCCACATTAGAAAGAAAGATATGGAATTAAAATATTGCAAAGGGACATTACAACATAAATTATTTCAAGGGACATTATTAACAGTAACCTGACATTATTGTGTAATTAAATAATTACAGTATTTGTCTAATCTTTCATAAAATATTCAAAGAACTAATTGCAGCTATCATCCACTTAACGAACAAGGCAACAACTTTAAGACATCTTTAAAAAATTTTATAAAAATGATAGCTTTAGATTAGTTGCGTAAGAATTTTCTAACTAATGTGTCTATTTCTCTTCAATATTACATTTACTGTTTTATCCTTTCAGTAATATACTCTTGGAACAGTATCTTCGAAAGAAATTTTTTTCCGGCCTATTGTACGGGCCAAATAAAATAATAGTTAGTTGCAGTCAACGATATCTTGGTACGTTTACTTTCAGTAGTGTGCCATTGCTTTCTGAACGACCGGCACACCTTCCAATTCGTAAAGAAAAAAAACGCTAGACGATCCGCTGCCAAATCGACCACAACTGTGTTTTGAAGGTGGGTACGTGGGATTATGAACTGCGTCCTTAGCCACGGAGCAGAAACAGGCCAGATACTTCTTACGAAAACCTCAATACACACATATTTTCCACACATTTTGTTAAACACAAAATTTCACAGATTAAGCAAAATGCCACTCCCATCAAGTTCACACTCACACTTCATACTATGCATGTTCAAACACATACATTCACAGATGGATTAGTATAGTATAGATTTGTATCATGTACCAAGCTGCAGCTTTGTGTCCTAAAGTACCCGTACATAGAAGTACAGCTGTATGTATCTAACTATATCTTTGTGTCCTGGTGTACTCAGTGTATAGAAAACAGCTTCAGTGTGCAGAACAGCTTTGTATCTCATGCAACCATTTGCATAGTAAAGCTGTATGTGTCTTGTATGTACATAACTACAGCTGTGCCATCCTCATGTACTTAAGCTTGTGTGTTTCTGTATAAGTACACATGCCACAGCTGTGCGACCTAATGTACATTGTACGAAGTACAGCTGTTAGTCCTCTCAAAAGATATACCAGCTGTTAGTTCTCACATACATAAATATATTGTACATCTGTTAGTTCTCTCAGTCATAAATATATGGTACATCTGTTAGTTCTCTCATGCATATAGCCTTCATCAGCCAAGTACGACCAGGGAGGCCAGGTCCATTGTAAAATTCCGTCCCGTTTCTGATTCTTACTCATGATCACCGAGTCCACAGGCGAGCATCTAGCCACTAAGCTAGCCTGGCTTCCGTGTTGAAAGGGTAATTACAACTGGATAAAGATCCGCTTTCTTGCTTATAAGGGAACATTCTAACGAAATATTTGGGTCCTCTAAAAGTACTGGAGAGTTTTGGTCAGAGACCATAACTTTATGAAGGGAAAATCCCAACTGCACCTCCCCGCGGTAGAGGATGGAAACACACCACGGTGTGGCTAACACAGCTCTGGGGACCGAGTATCCACCGGAATAAGTGGACAACTCTGCAGCTGAGCAGAGCAGGGCACTCACTTGTCCTTACAGTCGGAAATGGCTGTCAAAGGCAGAGGTAAAAAGACCACCATGTGAATGTGGAAGGCAAGGGGAAACCACCACATTATCTTCACAAGAATTCATGGCAAAACATATATCAAAGTTAGTGAAGGACGTTAATGGCTGTCTTAGGGCATCCTCGTCCGGTAGGGGCAGTTATGAGCCACAGGTGACACCAGACCGTCATCCAGCTACTGATGGCAAAATCTTAACTAATATAAATAAATTTAGAGTAGGAACATGGAATGTTAGGACATTAAATGAGCTAGGAAAGTTGACCAATGTTCTAAGAGAGATGGATAGCATGAAAATGAATATACTAGGCGTTAGTGAGATGAGATGGAAGGGATCGGGCAAAATTATAGCTGACAATCAAACAATAATTTATTCTGGAGGGGATACACATGAAAAAGGTGTAGGAATAATATTAGACGAAAAAACAGCCAAGTCAATTAATGGATACTCGTGTATTTCAGATAGAGTTATTATGGTAAAAATCAAAGGCAAACCAATAGACATAAATATTATACAAGTATATGAACCAACAGCAAGCAGTAGTGATGAAGAAAAACAACACTTTTACTGGCTCAAATTGGATCACAAGAAATAAAGATAATACTTGGTGATTTTAATGCAAAAGTAGGACAGGGAAAAATGGAGGATGTAATGGGGAATTATGGTTTAGGTACTGTGACATAATGTCCCCAGTTGGCACCATCTCGCAGACGATTATAAATATCTTTTCTTGGAACGACTAATGTCATGTGTGAGAGACTGGCACTACCTTTTATGGTAATGAATGCCAGCGCTCAGATAGAGGCCAGGAATTTGCCTGTAGCTGGCATTAGCATAGCTCCCGGGCTTCACTTGAGTCTGGAAGTCCCCACTATGTAGACGTGATTTTTTCGGGGAGCGGGTGAAGGCCCTTGTGGGGCCATTTTTTGCCTCTATGTTGCATTGGTGAGCATACATATGTTTTTTTAGAATGATAAGATTTGTATTAGCTAATGAATACAATCTTTGTTTGATATTAGAAGTCATACTACATGTCATGTATGTATTTTGGCGGAGTCTGCTACGGCACCGTTACTTCTGTAAGACAGCCAGCCTGAGATTTGAACGTCTATACCACTGTCCTATATTCCTATGCTTCCAATTCTTATCCAATTCTTATCATGCTATGATCACGGCTTCATCTTCTTTTGAAGAGTTTGATGTCTCTGTAAATTCTGCAGAGTTCAATCTATCTTCACTTTTGGTTCACTCTCAATTAGGGAAGAACCTAGCTTTACCGGACTTTTGGTAAAGTATTCAGGTGTTACATAATGCCTTTGTTAAAGATTCAGATCCTGTACGCACCTATATATATTGTGTGTGTGAATCTTTACTTTATCTGTGTACAGAATATGCCGGGGACGGAACATATATTTTGTGTGTATGACAGCCTGGGGATACAGTTAGATAAGACACCCCATTGCTTTTGTCGGATTGGTGGACTCTGTATGTCATTGGCCCAATTATATTTATGAGAACGGTTCACATACCTACATACTCATTTTTACCTGCCGTAAGACGTGCAGTGTGCTTGCCAGAATAACAAGACATTGGAGCCAATATTTCCACAACTTCGACTTTAGTCACCCACCACAACACCCCCTCCCCTCGGGCATGTTCTATAACAGAGTGTGTATCCTCCTATATAGAGGAGTGTTTTTATGTGAGAGAATATATCTCTAGTTGGTATCTGTGATGTCCTGTTCGGTGTATGGGTTGGTAGAGTGTTCAAATTACCGGCCCCACTTTCCCGCCAAATAAACCCATACGTTACAGGCGCACAGGGGATACCCCTTCAGGATAGGGGGACTGTCCTCTACCTATATGTTCTGTTGTTGTCTCTGTGAGTCTTATGAACCTGCATAATAAGCTAGAATACTCATAGATTGTCATTTTAATCTTACAGACATGTGAGGCATGAGGCGGGGAACCTCTTGGCTGGATCTTAGCTGGATCTTAGAGTCTACAACATCTTGGCTGATTTTAGCTGAATCAACGTATAGACCACTTTGGCTGTACACATTTGGGGCGATACTTTTGGATGAGAAGTCTTTCATGAGGGTTAATGGTTTAGCCCAGAAGTCACTCAGTGCGGCCAGCCAGCCACATTATTTCCTAGAACACCCGAGGGGAAGTAATCCCCTATTTTTATTCAGGCATCAGTGAGAAACTCCAGACGGAGTTATCTCCTTTTTTGGGGTTTGACATTCTAGTGACAAGTATTGAAAAGCTTCAACTACTCATCCCTGGCGTCTGACGAGAGATGCATTAATTTTCTTCCTGTATTATCAGGGAGGTTATAGTCTGCAACAGCTTACGGACTGGAGGTTACTCTCGATGTGAAGAGTCATACTTAATGGAGTGAACTCCGAAACCAGTACGGATACTCCCGTGTTACAATGTCCCCACGGCGACATTGTGGACTCATCTTTTTCTTTCGACGAAGCATGTTACCCATTTATATTACGGGAAGCCGCATAACGATGTTCAGCCAGCGATGACACCAACGCATAGAGAGTTCTTCGTTCGCTGGAGACCCCAGCGACTTTGTTGAGAGTCTGTGCTTTATTCGTTCCAGAATGTTGGGAGAGGGGCTTCTTATTCTTCCTGGTGAATCAGGGAGGTTATAGATATGCCGAAGTCACAGATGGGATGGTACTTTCCTTCTGAGAGGTCATCATAATTTGAATTAAATATGAACCCAGCTACACTTCCCTGGTTTGTTTAAATGTCGTGCTGAGACATTTGAGACTTCGTCTTTTTCCAAGATTAAGCATGCAAGTCTTACCATTTACGGGAAATCGCCTAGAGAGATTCAACTAGCTTCTGACCCATACTCAGGGAGAGTCCTTCCTTTACCAACAACCCCAGTACGTCGTTGAGCATCCGTGCTTCAACTTGTCCAAACTGATGGACATTTCTATCAAGGGTTGAAATCCCTATTTTATGCAGACATTTTTATCTTCTCAAGACCAATGCCATATCGAGTAGTCCAGTCTCAGTCACACCATCATCATTTTTATCGAAGGGACAATTGAGGACAGTTCCTTTTGTTAGTCAATTATGACTGTATGAGATCAACTTCAATGAGCCGTATCCCCATTACCGTGTTCAGTATCCATAGAACCTTTGTTTTTCTCAGTGGCACAGTGTGGAGTTTGGTCAAAGGTGGGATGGGGGAGAGCCCACCTATTTCAGCAGTAAATCAGATGAGGAGTTTATTAATAACAGTAGCAGAGTCGTTATAGAATTGTGGTGTGGGAGAAGTGTAGAGAAGCCCTGTGTGGAGTGAATCTACATTCTCCTAATTTTGAATATTGGTGTCTGCACGAACTTAGTTACAATAATGACACAATCACCAGTCAGATATCTGATCTATGTTCTGATTGGTTTTTCCGTGTGATCGACATCATGTAGGGGTAGGGAAGAGAAGAGGAGGAGGAGAGTGTTAGATTATGAGTTATACATTATTTGAGAATGTATATTTTTTTGTTGATGTTTTGATAGATTGTAGTGAAGCCAGAGTCTTGTACTTCCAGATTTTGAGAGTCTGGCAATAAACATATATGTTCGTCAGGAGAGTTTTCATTGTCTAGTGACCAGTGTTACACTGTATGTTATGGTAGAGAACTGTGCTACTGTATTTGTATATGTGCAGAGAATCCAGTGGGAGGTCGACCAACACACAGTCTCAGATATTTTATCCAAGGATAACAACTTGATAGAGATCTGTGGTTAAGTGGCCTATTCTCTGTTTTATTCTTCAGGAAGGTAGTTTATCATGCAAAGTGGGTGGAGTCTATCCGACCATAACCCCATTCTTACTTCAATAGAGCCAATAACTACTCTATTCCTAGAGTCTTTTAGGAAATAAACTGTCTCGATCAATTGCCTTGATACGGCGAACCTGATGGACCTATTTAATTATTTCCCCTAGACACAATCTCAGTCCATTTCATATGGTACTCTCATTAATTATCCCACAGGTACAAGAAATGAAAGAGGGGAAAAGCTAATAGAATGGGCAAATATCAATGATATGATAATTGGAAACACATGGTTTAAACACCATAAAAGACGACTGTACACATGGATAAGCCCTGATAAGAAAATACGCAACCAAATTGACTACATACTAATTAATAAAAGATTTAGAAATGCTTTAATTAAAGTAAAGACAATGCCTGGTGCTGACTGTAATAGTGATCATGTACCACTATGTGGACAAATAAAAGTAAGATTAAAGAGAGGGAAAAAAAATGGTTAAGAACATGAGACTTACTAAAGATGTTCTGAAAATAGATAAAGAAATACAAGAACAATACAGAGTGACTGTGAAAAATAGGTACAATGCAATAACTAGAGTGGAGTCCATACCACGATCCAGTCAGCACTTTCAGCTTACCAACCAGGAGGCCAAGGATTATCAGATGAGTGGCTACCCACCCGTTTGCCACTGCACAGCAATCACCAATTTGTGTCCACTATTGGCTAGGAGTCTGTGATTACATCATCTAACTAAATACTTTGTAGATATTTAGTCTAACCAGGGATCTGCGTATCTCTTATGTGTCAGGGAGTTCCCAGTGGGGCTCACGTAGTGTTCTTTACAATTAAACAAGCTATGTTATATTTGTAATTTTAACAACTGCGTCTGTCATTATAGAATTAGATTATAACATCATCAGATTGTGTGACGAGTGAAAGGACCATATCTATACTTATAATTCTGTCTTATCTCCTGTTGTGTGAGAATACATTAGGCAGTGGGGGTCTTATTATTCATCCAGGCACGTTAGCAGGAATCACTTGACATACTGTCTTCGTTTGTTAGTACAGTTAGTCGTCATAACTTTCCGCCTGGCACTGTTTAGAAGTAGTGATCCATTCTGGGACTTTGATAATCATTCTTCTAGAATTGCGAACCATTTGATCGCTTCTTCAGCAGTGGTTAGATTCTCTATTCATAGAAGTCTATTTAATATCTACTTTGATCCATTCCCATCCTAGTAGTATACGCTACGCTACAGTGAGTCCAATATCACGGTGAAGGGGTTTGGGGAGGCAGAAGGAGGGGGGGGGGGGGGGGGCAACATTGGAGCAATGAAAAAAAAAACTGTGAAGTAAAGATGGTACTCACAGGTTGAGACCGTTCCAATACACTTTAGGTTGGGTTGACTCCTGCTATCACCCCAAATGTGTCGAGGGCGTAATTTTCTCGTAAAAGGGGCTGCGTTCGGGCTATTCCCTCCAAATAAATTTGAGATTTCTCTTGAGATTTTCAGAACATTTACTACTCCTACATATGTTTAGGTTTGGCCAAATGTGTACTCGATAATGTCCCACTACAATAATCGTTTTTATACTGCTATTGACAAATGTATCACCTTCATATGCAATGCTAATACCCTTAGGCAGTCTTGGTTCGCCATCTCACACCGTCGCCAGTCTATGGCCGGGTCTCTGTTTTTGTCTGGATTATGCTAAGCGATCCTGGCATAAATCTCTTCGCTTCCACATATTCGTTTTCCGTCACGTTTCCTAGTGGTCACTACGTTTTCAAGTTTATTTCTCATCGTACTATGATTTTTAAACAAAACCGGACTGTTTCCGTCTAATTTTTCTATTTATTTTAAGGTTTTTCATTTGTTTCTTGTAGGAACCTTCTCATTCCTGTAAAGGATATGCGACCCAAAAAATAATGTAATAAATATTATGCAGTGATTACATAAACAATTAGAGAATATTGCTGCATTTGACGTCTGGGGGTCTTGTTGTATTTTGTAAATGTAAAAGAAAACACACAAAGCACCTTGTAAAAACATTGTTTTGTGCTAATTAAAACCGCATTAAAAAGAAAGGCATTATGTAAAATATTATAAAGGGACATAACTACATATGTTTATTTCAAGGGAATATACTTGCAGTTGCAAGACTATATAATGTAATTTGAATAATTGTAACATTTATTTTAATCCTTTATAAGATTTCAACAACTAACAAAGAAATGAATGTTGTATAAATAAATAGATAAAAATTTTAAGATTTTTAGAATATTATGTAACTATTATGGCTTTATTTTTGATAATTGAGAACTTTCTAAAAAATTTTTCTACTTTTCTTAAATATGACATTCAATGTTTTATTCTTTTAATGCCAATGTTTGATGATATAAAAATTGATATAAATTTTTTTCCGGCCTGTTTTACAGGCCAAATATAATGTTTAAGAAGTTAATTACAGTCTTTACAGGGCGTAGCAGTCAACCAAAAAATCTTTGTCTGTTTGACATATTGATTTATTTGGTTGATTTGGGTTTTGAAGATTAAGCACAACCCCCTAGTGGCAACGCTGATCGTATTCGGGTACGAACCTTGGACCTTGTCCACGTCAGGTTGGAAGCACTAGACTCGAGTTTCGCTCGCGTTTGAGCGCGTCAGTAAAGCATTTCCCTGACTGGGCCCGGGAACGAACTAAAGATCCTTGGCGTGTGAGGCGGGTGTGCAACCACTGACTACGCGACTCACGCTAGACGCGACTAAATTATCATACTAGAATATCACAACGTCACCCTTTGTAGACCTGTTGTAGGCTTGTTGTTTGTCATATCTCGGCAAGTTTACGTTCAGTAGTTTGCCATTATCTTCACAAGCCTTCATGACAAAACACATTTCAATGGCAGTAAACGACGCCAATGGCTGTCTTGGGACATCCTCGTCCGGTAGGGACAGTCATGAGTCACTGGTGACACCAAACAGTCATCCAGATACTGAAGGCAAATACCTTAACTAAAACAAATAAATTTAAAATTGGCACATGGAATACTAGAACATTAAATGAGTTTGGAAAGTTGCACAATGTTATAAGTGAAATGGAAAGCATGAAAGTGAATATCCTAGGCATAAGTGAGATGAGATGGAAGGGATCGAGCAAAATTATAAACCACAAACACACAGTAATTTATTCTGGATGGGATACACGCGAAAAAGGAGTAGGTCAGTAGGACTAATATATGATAAACAAACAGCCAAGTCATTTGATGTCTCCTTCAACCCACTCCTCTGCCTCTTCTTCTCTGCCCCATGTTATCCCCGCTGACTGTTGTCAAAGATATCGATCACAAAGCACGCACTCCGTTGCTTCGGCGGTAATTCTTTTTTATTTTCCATGGTTTGTTTGATTGACAGGCAGGAACTAACTGGTCACCCTAGTAGAGCCTGCCTGCTAGGGAAGCGGCAGGGGATGTCCCTCAGGAGTCCATACGCCTGGCGCCGCCCCGCCCGCATACCAGACGTTAAATATTTGTCAGTGAATTTGTGATTGTGATTGAGTATATGTATATGCGAGGGAGTGTGCATTTGTGTGTTATTGAGTGAGTGCATAACTGAGTTTGTGCAAATGATGTAAGTATGTATGCAGGTATAAGTGTTTTTACGAATGTGCGTGTGCACCTGTGTCTGGCTGTCTCATAACATGGTAATATGCATTGTTTATGTTTACAATATTCATTTGACAATGTTATTTTCCTATGTTAATGTATCATGCACTATTGATGTACGAAAGATGAGTGATTGGAGGGGTCGAATGTAAGACGGGCTTGGGTGCCCAATTTGTGACCCGTTGAAAAGTTCGTTCGTTCGTTCGTTTATAGCCTTTGGAAATCCAGCTAGTTTGCCAGCAGAGCCGAACCCGCGCCAGACTGGCGTTTTTCTTCAATTTTCCTTCCACTCCAGAAGAATGTGCAGCCGGCACCTATTTCACAGATTTGGTCTTCACCTGCAGGCCGTGTCTCGCCTAAGGCTGCAATCTCGATGCTGTACCTGCCCAACTCTCCCGAAGCCAGTGCTGTACCATATGGAGTCTCCGTCGCGAAGTGGTCAAACCCCCTAACTCGGGCTCCAAAGGTTGTGGGTTCGATTCCGGGCCGCATCCTTCGGTTAAGTAGTGCATTTTTTCGGAGACTCCTGTGGGTCGTGGCTGGAGCTACGGAGTTCGACCTTTTGTGCGACGCTTTCCGCGCTGCTGAAATAGACTGACCCATATGGGATAAAATCCCGGTGCAATTAAGTCGACCCTGTCGAGATTTAAGCGACATTTTTAAGTGCTGTACGTCTCTCTGGGCCAGACACGCCTTCTCTATCGTGTGCGTACATTCCAAGTCCCGATAGTTATGGAAGTATGGTTAGGTTTCTTTTGCTTTACCCGTTTTTACTTTGGTTTTATGTCGACCGCAGTTATAGGGTACCCACCAACCGTGGCTAGCTGGTTTAGGTAATGTTGAAGCAAGCAATGTGTAGGGCAGTTTTTCTAGCCCCTTCCTGGTGCTATAAAGGTGGGAAGTGCTTTCCTATAGAGGCTGCTCAGTCTCTCAGGGAACTGCCGAATCCCACTGCTGCTCCAGTCAGTAGAAGACGACCACATGACTGAGCCGCATGTCTGCAGGTCTACGACTATGACTGCCAGCGTACCCACGCCTGCCGCTTTGCCGCTCGCCCATCGCCACAGGGCTTGAAGGTGATATATGAAGTTGGATGAAGAATGACTTGCGCGATGAACTGGATTAAAGTGAGGAAGAGTTGCGCAATTCGTCGACCTCAGTC
This sequence comes from Cepaea nemoralis, assembly GCA_014155875.1. Taxonomy (NCBI): domain Eukaryota; kingdom Metazoa; phylum Mollusca; class Gastropoda; order Stylommatophora; family Helicidae; genus Cepaea; species Cepaea nemoralis. Next base: position 19,289 of record JACEFZ010017405.1, on the reverse strand, counting down.
TCTCGCCTGAGTCCATCTGAGTTCAGTGGCAAGACAAGTCAAGACGACTGGAGACGAATACAGGTGCAGTGGTGGACATCGAGCTCTACGTGCCTTGCCGTGCTCATTGCGTTCCACAACGCTTTGCAGGTAAACGCCGTCTTGCCCGATGAACCATCAATGATTTCTTCCGCGCAGTCTGTCGAATCCTGTCTTCACATGCTGGCTAGGCATACCCTAGTTCACCGATTGGTTTCACGCCGAATCGGTTACCCTCGCCTGGTTTTGCCGGCCTGTCACAGCCGTTGTCACGGAGGTGGCCACTGTCTCATGCTGACAGCTACATGGAGCCACAGGCGTGGTCTGTATGTCAAGCTTGGACCAATGGAGAATGGGCCCTGCAATGATTATTGTCTGATACATTCATTGATGCCGCTAAACTTTTCTAAATAATATTAAGAGTGACTGAGAATACTTAGAGTATGAAAGAATTTATATTTTGTTTGTAGTATGCATGGGTGCAAATGATTACTCCACCATTATCATCAACAAGTAATGTCTAGGTCATTACACCTTGCGATGAATGTAAAATCATCATGTGTATATGAATGTATATGTTCTATTCGCAAATGTAACACACACACACACACACACACACACACCACACAACACACACACACACACACACACACACACAGCGCGCACAACGCGCACCTTGTAAATACACAGTTTTGTAAGCCACGAAAGTTTAAAAAAATAGAAAAATATTTGATGGGCCTCCTTCCTTCGTTACTTACAAAAGGAATCCGTGTGTACATGCACCATGCCATTAATGTTATATTATCATATGTATGTATGAATGTATTTCTTTTATTCGCACATGTTTCACTTAACACTAACAAATGGCAACGCTATGTGATATACACAAACAAAAGAAACACACATTACACCATGTAAATACACACTGTTTTGTATAAAAGAAATGTTTTGAAAACATCACGGAAGTGAGTCTCCTACCCCGAAAGGGAAGGGAAGGGAATCCCAAGATAGTACCACTGGGAAAAAATACTAAAAAGAAGATCGTGTTCACAGGTTGAGGCCCTTCCATTACAATTTGGTTGGGTTGACGCCTGGAATCACCCCAAATGTGGGAGCCTCGAGTGCGAAATTTTCTCGTAAGGGGGAAATGCGTTCGTGCTATCCCCTCAAAAAAATTGAGATTTCTGTTGAGATTTTCAGAACATTGACTACTTCTATATATGCTTAGGTTTAGCCAAACGTGTGCTGGATAATGTCGCAATATAATAATCGTGTTTATTCTGCTATTGACAAATGCTTGCTTGCTTGCTTGTTTTCGCTGGCTGTGAAGTCCAGCGCGAGGTCCTGTATGTGGGATGAAGACATCCTGTTGTCCAACATCAGTGTGATGTCATACAGAACATGAGGTTTGAGTGAGTATCCGTTGTCCCATGTCTGGCTTATTGGTGTGCAGACTGGTGGTTCCTCGCCGTGCAGGCAGACACTCTCCGACTTCGGAGGAATCCGCTATTGATAAATGTATCACCTTCGTGTGCAATGCTAATATCCTTAGGCAGTCTTGATTCGCCATCTCACACCGTCGCCAGTTTATGGCCGGGTCTTTGTTGTTGTCTCGATTGTGCTAAGCCATCCTGGCATATATCTCTTCATTTCCACATCCTCTTTTCCCGTCAAGTTTCCCAGTGGTCACTAAGTTTTCAAGTTTATTTCTCACCGTACCGTCATTTTTAAACAAAACTGGACTGTTTGCGTTTAATTTTTCTATCCAGATTACGTGTTTTTCATTTGTTCCTTGAAAGAACTTTCTCATTCATTTTTCTGTCCATCCATGGCATTCTTTGCATCATCCTCAGAAATCTCATTTCAACCGTCATTCGATGTGTCCTGGCTTGTCTGCGGTGAAGCTGTATAAATATAAACAATATAACATAACACGAAGTAGTGCAGTTTGACAGAACACAATGGCGGGAAACTGATATATTGTCTGATCTAGAAATCATGTTTCAAGATGTGGATGATCAAGTGAGAAATGTTGAAGATTCAATCAGTTTGGCTGCAGAAAGAACTATTCCGAAATTAAAGAAAGTGGGTTCGAAAACATGGATGACTGAAGCAATGTTACAAGCTAATGGAAACAAGACAACATGGATGACTAAAGCAATGTTACAACTAATGGAAACATGAAAACAGAACAAAAATAATCCTGCCAAATAATCCTTTCCAGGAAAGACAGAATATTATGTAAGGCGGCAAAAGAAGCATGGCTAGAGAAAAATTGCATAGAAGTTGAAAAACAACACTACAGTAAAAATGCCAAACTAATGCACAACAGAATTCAGGAGCTTACTAATCAAAGAACAAGTACATCAGCAGGCTGCCCAAAGACAAAAGATGAAAAAATCATAATAGAAAAAAGATCAGATTTTGCATGTATGATCAGATTATGTGAACAAACCTTTGTGATGATAACAGAGAAGAACAGTATGATATGTAAAATAATAATGAAGGAGCATCAATCTTGAAGATGGAGTTTCAGAATGCTCTTACCCATATGAAACCTTTCAAGCCCCGAGATACAGACAGCATCACAACAGAAATTATTAATGCTTTAGAAGAATATAGAATAGATAAAGTTACCAGACTGCTGAATACAATATATGATACTGGAGATATACCTCATAAATTATGTAATTCTTTATTTATTGCAATTCCAAGGAAATCAGGAGCCTTGGAATGTGATCAACATCGAACAATTATTATAATGAGTCACTTCACGAAGATTTTGCTAAGAATTATCATGCAAAGAGTTAGGAAGAAAATACAACCTGAAATAGGAGAAGAACAATGTGGGTTTGTAGAAGGCAAGAGGTACAGTAAATGCTGTGTATATACTGAGACCATTAATTGAACGTTCTATAGAAGTAAACAAAGATCTACGCCTTTGCTTTATTAACAACACAAAGGCTTTAGATAAAGTGAGACATGTCGACATGATACGAATGCTTGACGTTCTACAAATTGATGGAAAAGACGTCAGACTTGTGTGTGTGTGTGTGTATATATATATATATATATATATATATATATATATATATATATATATATATATATATATATATATATATATATATATATATATACTGGCTGGCTCTGCACCCCCTGTAGATGGCCAGCCCATGGATCGTGCCGATGTTATTAACGTCCTTAAAGATTTGGCGAGAACAGAGGATTTTGACGTCAGTTATTCCACATCGCTGTCCAGGATGAAAGACATGGGAGTAAGAATCGGCACAGCCAGACGCGAGAGGTACATCGGGAAAACAAAGTGCCTCGTCAACCAACACAGAACTGGCACTATTAGCCACCGGACGCTGATGCGTATGCTGGGGGGAGGATCTGAGCACCTATGGACATGTCCGGAGTGCCACGAAGATACCCCAACTGATAACTGATAACTGATAATTGAAAAGAGAAAAAGAGTGTTGAAGGGCTATATAGAACCTGTACTTTTGTGTGGATGTGAAGCGTTACCAATGAGCAGACAAACTGAAAAACATCTGATGGCTGTGGGAATGTGGTTTCTGAGGAAAATGCAAAGAATACCATGGACAGACAGAAAAACCAATGAACAAGTCCTTCAAAAAACAAATGAAGATCGTAAACTGATTAGAGACATTAGACGTAGACAGGCATTTTTTTTTTGGGGGGGGGGGGCATGTTATAAGAAGAAATGAATTGGAGAACTTGGAGACAACTGGCAAGATCGAAGGGAAGAGACCAAGTGGAAGACCGAGAAGTAATTACCTGAATGACTTGGCCACGTGGCATGGTCGAGACAGAGCTACGGAACTGATCCACGACTCTGGTGATCGAGCGAGATGGCAAAACATGACCGCCCACGCTTATCGGCATGGACACATGATGGATGGATGGAGTCATGGTTCGTTATCTCACACCGTCGCGTCTATGGGCGAGCCTCTGTTTTTGTCTCGCTTATCCTAAGCCATCCTGACACATATCTCTTCGTTTCCACATCCTCTTTTCCCGTCAGGTTTCCTAGTGGTCACTAATTTCTCAAGTTTATTTCTCATCTTACCATGATTTTTAAACAAAACCGATCAGTGTTGCCATCTCCCTTTGATGAAAAAGCACCAAAATCGACCCAAAAAAGCACCAGAAAGCATCAACATTTTTTGGAAAGCACCAAAAAAAAGCACCAACTGTTTTTATTACAAATATAACAAGGTAGCACATTATAATTTATTATTATCACTTCATATTGCAGTGAAGTTTATTCCAGATCCGCCAAATCCCAATCAGAACTACTCTCGAGCCAAAAAAGCACTAAATTGCAATAATATTTTTTGGGAAAGCACTAAAACAAGCACTGGCGGTATTCATTCAAAATGCTATAAAGTAGCACATTATAATTTATTATTATCACTGAATATTAGAATGAAGTTTATTCCAGATCTGCCAAATCCCAGTCAGGCAACTCCTCTTCAGTTTCTGTAGTTATTTCCTGCTGTGTTTGCTCCTGCGATGATAAGGATGATGATTGAAAGAAACGTGTATATGCCTTCTGTGATCCAATTTTTCGTAGAATATCCTTAGGTAGTTTTTAATCATAACAGCATTTACCATATCTTTTCATTCCATATCGAATAGTCAAACTCTTGATGCTCAGTCTCACATCTGACTGAAAATACGCTCCACGTCCGCATTAGAATGAGGTAAAATGAGCACAGTTAAAGATAAATCTGTAAGATCTTGGAAAGGATTTTCACCGGTGGCATCCCTGTATGAGGCTATTTCTGCCCACAGTCCAAGTATGTCAGAGGTCTATGTCCACTGCATATGATGAAGTTTTCTCCACTGGAAATCGATGCGGGTGAGAGTAGCTGCATCTTCTACAAACATTTTAGCAAGATCCAATATACAGGGCGTCATTGGCTGTAGACATTCACTTCCACTAAGACATGACATAGACTGCAACACTCGAACGTTATCGGGCAAACGTAAAAGCAGCTGTGTCAACAGCTCTATTAAAAACTGGATGCACCTTCCACGAATTTCTTTCTCATCGGGAACCTGGTAGCCTGCTATTTAGTTTGATGTGTTGTGTGTGTGTGTGTGTGTGTGTGTGTGTGTGTGTGTGTGTGTCGGTGTGTGTGTGTGTGTGGTGTGTGTGTGTGGTGTGTGTGTGTGTGTGTGTGTGTGTGTGTGTGTGTGTGTGTGTGTGTGTGTGTGTGTGTGTGTTGGATCCTGTATATCTGCTTCGAATTTCTTATTCACACTTTGAACTTCTCCGAGAATATGCTTGAGAAATATGAGATACACATAGTTTTTCATGTCGCTAAACATAGAATGTAGAAGTTCTGCTGTATAACAGCGCTCGTTGGGTCTTGCTATATCAAAATGAGTTCTTAGCTCGACCCACTGCTGCAATATTCTGACAATGGCAGATTGAATGGACATCCATCGTGTCTGGCTTAATTGAAAAACCTTCAGCGGATGATCTCCATCATTTATTGAAGCAAAAAGCTCCCTGTACTTTGCCTGACGAAGACTTGAGTGAGAAAACCAGTTATATGTTTCTCTAATCATGAACTCTATGTTCCTGGGCAGACAAGCAGCTGCAGCCTGTGACACTGCCAGCTGAAGGGAATGACATACACACCTAACTAGTACCAGATGAGGAACTTCGGATTTCAATTTTGTATATACTCCATTGTTTACACCTTCATGACAGATGCATTGTCAGTGCCGAGTGCAACTAGTCTTTGCAACTCAAGTCCATTCTTGTTTAAACAATCTTTTAACGCATTGCATATTGCCTGCGCGTTGCAGTCACTCACTTCAACTAAATCGTATTAAAGGGAGTTAAATTACGTGAATATTGCGCGGTAATGTACTAAGACTGTTTTACTCCCTCGCTTCAGTTCAAATTCTGCTTTTTACTGTTCCCAAAATGATTTTGAAAATAATTTTTACCCACCCCTAAAAAAGCACCAAATAATATTGTGAAGCACCAAATTGGCGCGACCGCGCTAAATGCAAACTTTTGCACTAAATGACTTGAAAAAGCACTAAATTTGGTGCGAAAAGCGTCAAAATGGCAACACTGAAACCGATCTGTTTGCGTAAAATTTTTCAGTCTAGTTTACGTTTTTTGTTTTATTTCATTTGTTCCTTGAAAGAACTTTCTCGCTCGTTTCCTGTCCATCCATGGCATTCTTTGCATTCTCCTCAGGAATCTCATGTTCACTGCCATTAGATGTTTACTAGCTTGTCTGCGGTAAAGCTGTAGAAATATAAATATTATAACATAACACGGATTAGTGCAGATTTACAGAACACAGTGACGGAAAACAAAGGACGTTGCGACGACTAGCCTTCATCAGCCAAGTGCGCCCAGGGAGGCCAGATCCATTGTAAAATTCCGCCCCGCTGCAGATTCGAACTGATGACCACGGAGCCGACAGGCAAGCATCTAGCCACTACCCTAGCCTGGCTTCAGTGTTGAAAGCGTACTTACAGTTGAAAAAGATTCGCTTTCTTGCGTGTAGGGAACATTCTAACGAAATATTTGTGTCCATTGATTTCTTCTTCTTCTTCCGCGTTCATCCGGAATGTTTTTTCAGACATCATTGCGGTGTGTCTAAGTTAGGCACACTTGGGCCGAAACCCTTAGACCAACACATCCGACTTTAGCGTGCATTTTTTACCAGGTTACATTCCTTGGGGGACTCTCACTGTTGTGGTGCCGTCCACACCCCAGCTGGTAAAGTTAGAACGGTCGAAGACTTTACGGTCCGCCCTCAAGCGAAGGCAGGGACAGTCCATGGCCATATCCCGCTGTCCAAGGAGGCTTCCATAATTGCAGAGCCGTTACATGGCCATGGCGCTCTGGTACAGGGCTCACCCAAGGAATCGCCACGTCCCGCACATGGCTGCTTTAATGCCTCACTTCCATGTATTGGGCGTTTCGTTGGCCTCACGCCACTCCTCGCACAAACCAGGAACGGTCAGTCTGCAGAAGACATCCACTCAGCGAGATTTCGGTTCGGACGTGTGCTCGACAAACAAAATTGTCAGAGCTGTTCCGGGCACGATGGACATTTCACTTGTATGTAATTGCGTTGTGCCAGTTTTAATTTGCCACCCTTAGGCCGGCGCATCCGACTTCGGCTGGCGTTTTTTAATTAGGTTAAGCTTCTCCCGGTTTCGAGGGACATTAGACTCTTACTGTTGTGGTGTCGTCAACATCTCAGCTGGTCAAGGTAGAACGGTTAAAGACGTCACGTTCACCCTCAAGGGAAGGCAGGGGCAGACCATGGCATTCCCCGCCATCCAAGGAGGCTTCCATAATTGCAGAGCCGGCACATAGCGCTCTCAAACTGGGCTCACCCAAGGAATCGCCACGTCCTGCTCATGGCTGCTTTAATTCCTCACTTCCGTGTATTGGGTATTTCGTTTGGCCACTGGCCGCTCTCCACGCAGACCAGGGACGGACAATCTGCGGAAGACATCCACTCGGCAAGTTTTTGCTTCGGGCTTCTACATAATGGCTTCGTTAGCAAAGCGTTCCATTTCGTGTCAATGAGACGCTCTTCCACCTTTGACTACGTTCAGTCAATGAGTATAGATACAGTCTTTCATCGTAACCATGGCGTGCGATTGAGGCGCTTTTTCCACCTTTAGTTAGTTAGATAGTTAGTTAGTTAGTTAGTTAGTTAGTTAGTTAGTTAGTTAGTCGACAGATCACCTGCATTGCACATCGAACCATTCAGTCTAAAAGTGCTCGGATCCCCTCCTCAGCAAATCCTGCAGCGTGTAGCGGCTAACGACACCAGTTCTGTGTTGGTATATCAATCTTCTTTGGCTTCCTGTGTAGTGTTATTGTTTGGCCACCTCTCTTTTAATTTATTGTTCTCACAGTCTTGACATGGTTATAGATTTACAGTCATCACATGTTTCACGCAAAAGTCTTACTTCTCGTAGAGCATTCAGAATGTCAGCCTGGTTCATGGCGCGTCCGCCACTCATTTCCTAGTACTCCCGCATACCCTGGCACGAAGATGAAACTAATCTTTGCCAGCCGAGACCTCTCCAGAGACAGCAACCATTCTCTTCGGATCCACCTCACCTCTATCCTCTTGATCATGTTCATTGAGTCGCTAAGGAAACATGCCCTAGTGAATGTCTGTGTCTCGGGCCATGTTATTGCTTTACTTACTGCCATGACTTCCATAGTCAGGCTACTTGTGGTTTCAGTGAAAGCACCAGAGTCCTCCTTCACAATTCTCCCTCCGGCCTGAGCCGTAAAGACCTTAGTAACCGCTCACATTGTATGCTACATGTGCTGCCGGCTTAACACCTTACTTCCATGCATCAGTGAGCGAGAAAAGGCCAGGCCCTCTCATCCGGGGATCCCTAATATCCCCAAACTGAGAGCCTTCGAACAAGTATCTGAACCAGCATGTAGCGTGCTCAGCATCTCACCGCTATTTTGAGGTAGGTGAGTATCGGCCCGGCTCTCAGATCCCAGGATTAATAGCTTAGAGGCGTTCAGCCATATCCCTCATCTGAGAGCCTTGTATGTGTCCTGATCGAGAATTTCTACCTTCATGCGCCTGATTTGAACTTCTGGCTGCTATCCTCAGTCTACCTGCAGAACAGCAGGTTGTGTCTCTCTTGGTCTGGTCCCTCACCCAAGGCCTGTCCGACATGTAGTTGCGCTTAAATCGGCAGAGCTCTTGGGGTCATTGGGACACGCAAACCCCTCTACCACGACGGGGTGGAGACATGTCATAGGGATGTCCATGGAATTGAGAGGTAGAAAAATGTTGTAAACTAAAGGGGAACAATCTAATACATATGAATGGTCCCATTGTTCTAAGAGAAATAACTCACGCAATATTACTAGAAATGTTTGTTTGTAGGTTCTGACGATAAACACTTAATGTTTGAAAAGGATACCTACAATTCCTATTTATATGCGACGATAGAATGCAAACCGTACTCAATGTCTGCGAGAAATTAATGTACGTAATGTAATAAATACCGGTCTAACTGACCTGGAGATTAAACGACTTTACCCGTGTCAAGGTCCTACACTGTACTGAGACAGACTAGTGACAGTAGAGGGGTGAGGACTTATAGGACATAGAGACAGGACGTCTATAAAGGTATAGACTGAATAGAAAAGCACCCAAGCCAGGACGTAATAATAGATATGACTAGACTCGGGTGGGAACACTAACGTATTATAGTTAGGACAATAGAGGGACCGACCCAGGGGTAGGGGGCGGGCAGACGTAGACGTGACAACGTGAAGTAGAACAGAACTCTAGAAGGAAGAGACGATAGTGCTGCGTGCAAAGGGGATTAGCACGCACCCCACGAGGGAGTTTGACCGCGTAGGCAAGCTGCGAGCGGAGGTAAGACAGACGGGGGGGGGGGGGACAGACGGCTTTCTGACTGAACGTGGTTCTAAGTTATTGTCTATGAACGCATGCAATGTTTTGCGAGAGTTTTTTGTGAATCCATACATTGTGTAATGTGATTAATAAGTATTCTCTATTTATGTACAGGCAAAGAACGCCTTAGAGAATTGCCAGGCTTGCCTGAATAAATATTGTAGATAAAACATGTGTGCCTATTATTATTATTTGTGAGGTACAGATGAGGGTTGCCTGAGTGCAGGACTGTGACAGGCAACCCGCTTTTGGTGTCAGAAGTGCTTGAACCCATACCCGGAGGTGCAGAAGTGGAAATTCTATCACTAAAGTTGACGCAGAGCCTATCCCATCATGTGACGATCTGATCCTAAATATGTCAGCATCTATCATTTTTTTCTAAACTTGACCTGACGAAAGGATACTGGCAGATCCCGATGGAGAAACATTCTGTTAATCTTACTGCATTTGCTACACTTTTAGGGCTTTATGAGTGGCTTTTTCTTCCTTTTGGACTTCGAAACGCACCTGCCACTTTTGTCCGCCTCACTAGGGAACTTCTCCATGGAGTAATAAATGTGCAGACATACATTGATGACATATGCATCCATACGACAGACTGGACAACTCATCTACAAACTTTAAGACTCGTTTTCGACAGAATAAAGTTGTTTGGACTGACAGTAAAATCGGCAAAAGTCGAGTTGGCGTTGGAGGAGATAGATTTCCTTGGCCACACAATTTCCAATGGCCAGTTAAAGACCGACAACATAATTATTACTACAATTTTGAATCTTACTATTCCAACAACAAAAAAGCAAGTAAGAAGCTTGCTGGGGCTAGTAAATTATTACAGCAAATTTATCCCCAATTTGGCACAAATAACGTGTGTATTTTCGGACCTATTAAAATCTTCTGCGAAGATAAACGTTCAAGATGCTATTTTACAGAATGCTATGTCAGAATTAAAGTACATGTTCAGCAGAGTTCCCATCTTACGCTTGCCTAACCCTGAGTTGCAATATATTCTTAGATGTGGCGCCAGTGCAACAACGATCTCTGGTGTACTACTCCAAGAACATGAATAGATCCTTCATACTATCTTGTATTTGAGCCGTAAGCTTACCACAGCTGAATCACGGTATGATGTGTCTCAGTTGGAAGCTCTCGCTATTGTATATTGTATAACTAAGCTTCATACATACTTGGCTGGAACTCACTTCATTATAGAGACCGACAACTCCCCCTTTTAATTATGGAGAAAGGTCAGCCGAAAAACAACAGAATCTATCGATGTGCTTTGATTCTCCAGAATTACTCCTTCAGCATTAAACACATTAAAGGAAGTAATAATAACGAGACCATCAGGTATTGAAGTGATGGAGAAGGCAGATGTAGCACTGCCATAGGTATCTGCATTAAGCACTAAGTAGCTCACATATGTACTGTGCTAGTAGTGGTAAAAGATAAGACAATGTAAATATTAACACGTGAACTTACCACGAACTCTAGTAATGCCATATACCAAGTACATTACATTTAGAGAGGCTACTAGGACAGATAAACTGTGATACTATGGTGAACATTTTATGATACGCTACAGAGTCACTTAGAGTTACAGTGAGTTACCTAGTGACAGTAGAGGGGTGAGGACTTATAGGACATAGAGACAGGACGTCTATAAAGGTATAGACTGAATAGAAACAGCACCCAAGCCAGGAAGTAATAATAGATATGACTAGACTCGGGTGGGAACACTAACGTGTTATAGTTAGGACAATAGAGGGACCGACCCAGGAATAGGGGGCGGGCAGACGTAGACGTGACAACGTGACGTAGAACATAACTCTAGAAGGCAGAGACGATAGTGCTGCGTGCAAAGGGACTAGAAGGCAGAGACGATAGTGCTGCGTGCAAAGGGATTAGCACGCACCCCACGAGGGAGTTTGACCGCGTAGGCAAGCTGCGAGCGGAGTTAAGACTGACGGGGGGACAGACGGCTTTCTGACTGGACGTGGTTCTAAGTTATTGTCTATGAACGCATGCAATGTTTTGCGAGAGTGTGTTGTGAATTCATACATTGTGTATTGTGATTAATAAGTATTCTCTATTTATGTACAGGCAAAGAACGCCTTAGAGAATTGCCAGGCTTGCCTGAATAAATATTGCAGAGAAAACATCTGTGCATATTATTATTATTTGTGAGGTACAGATGAGGTTTGCCTGAGTGCAGGACTGTGACAATCCGTAATCCCGTTTATCCACGTAGGGTAACTTAGCTCTCGAGAATTGATTGCGGTTTTCGCCGCGTTGGTTACTTACGTGATAAATGAGCCGGCCGCTCAGAAAGCAATGACAAACTACTCTGCATAATCTTGCCAAGAAATCAACAACAGTGGTAAAATGCTGGTGTTGACAGCGATGTCCTGTAAAGGATAAGCAAAAAAAACAAAATGTAATAAATAGTATGCAGTCATAACACAAATAATTAGAGAATCTTGCTGCATTTGACGTTTGGAGATCTTGATGTATTTTGTAAATGTAAAAGAAAACACCAGTAACAACAGTTTTCAACTAAATAAAGCCACATTAAACAAAAAGATATGTAATTTAAATTATGCTTAGGGACTTAAGAACGTAATTTATTTCAAGGGACATTCAATCAATCAAACAAGCATGTGCCATGCCGGAAAGCGTGGGCAGTCATGATTCGCCATTTCACTCGATCACCAGCGTCGTGGATCAGCTCAGTGTTCCTGTCTCGTCCATGCCATGTGGCCAAGCCATCCAGGTGTTTTCCTCTCGATCTTTCTCTTGGTCTGTTCCCTTCGATCTTGCCAGTTGTCACTAAGTTCTCCTATCCATTTCTTCTCATAACATGTCTAAAAAAAATTGACTGTCTACGTCTAATTTCTCTAATGAATTTACGATTTTAATTTGTCTCCTGTAGTACTTGGTCATTGATTTTTCTGTCTGTCCATGGTATTCTTTTCATTTTCTCAGAAACCACATTTCTGCAGCCATAAGATGTATTTCAGCTTGACTGCATCATTGTCCAAGTTTCACATCCATACAAAAGTACAGGCTCTATGTATCCCCTCAACACTCTTTTTCTCGTTAGAGTTGACATCTTTTTATTGGTCAGAATGGTTTTCATATTGCTAAATGCTACTTTCGCCATGGCGATTCTTGTTCTAATCTCTTCCAGGCATCTCCCATCAGATGCTATGACTGTTCCAAGATAATTGTACCGATTCACTTGTTGAAGAATTGTCCCATTTACTTGTATAATACATTATGGTACTTCGTTCTTCCTAGTGACGACCATAACCTGTGTCTTCTTACAATTTAATTCTAGCCCCAGTTGCTCACTGTATACAACAGCCGCGTCCATTAATTGTTGCAGTTCCTGTGCATTGTCTGCAAGGGACATAACTAAGAGTATCATTGCTGTATTATGTAATTTAAAAAAAAATTGTATTATATATATATATATATATATATATCTTAATGTTTCATAAAATATTTAAAGAAATTATCTAGAGATATACCGATTATAATGAATGTGATAAAACATTTAAGGCATCTTCAAAAAGTTTGTAAAAATTTTGGAGCTTTATTAGGTATATGATAATTTTCTAACGCATTTCTGTGTTTTTCTCCGATAGAACATTCAATGTGTTATCCCTTTCGTGACATCCGGAAATTCAAGCGACTGATTAATGTAATTTTTGTCCGGCCTGTTATACAGGCTAAATACAAGAAATGATAACTTCTCGGCCTTTTGGCTAAGATCAAAGTGTAGTATCTCTACGCTTGTTCTTGCCAGGGGTCGGGATGATCCCCCAACACAACCGACACACAGGGACGTGGGGACCTGATATGGCGGCTCTGGCTTGTCTAAGACCGTGAGCCATTCTGAAAAAAAGAAATTTAGTGTTGAAAATCTCTTGCAGAACGTCGCAGTCAACCACATCATTTTTGGGTGTTCGTGATATCTTGGCAAGTTTACGTTCAGTAGTTTGCCATTGCTTTCTGAAGGACACTATACCAATTGGTCACAAAACAACGCAAGGCGGTCAGTTGCAAAATCTCACGCAGCTGTGTTTCTAACGAGGGTATGTGGGATTACGAAATGCGTCCGTAACACCTTCACTACGAAGCCTGCACAGGCCAAATTAGTTAGTTAGTCTTTCCTCTTGAGCCCAAGGCGGCGCATAGGACAGAGGTCATGGCTCTCCATGTCTGACTGCTATCTGTTGTAGATCTTGGATGTTCACATGGCAGACAAATTTCAAAAACAGCGGGGGTGTGTCTTGTTGAAGCGGTAATACTCTTAAAATGATTGAGTGAATGCGGGGGCAATAAAATATATACCGCATATAAACAAACATTGAAATCTGCTGTACAATCTCCAGAACAAAATTTTTTTTTGTGTGGTGGACATAATTATAAGGTTATATGCTAAATCTCATTATTTTCCCTTAGTTGGTTGCTGAGATATTGAATTTTATATTGAGGCAACAACCAAAAACCACACTATAGACGATATATCTGGTGTTGAGAACCCTGTAGATGTCATTGTGCTTCCTAGGTATGTGAAGCTGTTGACATTTTCAAGAACCTAGTTGTTTAATTTGGTGTCGTCTGAACTGTTAGTAAGATCGATAGTTTTTGTTTTTATGGTGTTAATTTGGAGGCCAATTTGCCCTGAAATATTTTGGAGATGGTTTATTTTCTCTTGGGCATCTGGGTGTGTTGAACACAAAAGCACTATGTCGTCGACAAAATTCAGGTCTTCTAGAATTTTGTCAACCCAATGGATACCCATATTTGTGTTGTTTGTACATTTGCGCATGACTGTCAAAGACTCAGTTATATAAGAATGAAGACCACCCTGAAAGAGTGGTCTACCTCAAGTAGAATAGAGGTAACCCAGTGCCCCTACATGAGGGCAGGGTAGGGAATAGATAGGAAGGGGAACTATTAAATAGTCCTCTCATGGGACACGGAGGTGTCAACCAGAGAGTAAGCACTCTGGTCACGGCATAATCACGCCAACGTGATAGACACGGAAAACTGGACTGCAACTCAAGAGAGGCCACTACTCTAAGCGTGTCGAATGATGCAGCACGCAAAAAGCCGTAGTGCGCCCCAAGTCCTTCCGCGTTCTGTGTAAACAGCACGCGGCGAATAGTCAGACAGGGGACAGACTTCGTAGTGAGCGCATCGCTTAGCGTCGATGCGTATTTCGTTAGCCGAGTAGATAGATTAGCAGTAGGGTTAGGAAACGACTAGTGATAGGCAATTCTGTGCATTCATGTATGATTTATTAGCGACTGGTTTTTGTGCATTGATGTAATGGAAAGAGCCAATAAAATGTGTAATCAATTCCTCTCGTACGACTAACAAATCTTTTTGTGTGGTGCGAGAGAAGTTATCCCGGAATGCCTGTGACATCGGTTGATGACAGGCTAGGATAAAAGTGGTGTCAGAAGTGTAGCTTGGACATTTGTTCAAGCTAAAACACTCACCCACGGCTCTAAAATAGTAGTATTGTCAGTAATCACAGGGCTTAATTTATGTTAGTGATAATGGCGTGTGCAGACAGAACAAAGTGCGAGCTGTGCCCATCGTGACCAATTTACGTTTATTTATACTTATTGAATTGTTTTGTGACTTATGAACATGTTTTCTTCTGATTTGTAAGTATTATTATTATAGTTTTGTATCATTTATTTTTGCAATTACTTATTTATTTACGAGTATTTGTCAAACATGATTCACGGCGGAGCGATACACAAGAAATGAGCCGACAACAATATCGATTTTTCCAATCTAAAAATAGCGTTGCGCCTCTGACGTATCGCGACTGACAAACAGCTGCGTTTCGCCATTTTCAATCAGCGACGGAGTGTTTACAAATCGCAAAGCGGCTGCTCGCCTGAATATTTGCCTTATACCAAATATTATTTGTTTATATAAGCTATTTATTGAATATATTTATTTATGTGAACATTATTATTACCTTTATATTTATTTCAAAGCATTTATTTAATTATTTGTATACTTTTTCTATTTCTTACCGTCGCGATGGCACTACTTTCGCTATGCAAATAAGACACAGTCAGCACAGCACTTCCATAAATTAAACAGATAGATTTAGGGAAGGCAGAAGACGTTAGAACGAAGACAGGACAGTGACATTTATTATTAATTAAACCACATTTTGTTGTCCGGGGGCATGTGATTGTACAAAATTGTCTAAAGTCATATGTCGTTTACAATTGGTTAATTATTATTGCTCTTGTAAACCAGGGAGAACAACAGCTGGTCATAAGCACAACGCAAGGTGTATGTCGTAGTGCCAAACAATTGGACCTGAGGTGCCAAACGGGTGTACATGATTGATTTGGAATGCTAAGATGAGTATACCCAAAGTATTTTCAATGCAATATGATTAATAATGCATCTCTTTTTCAGGGTGTGATCTATTAGCATATTGTTTGTATGATCTATTTTTCAGGGTGTGATCGGAGAGTATATTTTTTGTACACAGGGAATTAAAAACCTAATATATCAAATATAAATAAGTAAGTAAATATTTGAGTGCCTATCAACTCTAGCTAATTACCTAACAACATGGCAACTTTAGCTGATTTTATAAAAGCAGGCAAGGAATTAGAATACACAGGAAAGGAGTTAGAGCAATATGCTGAGCAAAAATTTAGGGAAGCAAAAGATGCTGAGAGAGATGAACGTGCACGAGAAAGACAACATCAGAAGGAGATTGGAGAACAAGAAAGACAACACCAAAAGGAGATTGTAGAACTAGCTGAGATAACTAAACAGAAGCAGTTAGAACATGATAAGGAGATTAATCAAAAACAAATAGAACATGATAAGGAGATTAAACAAAAACAATTAGATCAGGAAAGAGAATTAAAGCAAAAACAATTAGATCAGGAGAAAGAATTAAAACAAAGAGAGATAGATGAAATGGCAAGAGTGAAAGAAAAACAAATACAAGTTGAATCAGAGACACAGTTAAAGATGAAAGGTATGGATGTAGATTCACACTTAGAGATCTCTGCTACAAAACTAAAAAGTCAGCAAGAAGAAAATAAACTTAATAAGTACAAAAATATTATTAAGCCATTCTGTAAAGAAGATTCCATATCAGCCTGGACAGAAAATGTCGAATATCAGCTAAAATACCACCAAGTACCAATCGATATGTGGGCTATGATTTACATGAAGAACCTCAGTGGGGAGCCCCTTAAATTGATTGAATCAATACCAACTGATCTTAGATCCAACTATCAGTACATCCATTATAGGATAATGCAACATTTCTTACTTGATGCCCCTGGGTATCAAGTGCAATTTCCTAATTTAAAACCAAAACCAAGTGAGACTTTCATCGATTATGTCTCAAATGTCCAAAGCGTACTAAATAGATGCTTAGTGCAGCAAAATAGGAAAGGACTTTGAAAAACTTAAAATTTAATAGCCATGGATAAAATCATATCCAAAATACCATCTCCTTTCGCTAAATTCCTTCAGCAGTCAGACATCGAAACCATAGAACAATTTGAGAAAAAAGGCTCTGCATATTTTTCCTCAAATAGAGATATTTTTAAATCATCAAATAGCGACTCTGAAATAGTCTCTTTTGATAAGGACCAACCTAAAAGCTATCAGAGCAATAAAAAACCATTTCATAGAGTCGACAAGAAAGATAAAAAATTGTCGAAATGTGTCTATTGCCAACTTTTTCATGATACTTATGCTATGTGTGATAAATCACCAAACTATCCAACACATCTTGAGATGGTCATTAAGAAACAACAAAACAAGAGAACTGCATACAGGCGTGCAGTCAAATGCTTCTTCTGTTCAAGCTACGGGCACTATTCCAGTAAGTGCCTAGGCCCGCCAAAGAATGAAGGCCAACAGTGCAATTTTGATTGATACATCTTCTGATAGTGGTAGTGAGACTGAGTGTGAGGTCGAGAATGAATTACCTTTTAATCAATCTGAAGATGTTTGTTGTATAAACGATATTTTAAACTTTGATAGTTGTGAGCGATGCCACCAATTTCGTGCAGACGGCAAACTTACATGTGGACATATTGTAACATCCTCCTTGGAGAATGCAAACGCAGCTGTAGCCTCCAGAGGAAATCTATTGTTTCACTCTGCAATTGGTCAATGATAAGCCATGCCGATGTTTGCTTGACAGTGGAGCTCTATTAGTTGGCGTTAAAAAAGGAACTTATTAATCCAAGGGATTATACTGGTGACTCTGTAAAATGCCGTACTTTTTCTGGTAATATAGAAACCTATCCTCTGGCAAGAGCCCGTATAAACACCCCGTTCCTTTCTGGTACCTTTACATGTGCGATTTTAGATAACCCTTGTACTGATTTAATTCTTGGGTGTCTACCCCAGCTAAGGCACTGTACAGATGAAGAAATATCTGTCTGGGAGGAGAAGAATGGATTCACATCCAGTGAACAGTTCAGATATCCTCAAACATCACAGTCCTAACAAAAGTGCTAGACCCATAATGCTTGAAATTGATCAAGACATACTGCTTTTACTTCCAGACAAACGGAATTTATTATTGACCTCATGGCAAGGGCCATTCAAGGTGGTACGTAAAATTTCAGATGTCGATTATGAAATATCGATAAACGGACACTTAAAGATATTTCATATCAACATGTTGAAATCCTACTTTTCACGACAAGAGACAGAATTAGAGACAGACGAACAGAATGCACCCACACCTAGTGATCAGACGACAGACATACACAACGCAACTACACTAATTAGCGAGACTGGCAAAGCCGACAATATGCATACACCTAGTGAGCATACAGAAAAACGCACTTAGCACCACAACCGTACTGAATCAGGTAGACGACGACGGGATGGAACTACCTGTTCCAATTGTAGACAAGACTGCTACATTAGAGTGCATACGGTTAGACACGGGACTAACAGACGAGCAACGACGACAGACAATAGAATTAGTGACGGAATATAAGGACATATTTTCCGACATTCCAGGTAGGACGGACAGGATCGAGCACTAATCCATCCTTCCTTTTTCGGGACTCTAAGCCTATCAAATGCAGGCCGCACTCTATCCCACTTAGCTATAGAGAAAATCTAAATAAGGAAATTCTTATTTAGAAGCTAGTGGGATCATTCAGAAATCTACATCTGAGTACTCCTTTCCAATCGTCCTAGTCAAGAAAAAAGACTCCACAATTCGTCTTTCTGTGGACTATAGGAAACTCAACAATGTCACTAAGATCGACGCAGAACCAATTCCCTTTCCCGCGAAGATCTTATTCTTGATATGGAATATCATGGCACATGGAGATATGTCCACCTCCAAAATCTTCTCTAAATTAGACCTTACTAAGGGATATTGGCAGGTCCCTATGCAGACTCAATCCATCCCCCTTACTGATTTTTCAACACCTTTAGGTCTTTTTCGAGTGGCGGTTTCTTCCTTTTGGGAAATTTGTAACGCTCCTGCCACTTTCGTACGCTTAACTAGAGATTTACTACATGGAGTGACGAATACAGTGACATATATAATGATATTTGTGTCCATACAGATGACTGGCAACACACTTACTGAACCCAAGACATGTCTTCGATAGGTTGCGACTCTTCGTCTCACTGTCAAACCGAGCAAAGTTGAAATGGGCCTACAAGAAATGATTTTTGGTCATGTCATTTCACAAGGACACTAAAACACTGTTTTCAAAAACCTGAAGCCCAAAAAGT